>VYZW01036722.1:178573-203460 GCA_013401315.1 Balaeniceps rex | reverse complement strand
AGATCAGCATTTCCAGGAGGGTAACTCATTCCCACCTAACGTGCATCACTTCCTCTTTCTATTAACTACAGATGGTGCTGCGATTACTCACCTGGACAACAAACCTAACATTTAAAGAGCTAAAGTTTGGTAAGAGATGTCCTACTTTGGCTCTGGACCAATGAATATTGTCATCCCACGACACTGCTCACTGCATACCATGTTAGCATGTATTATATTCCCATTTCCCCAGTGCTGAAACAGAGAAAATAATTCTTCTTCCCCCTCTATCTTTTTTCACACCCTGTCAGTGTAATCTCAAGATTGCTGGAGTTGAGGTGGTTTAGTAGTTATTCTTGCTGCATATGAACCACGTCTAGCACATGATACTATCATCTGAGTTGAACTTCACAGGAAACAGTAATATAAACAAGGTTTGCTATAATGACAAAATGATGCATGAAGGAATAAAGCATGACGTTCTGTTGTCTCCTGGCCAGGCAGATCTTATCTGCAATGATTGGGTTTTGTGCAGTGATTAAATATGGAAGGGGATTGTTTCACTTCTCTCCTTCCTAACTTAATTCCCTTCTTTACTCAGTGTTAGGTCAGCTGTCTGGATTCATTTCTCATAAGCAGGTATCTTCTCATACGAAAGTATCCCCTAGAACACCTCTTCTTACGAACAATAGCTTCTTAAGAACAAGAAAGCGTAACGTCCACCCCAAGACCTTGGCCATACCTTGTAGCTGCATTGGGTACGGGCCTGTGTTATGCTCCTGCTGAACAGTACTGCCATCCTGGAGTGGGGCCAATACCTTCAATTTTGCTCCAGGGGAGAGTGGAGTTGGGTAAGAGCAAACGGAATTTGACAAACTGTGTTCTTAATTAATTTACATCCAATTAGGATTAATTAATCGCTGAGTACAGTATCAACCCATGTAATTATGTACCAAAATAAATAATCTTATGCACTAAATGAGGTGGCTGGTTACAAAGTGGTGAGACACCACTACTCCACACAGCCTTGCTTCCCACAGAGCCTGGGCTGTGCTGCTGAGGTGAATCAAAGCAGGGAAATCCCTCCAGTTGCAGATGGACTGATTTTCACTTACCCAGCACACCCCTAATACAGCTCAGAACGTGTTTCCAACACCTGTCTGTCCATCCTACCGCCTCTTCCCCAAAGAGGGCATGTTCTCAAGGGCAGGACCAAATCTCTCCCCTTAAGCCAGTGAGTCATCAAACCACACAGACTGGAATCCCACTGCTTCTGAGGGAGGAGCACCCTGGTTAACCCACAGTGCTCCTCCTGGCACCCACATCCCCCTCTCCTTATAGATACAAGTTGTTCTGCAGATGTTGGGGTTGACATGTAAGCACACGCAGGTCAGGTGGCACTGCCCTGATCCACCTGTTGATGGCAGAGTGGGACACAGACCCAAGTCTTGTGACCCCCTCTCTGATGCTCTACCCACTACCCTTTGTTGCCACTGCCAGCATTAAGTGAATACGTAATGTCTGATGAGATTACCAGGTTGAGACTGCAAGCTTGGAGGGGACCAGAGAATATTCAGGTGACCATCAGCTCTTGTGACAGCTACCTGACACAAGCCAAAGCTGATTCTGGTATTACTGACTTTACTCTTTGCTCTTTTGAGACGTGTGGAGGTTTTTTCCCACTGTAGTCAAAGGCAGGTTGTATGTGTAAAAGTATTCACACTGATAGCCAGAAGAGCTAATCCTTTTTTCTTTTTTTTTTTTATGTGGCAACAAATATGTAACTAAAATTTAACATGCTGGGGACATATGATGGACAGAAGGCCTGTCTCACGCAGCTAGCTGAGGTCAATGTGGCATCAGTCTAAGGCAGAGGTGGAAGGAGAATGCAATGCAAAGTAGGCATGTACACAAACAGGACAAGAGAAACAGAAATAACAAGAAAAAAGCCTCCTTTTAGGAGGAGGAAAGTAGGAAAGGAAATATCATTTTAGGATGATTTCCCCATCTAGCTTTAGCACTTTGTTCTCCAGTTCACTGGTAGATACACATTGTTCGACTGAGCAAATTCAGTGTGACACTCACAGAGAAGTCGTTCATGAAAAATTGGGAGATTTTTGTCAGGTTGTATAAATGAATCAGCCAAAGTGACATTGCGTAGGAGACAGAACCATCTGAAGAAGAACAAAATAACCTATTTCTTACAAGGTCTAGATTTCACCTTAAATTCAAATGCCAATTGGAAGTGGCATTGAGGGTAATGGACTTTGTGAGATGTTAAATGAAAAAGCACAGGCAGGATAAATAATCTGAAAGTGCCTGTATTGTCAATACAGCAACAGTAAAAGCCAAGAGCTGTGAGATGCAGCAGGATAGGACTGGGTACAGAGCGGTTAAGGGGTTCTTTTCAGTGCCCTCAGAATGTGAGTTCGAGTCCTACTTCAAATGTCTGCTAAAACATGACTCCAGATAAACTTAATTCTACAGTGTTGGAAAGCTAAAACTGATCAGCTTTGACATAGCCATAGTGTTTCTCTGTGGCTACTGGCTAAACAACCAAGTTGCCTTAACACTGCTAGGCAGGAGGGGTGGTATCTGATCTTGGGTGAAACTGTGAGATTACTCTTCTACCGGGGCACAGCCCTCACACTGAGAGGAGCTGGAGGCAGAACAAGGTCGTGGTTTATTCCCACAGAGCCCATTTCTTGCACCTGCCCTTTTTTGCAAGGATGGATTCCAGTTAGCTGCACAAAGTGAGACTGAATCTCTCTGACCTCTGAGTCCCTTCAGCTCTGTGGCCTTACAGTGATGGAAACATAAGATCCCCTTTGCAAACAGCAGATAGTTCACACCATGAGTGATGATATCCCTGGGAGTCAGGAGACCAGATTTTGCTACTGTCAGATCTACTGAGTCTTTCCACCCAGCCACACTACTTCCCAGTCTCCCCTAGAGGCAATGCAAACAATCCCCGTCTGTTGCGTGCTCTGGGGTCTGCGGAAGGAACTGTGTTCACTTTATAGGGACAAGGCGAGTGCAAGGCTGTGCTCTGTTCCTCCTAAACTCAACAAACGGCTCCAACCCTGCACATGCATTTTGCTCAGCAGGGAGTTTCACTATAGAGGAATAACGCCTAGTCTGGATGCCTAACCTGTTTTTTTCTGTGAACATCCAGTTCTACGAAAGGGGAAAAATATAGCTTGAAAATATATTTATTTCTAAGTGTTCTGAAGAGCTCTGTTGTGGATATGAGGAATTTGCGTAGGCCCAGCTCTCCTGACGGTACTCGGTGACCATCTAATCTCCCTGCTATCATCTCAATACCTCCCTAATACTTGTTTAAACAGATCTAAAATTACTCGTAGCTCTCATAAAGAAGAGGATGTCATCCCTGTTCCACCTGGGTAAATAAGCACTTGAAGAAGAGGAGAAAGGAGTGCAGTGAGATCCCCCGTAGCTCTGCCTGAATTAACCACAGGTAGTGTCTGAGTACGTTTTTTATTGCTTCAGCTGCAGCTTCACCTCTGTTTAGCTTCATTTCCTTCTTTCATTGCCTGGGTGCCTTATGTTTTGTCTGCATTCACTCAGTCAGCATCCCTGCTTGGTCTGTGCAATTTAGCTTCAGAAAGTCTCCAGAGTGCCTGCTGTGAGGTGGTCCTTGGTATTTCATTTTCTTCCTGATTTGTAGTTTGAGTATCACTGCTGAAAACTGCATCATGTAGTCCATGTCTCTCCAGGCCAGATTTCCAAAGCTATTCAGGCACCTAGGAGAACAAGCACTGGCCTTCCCAGAAATGCAGGCAAAGCTGAATGCTGCCACCCCAACGCTGAAGACATTCCCGGTCCCAAAGAGACAATGTACCCTCTAACAGGGAGGAAAAAAGGTGAAGGGATGCAAGAATGTCTCTCAACCCTCATCTCATTGATAGGACAAGGCTACAAAAACTTTCCTTCCAAAACCCAGAAGGCACAGCAGAGGCTAGTCCAGCCTGAGGCTTGGCTTGCTGGCAGCAGGGCTGTGCCTCCCTGCTATGGGCCTGAAAAGCTCCCACAGCCTCAGCATGTTGGCCCTGTCAGAGAGGAGGTTTGAGGGAATTATTCCTTCCCTACTGGTTTTTTGACTTCCCTTCTTCATACGGCAGTCAAGTGCCAGGCCTAAGGTGGGAATTAAGTGTCCATTCCATGCTCTGGAAAATCTGGCCCTTCGCTTCCTGTCTTGGGTTCCCCATTGTCTGCCTGCATGAACCACAGTTGTCAAATATCTTTTATTTTCTTTTTTCTACAGCAATACCACTCCTTTTCCTCATTTCATTCTTCTCCATGGCTTTAAAGCATTAGGGGCTGTTATGAGGGCATCACATCTTGGGAATTCGTCTGTCCTCATGATGGAGGTCTCTCCAGGCTCGAGAGAGACACTATTCCTCTGGCAACAAGGGGCTAATAACAACAGCCAGGCTGGCAGGTTGCATAGTGGGCCAGATCCCCCACAGGAGTAAACTGGTGGAGCTCTGTAACTTCAGCAGACCTGCAATCATCAACATCGGCCAGGGGATCTGACCCAGCATTTGCAAAACTGAATGCAAACACAGATGCTGAACAGTGCTATCTTTGCCTCAGCAGCACTCTTCGTAGCTTCTGACATCCAGAGCTCAGCAGTGTGAGTGGTCCCTCGAGCCAACAGGAGGGTTTAAATCCATAATCTCCTGTATTAAAGCCTCTACTGTAGAAACATTTGTCCTCTAACAGCATCATCAGCTACTTATGAGACAGAGAAGAGCAAAAGCTTTTTCACCTGTTACTTTTTTAATGTTAGTAGGAGGTATTCACCTTGCCCTGGCTTTCTGTCAGGTATGAAATGAGAATGCGCGTACTATCTTTTTCTTGAGGTAAATTACCTACATCCTTCAATAAAAACAACTAGAAAGGACCCTCTGAATCAGTCCCTGGCAATCACAGGAACAGGAATCTAAAAATTTCTCTTCAGCTTACCCCCACAACATACACTGCCCTGAATTAGGATTAAATTCTTTCATATCCCAAGGCCAAGAGCTATTTAAACTATAGTGTGCCATGGGAGGAGAGCAGGGAAGACTCTCTGCATTTACTCTGTTTTGTTGACTACCTATAGGAGAAATTGATGTCACCCCACAAAAGCATTGGGCTGTGTCTCTTTGCAGGTATGAATTTTACTACTCCATATGTAGGTTTGTATCCACTGAAATCATTCCTTGTTCAAGCAATGCGAAGACTCAACGCAAAGGCCACACTTTTTTCTCTACAGGCATTGATTCAGATGGGGAAGAAATTGGCTGTGAGTATGAAACTCATGATACTGGCTTCTACCGAGGCTATTGCTACAAGGGAATGGCATAAATACACAAACAAGGCTGACATTTTCCTCTGGCCAGGTATACAGGCTGCATGTTATTCCCAGGGCTGGGGAGGTAACATTTTCACTGTGGATCAAATCACTGTTACAAACCAGATCCTAGGATCAGCCCCAAGTTGAGTGGATATTAAGAAAAGGAGATTTATTTCCCTTCTCAACCTAGAAATTCATCCATGTCCTAGGAAAGAAAGAGGAATCTCTGCTTGAAATGCAACACAAATCCTTCTTGACAAGTCAACTGGTGCCAGGCTATATGTGCCAGGCTTGGGATTGAACAACAGCAACACTAAGTCACCTCAGTCAAAAACTTTTCCAAAACTTACCATAGACAGATGCTGCTGTTGATCTAGAGAAACAGTTCCTGACCTCCCAGCGCAGGTTACAAATTTGTTTTCCAGAATTTCACAATATTTACTAAGGCACCTTTGCTTCTGTTTTATAAAGAAAAATGTTTCTTGTCCTCTGGGCAGCACAGAAAGAAAAACCTGTCAAACGTAAACAGCTGCAGTAGTTGTCCAAAGAACTCCTGATTCCTATTTTCAGCTCACTGTGTGACTTTGGGCAAATCATGATGTCTCTGCGTGGTACCAGTTTAGCAAAACATGAAAGCATGTGCTTATGTCCCATGGAGCTTTAGTGCTTAGCTGAATCAGAGCCAGTCTGCTCCAGTTTCCCCTCTCATTGCATGAGGACAATGATGCCACCTCTCCATATAAAGAATCCTTAGGACTTACAGATTAACTTTTCCCTAAGGAGAAAACATTCATGTTAGTCTGGCTCCAGCTGTGATTATTTCAAAGGTAAAGGTATAGCTCCAGAAATATTTCTGCGTAGCCTGATTGTGGTCCCAGTTCAGTGAAACAGATCAGAAGAGACACCTTCAAAATCGACAGAGCAGTAACAGGCCCTAAAATGTTGTGAACCAGGATTGGTCCCATTAGTGCAAATCAGAACTATGTTAACAGAATACCCAGCTCTTCTCACAGAGAGGAGCATAATAAAGTTAGAATTCCTAGAAGTCAATGGGCACCACCAAGCTGCTTGAAACCCTAGCACACAGAGCTGCATTCAGGATTTGGGCTTTGACTAGTCACAGCAGAGCACAGACCTCTGCCAGGACTAAACCCAGGTCTTGAGAAGGTGTCATCAGGCAAAACAGAGCCGTGCAGTCTCTGAAAGATTACACTCTTCTTCGCCCATGATTCAGGCTAAAGTGTGGAATGGATGCCTTCCACATCACCCTATTAACCAAACACCCCCGGGTGTCTCTTTTGATTTCTTCCTTGTTTGCCAAAATAAACCTCCAAAACAAACCATGGAGTTTGTTTCTTCAACGCACATAGAGTTAACTTCAGCCTTGTTCTGCATTAAATCATGCAGCATATGGAGATACAATTCCAAGCCATCTGGATTATCATTAGCCATCAGGTGTTGTGCTCATTACACCTGTTATAAAGAAAAAGGATAATTAAATGGGGGGGGAATTATATTCTACTCACAGCATTGCTGCATTTTATCAATACCTTCCTGTCCCTTTTGGCTATATGACCAAAGTACTTTTTTGCAATATGCAAAATAAAAACCATTTGCATGAGGCGGAAGTAAAGATGAGTGAACCTTCTTAGCCTGAGCAGATGTTTTTCATTAGAAAATAATTTGTCAAAAGGTAGAGAGACTCATACTACTAATTTTCAGAACAGCTTCTTTCACTTTGGAGGGTAACTAGACTCAATTTAATTGCAAATGGGCTGCATGGTCCCCACAATAAGGAAAGGAAAAGCAATGCGAACATGTGCTGCTTTTTTAATCAAAATCTTTCCCAAAATAAAGAACTCGTGTCCTATTTTCCCTGGGACAACTCTTGATTCCTGATTTAACCTCATAGCTCCTGGATATCTATCTTTGGAGACAAAGTGACATTTAAGGGTACTGGAGAGAAACGACAGAAGAACTTCACTGCACCCACGTTGTAAGTCCATGAGCTAAAAAGTGGCTGAGAGAAGAAAGAGTACATTTTAAGGAGAAGTGGACACTACACCGGACAGGGACAGAACAAGCTTCCACATGGAGAGATACAGCTTCTGATCCTGCTTCTCATCTGGGTGAGATGGGAGCAGGCTGGTCCTCTGCTTCAGTTCACCCTCTGGTGTAATTACATTGTGAGCTGTTCAGAGGCAATTGTGGTCTCTTCCAGGGAGCATCTGACACAATAAAACGCTATTTTCCATTAGGTTCTCTCAGCAATGGCAAAATGCAAGTATTAATAACTGATCCAGCACAATTAACATCTCACAGACAGGAGCAAAACTAACATGAGGGAATTTGGAATCTAAAACTATATTTCAGAGCTGAGCCCTGTGGCTAGAATTGTATTTGTTTGTACCACGCCAACATCTAACCTAACTTCGGTGACGTAAGCCCCTTGCATTGAGAAATGCTGGCATTGGGTTTCTGCATGTGCACAAAAATGTGTAGGCACACGTTTGTTTATCTGTGTGCCAATCTGTAAATATGTACAAACATGTATACACATGTATATGTGGCTCCTCTATTTCCAAAGGAGTACATAATCATGCTCACGGTGGAAGCACTTGCTCTGCACATTTGCTGAATCGCAATAGTGCTAGGCCAGGGGCTGGCTTTTCTTTTCCTTCTGCAGCTACTTACACATCAAACACCAACAAAAAGAGCCAACCCAAATATACAAGCATTCCAAGTTGAAGTCAAGGAACTAGGTGTTGATGGAAAGGACTAAGGCAACTGCTGGAGAGTCCCAGTCCGTGCTGCTTGTGCACATGGGGACTTCTTACTTCCTGAAGCCAAAGACTGTGTGACCTGCATCCGTAACAAGCCATTAAAGAAAAAAAAAAAGTCCCCACCAATGCTTGGCTTGAGCTGTCAAAGGCTCAGTGTGTAGACTTTGAACTGTAAGGGATGATTCTTCCTTCTTCATTCCTAAAATCATGAGATTTTACCTCCCCCAAAGGATGAATTCCACTCAGTAACACTGGATTGCTTTTAAATTAACAAACCATACCCCCAGAGGGCCTCAGGGGAATTCATGGCTGTGCTGGGAGTGAATAGCAAATCTCCCACTGACTTCCAGGAGCCAGGATTTCACTTCAGAACATTTTCAGGACATTTTTACAATGCAAAATAAAGCACACCACTTGTACCAACAGAAACATGTAGCATACCATCCCTGGTATGGTTACAGTCCCATCTTGTGTACATGCTTCATCAGACCATAGCTATTCCCATGGAAAATGACCATTATCCACCCTGCTATTAGGCAGTTCTACTCTGGGATGAGCTTGTTCACCCTTAAACTGGTCTAGTTACAGCAGTACAGACATAAAAGCATGCTCTTAATATTTAGTCGTTATTGCTCAGCTCAAAAAAAAAGTCATTACCCTTATCATCATTCTGCAGATTAGGAAACTGAGGTATGTTGTCTGTGCCCCTGTTACAAGCAACTTTTCTTTCCCATATGATGCAACTTGGTGCTGAAACAGAATACAGCATGTCATTTGTCCAAGTCATTTTGCATGGCTGCACTTGTAACCATCAACATTGCAAAGATAACAAAAAAATAGATCTGTAATTTAAATGGCACTGGTTTGTTCAGAGATTTCTTTTAATAACAATAGTAAATATATTTGGGAGATCCTTGCTAACCAATATAATCCGTAATTTTTAAAGACAAAAAAACACTGCTTGGACTTTCAGAGAATAATTCCAATTTTCAATGAAACTTTACATCAAAACATATTGTATTGGTTATTGTTAAGGTTTACGGATTTTTTTTTTTTCCTTAATTTCCAAAGACTTTATCTTACAGTTTCAGAGGTTTCTTCTGTTTTCTTATATTACTTTCTGAAGATAGAGATACAGTTCAGGGCTGGATATTTACTCTAAAGGTGCAGGTTCTATTTCAAAAGTATTTTTATTTGAAAATGAAAATGTGTGTTAAAGAAAAGAGGCCTGGATTTTATAAAGCAAACAGGAAACAGATATTGTGGAAAATAATGAAAAATGAAGCTTTACGCATTTGCTGAATCTTCCCAAATCTGTAACGATGCCCTGCAAACCAGTGTTTGGCTGCTTAATCAACCCACAGAGATTTTGCAGGTATGTAAAAATGGCGCAGAAATCTCAAGAGACAATGACTCCTTATTGACATTTCTGTTTCCGAGTCTGGCTTGATGCAAGAACAGAGTTGCATAAAGATGAGAAATGACAAGGGAAAAAAAATACCTGAACATTTCCCACCACTGCTAAAGTTCCATTTAAATCTGTACCCAGATCTAAATTTCAAACTTTCTAAAAATCTGAGGTATTTAAATCATCTCATTATACATTTAACTTTTCTGCCATGTGTGATAAAAACAACCAAAGCCGTGCTTAGGGGCCCTTCTCGGAAATGAACACAAAGCATCAAGATCTCATAAAGAGTTTTAGTCTCATCCCAGCTCTGGGAATATGAAATAACTCCTCTTATCCAGCCTCAGCAGACAGTTCTTTCCCTCTTCATGAAGACTCCTGAGCCTAATTAGGGAAATAAACAAAAGACCTTTTATCGTGAGAAAAGGAAGACTGCTACTAGGGTTGATACCTGGTCAAACCCTGAGCTCAGCCAGCCGTCCCCGTGCTGTCAGTCAGTATGGCCTGATAGCAGGCAGAGGTCATGTTAACTCCCCCACCACAGCTGGATCACAGGCTGCTCTGCTACACTGGGTGGTCCTTGCTATTGCTGGGGCAATGCAGATGCTTGCTCTATTTGCATGTCTATAAACCAGGGATTTTCTGTAATATACACATTCATAAATATAAAAATCAATACATATATATACATGCATACATACAGAAGCACAGTAGGTCCTAGACATAAACAGACAATATTTTTCCCCAAATCATTTTTGCACCTGCAACTTCCCTGTTCCTAAATTTCCCTTCCCTGCTTCCTATTTGCTTCCTATTTCTGTGTCTGCCTTCCTGTCCTGATTCTGCATAACCAGTTACTTCTGTCTCAATAGCTGCACTTTCTCTGACTTTTGTGGGGGTTATTGAAGGTTATGAATTACCTGTGGACTAATTTGCAAGAAACATAGTTTCAAAGAAAGGAGAGCTGTTTGAGTTCAAGCTATCAAGTTCTTATCTCCTTTACCCCAGGTGGGGTACATACTACCAGCTCTGTGATTTGCAGATTCCCGCATATGTAGCATGCAGTGTAGAATTTTAGGGAATTTGGCTTTTTTATAGGAATCAACAGTCAAGCAACCAAACCCTACTGAAATCAATGGATGTTGGCAACTGAGTTCCTTAGGCTTCTTTGAGATGAATGTCCGTGCCTAGGAGTGAGGAAGCTGTGAGTAAGCCAACCTCAGTCTGACCAACAGCAGGATACGGAGAGCTGTTTCCACAACCAATGCCTTACACCTCACTGTTCCAGCCACCCAGAAAAATCACTATTCACAGATGTTATTTCTGCACATCCACATTTCTTTCAAACTCTTGCAATACTTTTCTCAGCCCCTTTTGATCTGCCTACCCTGGTGCTGAAATCCACACTGGTTGCCGGTGACATTTCTTATTGATTTTTAAAAAGCTTCTGCTTGCCTACACTATAGTGCTGTAATAGCCTAGCTCTGGAACTTCTTTATCATTTACTTTCTTTTTATGTTCCCAGGCTGTTCTTGAGGCACATCCTTCTAATTTATAAGTTTGTCCTACCAAAAAAATAAAATAAAATAAGATTGGAAACATTTGTAGCTAGAACTGTCAGTATTTATGCCTCACAGTTGGCAGAATCTCCTTCCGATTGGTATTCCATGGTTTGAATCTCTTCAGAGATGTGTAATAGAATTTCATTTTTAATCAGGTTGGAACTGCAAAGCATCCTAGGACATCACTGGCCAAATGCCCCCACAGAAGTATTTATGCTGTTGTAACACCATAATCATCCATCAAATGCTAGATGTTAATAATAGCATTTAATTTGAAAATGGAGCTTTGCTTTTATGTTATTTCTATGTGCTTTATGCAAGCAGGAAAGGCTAATTATCTCCATTTAAGAGAGGCAGAAACAGAGGATATGCTGCAGCGCAGGGATTTGAGCCTCATTCTGAGCTTTGTTCACTGCCTGGTGGAAGTGAACCGTATCTACATCTTCAGACAGACAGAAGAGACATCAAATGGCAGCCAGTACTTGTGAAATCCAGCCCCAGCTCTGCCACTGTGAGGTTCAGCAAGCCACACCACCTCAGTGTTTCTTGATTAAAGAGGGCAGCAGTGCAAGGGACAGGGTAGAAACGGCACCTTTTTGGTGGGGAATTAAATGTTGCACCTACTGTGTTCATGTTAACTCCCATATTAGTCTTTAAGCACAATCCTTAAAGCATATTTCATTTATTTGTTCTCCCTCTTTGGCTTTTCTACACGGACACAGTCAACACGGGCTCAGATTTCCCTGTTGTTGTCTCCGGTATTGGGTTTTCATGGTGAAATCCTGCTGCCTCTCCTGTTTTGAAGGGGCTAAAGAGTCTTCTCCTCCCTTGACTGTTTTCTGTAGTGCTGTAATATTCAGACACTTCAAACAAAAGATAATGAAAGGGCAAGAAAATGACTAAGTGGTGGTGCTAGCAACAGGGTACCAACAGCTCAGGCCAGGCACTTGTCAGCACAGAAAATTTCCCTTCCATGTTAGAAAGCACAACCTGAGTTAGGCTGTGCCCTGATACCACATTTCCAGCTCCTGCTGCCCATGGCCACCCCTGCTGCCTGCCCTGCCGTCACCACGCTGTCCCTTCACCCCTTTTTTGTGCTCTCCTGCAAGCTCTCCACTGCACAGAGGAGCATTTCTGTTCTGAACCCATTGCAGTAATGAAAGCTGTATACAGAAACACAGCAAATCTCTGCACTCCAGGGACAAGGAAAGGGGTCATCTATAAAACTCATAACTCCTTGAGCAGGCTTGGTAAAAATTAATAGCATAAAACCTGTAAATTCACTTGGGCACCTTTGCTACAGAGTTGAACAGCAACCATAAGTGTCAGCTCGTGACTGAACAGACCCATTGGAGCCCCGCAGGGGTCTCAGCTAACAGCGTGCTTCTGGCAAAGGAGAGGAATGGAATGAAACAGGCAGATAGAGATGAAGCTTGCCATTGCATTTAAATTCTCAGTGAAGTTGGGAAGCTTGTTGTATTTCACATGGACAGTGATGGACCTTGCAGTAAACTGCCAGTGGAGGCTGACGTCTTCAGCCCAGGGTGGGTCTCTGCCTGGAAGTAAAGCCTTCATGTTCTTTAAAAGGGCAAGCAGGGGCTCTGACTTCAGATGTCTAAAAGTTAGCAGTCTAAGACTGATCTACTCACTCTGTGCCCCTTTTATAGTCAGGGGAGAGAAAAGTGAGTCATCTCTTCTCAACACATGCTGCTAAGCCCAGTCCAGTGAATCACCCTCGAGGACCTTGTTTCTCTCCATTGAATATAAAAAGGGTCTGGAAAGAGTGGTTCATGTGTTTTATTTGTCTTCTAGATATCAAAGCAGTGAGATGCATTCTACCTTCAAACCAACCACTCTCTTCTAGCCTTGAAAGTCTGCATACCAGTAGGCACATCTATGCTATCAAACTGGTTCCCTTTGTGTTTTGCTCCAGGGCTCCAGTCTTCCACACTAAGCAGATGTTCAGTCCCCGAGACCCAGCACGGTATGGACCAACTCATTACACCGGTGAGGGAAGCAGAACACCGAACTCAGGACAGTGAGTTTCAGGGGTTACACCCTGGCGCTGGCACAGATACACCGGTCTGCGTGCAAGGACCAGAGCTTGCTCTTTCACATGGATAGCAAAGCAGTTGTAGTGTGAAAGGAGTGAGGCTGTATTTTCAGAACAGGAACATGCTTCCTCCAGACTTATTCCTAAGTGCCAACACCCATTTAGCGGACAGGAGTGCAGAATCTCACTGAAGGTGTGACAAGCTGCTGGGCTGTCAGCTCCTCTCCACTCTCCAACTTGCTTCGCTCTCCACCCTGCCGGGAGTCTTGCCTTTAATTGCATTAGTACTGACATGAGGCCATGATGCACCCCTTGAATTCACCCATGAGGGGTCCCAAACTCTTGGTTTAAAAGGGAAATCACTAACAATCTGTGTGCTACAAAAAATTAATAATGCAAGAGAAGTAAGAAAAAAGGTGATCCATTATTTAGTATTGGCTTTATTTCTATACGCGACATGTTCACTGTGTCACTCAGAACACTAGAAAACAGAAAAATGTGAACCAGAAAAAATTATTACAGGCCCAGTCCAATTCCTAGTCAGTACAGTGCTCTGGGATCTCAGCGAGCCCTAAAACTGGGAACAGAAATTAAAGTAATAGGGTGACCAAAACAAAAGTCTGGGAGCTAAATTCTGTTCTCATTCAACCAGTTGTAACCTCGAATGTGCCCTGCTGAGTCCAGTGTGTGTTGGATTTAATCATCAAGTGCACAGACACTACTCCAGAACGGCCTTTGTGAAAACAAGACCCCTGCAGGTATCCCAAATGAAGCACTGCAAGCTGCCAAGACCAGGGCATCACCGCTCCCACCCAGCCCTGCATCTGCTCAGCTCTGCAGCAGCTCAGGCACTTCTGGAGTACAGTAATTAAAACAAAAACCAAACAAAACCCCAACAGTGTTAGAAGAACGGAAGCTTAAACCCTGCGGAAATGCTGTGATTTCATAAACTGGCCCATGCTAGAAGTGGGGTGCATTCAGAACTTATGAAAGTTTCTGTGAAAAAGGATTATACCTGTCTTTATGGACTAAGATGAGAGCATGGCAAAGAGGGAGAGGAACAGAAGAGGTAACCAGTATTGACACACAGAAAATCCACAAGGACAGACTCAGTACCTGCTTAGTCCCATTCCTGCCCAAATGCAAAGATCACACTCTGACCCACCCTGTCTCTCTTCTTCAAAACCAAGAAAGAAGTATTTAGGGTCTGGCTTTCCCAGGCTATAATGTAACCAGATAGCGCTTTGAAATAACAAGCTGAAATAGCAATTTATTAGACAATCTAGGCTCAAGAATTCTATTTGTAGAGTCTGGACCCAGACCCAAGAAATCCTTCCAGTGAAGCTTTTTCCAAAATTCACAGGTCCCCATCGAAAACACCGATTTTAATTGACCACAATGCAAAACAGGGCAGTTTTCCCTGCCCAAGGAGAGTGAAGCCCACAGGTCCTCTGGACCATTGCATTTTGGGGACATCTCCTTCAAACACTGATGCTTCCTCCCCAACTCCAAACCTTCCTAAGCTGCTTTTGCTTTAACAGTGAGGAGAAAGGGATTAGCTGTTGCCTGGAGGGATGGATGCACCCAAGGTTTTATGTAGTTGCAGCAGCAGGAGACAGCAAAGCTGGATTAAAAAATTTTGGCAATTTTTATTTTAGCTTCTTTTAGACTGAGAGATATAAATAAAAAGTAGCATCTCAACAAAAGAGAGCGGCTAAGACTGCTACTTGACTGCGTAGTGTGAATTGGCTCCTGAGAAAATCTGTTCTCAGACAGTTACACTATTACAATAAGTATTACAATAAGTATTACAATTAATGAGGCCAAGTCACCTAGAAGAACCTGACAGGGAGGTATCTAAAGACAGATCCCTGCTTTCTAAAACCATTTGTATGCGTATATTTGGGAAAAGTACCATGGCAGTGTGTGCATGCATGTGTACAGCCAGCTGTGCATGTTTGTGAATGTTTTAATGTACGTCTGTGTAGAAACAGGAATGGTCTGTGTTATTAAGTTAATCCTCCTGCCCAGGACCGCATGAGCTCTGCACAGCATTCCTGTCAGGTATTTGTTTAACCTGCAGACTTCACTCGCTCACTCCTCCTTTTTCCAGGGCTTTTATCGCCTCTTCCACAAGAGTTTGCTTATGTTTCACTTGGATCTTCCTTGTTGCAGACTGTGCCTGTGATTTCTTACCAGCAGATGTGAAGAAGGCATTACTCCCCTTCTTGCACCCGTCTTTTGTGTGTTAAGGCTATTATCACTTAGTTTTCTCTTCTCTAAGCTACACAACCCAATTATTTCTCTCTACCCTGTCGGCCACAGTTTTCCAGACCTCTTGATCATTTTATCAGTCTCCTCTGCAGTTTCCTCAGTTAATTGGTCTCCACCACTCCTGAAGTTCAGCACCCCAAACTGGACACAATACCCAGCTGGAGTCTCCCAGTGCTCAGCGGAGCACAAGGCTGACTCCACACATCTTGCAAGCTGCGCTCTGGTTTAGACCTGCTAGTAGAAGTCTTCAAAGAGTGACAGTTATGTTTGGACTATTATAGTACCTACTGACCAGCTGCAAACCCAGCTTCAGGTGAATTTGAATCATCCAGAAATTGCACCAGACCAGAATTTCTGCTAAGATTTTGAAGAGACTTCACATAAGCTGCAGCTGCACTGCACTGGATACTGTCAAACACATCTTAGGGAACATCTTTTTCCCCAAAGTCTAAATCTGGTGCTGCAAACACAGTATCTCTGGGGTGAGATGGGAATTTTGGGATTGCTCCACTTTTGGAGTATTGCTATATTGCAGTAGCTCACCCAACCTCTACGCATGCTGAGACAACCACTTCCCTCCTCCAGGAAAAAACACAAATCTGGATAGATGGATCTAAGAGACTTGGCCCATGGGATGACTGTTGGATCACATTGCACCAAGCAAGTATTTAATTACAGGAAAAACCAAGACACAAGCTTGCCTAAGGGCACTCAACAGACAAATGGCACTGCAGCCCAGGTCTCTGTGTCACTGCATTGCCCATACAAACACAGTTGGTTTATCACCTGAAAAAGAATAGGAGCTGTTTCAGTGACTTCGAACACAGTCACTAAAATGTACAATCGTTTCCAAAGGAAATGCCCCTAAGGTGTTTTCATCACTTCAGAGCAGTAGTGGAAAGGCTATGGGAGTGGATGAGCTGAGTTAACAGGTTTTTCCCATCTTCGCTTGTCTCTGACCCCTAGCTGATGAAAATAGAGGACATTTAAACACTGAAACTTACAGCCCTACTTTGTTCAAATAATGACTGTGCTTAGCATTCAAGCCCTTGCTAAGGAATAGTGTTTATTTTATTCCAGGGTTTAATTGAATCCCCAGAAGGCTGTCCCTAGGCAAACTCATTTGAGAGCAAGACTCTAAAAATAGTAAGTGTTGGGACACATTTGGGACAAGTGTTAAGAGAAGGTGACTTTTCAGAGCTATAAACCCTTCCCTCACACCCATCCCAAGCATAAAGTTCTGCCAACTCTCCATGAGTCAGTGCTCCTGTAAAGTCAGGACTCCTTGCTTACCTCTATTCACACTTTCAACGGAGAAGCACAAACTGATTTTGACCCAGCTTCCATTAGTTTCACATTGTTAATACTACCAAACTTGGCACAATCAGTTCTGATTTGTATCACCAGAAAAGCAGAAGTCAGTCTCTCACAGTGCTGGTCATTATGATGATTATTCCATCTGGGTTAACGTGGCCAGTAAGCGCTGTCTGGCTGGAGATGTTGTGCTTTTAGGAGATGGAAATCCCAGGCCAGCTATGATTCACCAAAAGCCCATGGGATTTTCTTCCCAAGCTGGCTTTCAGTAGAAGATTCCTGGTCAAATCCTAAATGGGGTCATTAAATGTGGTCCATGCAGACACCTCCTAGCACAGGTTGAAATTTGTTCAGGCCCCTTTGTGAACACTCTCATTCAAGATTGAAGCAATTCATTCAACCCACACCCCATTACTCAAGCCTGAAAATCTGAAAATATGCGTATCCATACTCTTCAATTTATAGAAGACAAATCGTGCTTTCACTTATTTGGCTGACCTGCCGTGACTGCCCTGGAGGTCATCCTACAGAGGGACCCCCGAACCAACAGTGCTTTCAGCTGGGAATTGTGACTTGATCAGGACTGTCTACTACATTAACCCCAAGGACCCCAACCCACATCAGACGTGTTAGGAGCTCCAGACCCCACCATGCCAGAGAGCTCAGTCGAGGGATTGCAGCCCCTTCCTGTAATGATCCCACAGAGTTAATTCCTGCCACGTCCTGGACCTGGCAACATCCGCCTGGGCTTTTTCTTGCCAAGTGCCCGTCATTGCTATTGTAACTAACTAGCTAATGGCCTGGCAGGACGCCATGAGCAGACGAGGGTTAATGAAGACTTCCATCAAACACCCTTTGCATGGGTGAAGGTGACAGGGAGATTTAACACACTGTGTTTGTTTGGAAGGGGCTGGCGATAATTAAAAATTAAATGGACTTTCTCCATTATGCATTCATTATTGACAGTTCTGTATTAACTGGGGATTTCAATTAATAGTTCTTCTTCGCTACTCCAACTTTTCTAGCAGCTAAAGTTATCACCAGAGCTAATTGCTAACGCCCCTTTTATCCTCCATCTCCATGTACTTTTAATCTGTAGCAGGAATCCAGGCATTTCAGGAGATGCTCTTACTCAGAAACACTTTGCAGAAAAGCAGCGGAATGCTTCAAAGAAAATGTTCTTGCCGCTGTCCCAGTCCAGCTTTCTGTTCTCTAAGAGAACGGAACTAACAGAAATGTCAAGATTTTTCTTTCCTCTATAGCCACAGGACACAATGCTGGCATGACTCTTTCATGGAACCTCACGCACATGCTAACACAGTTCAACTCATTCTTTTATTTGATATCTTAACACTGCTTTCAAGCTTTACTGATCAAGTTACGATTGCTGTTAACATTATTTATAGCTGCAGCCTTATCGCGAATCAGATGAAGCACCTGGTGACACTGGTGTATTTCACAAATGCTTACTGGGTTGTTTATTCAGGAAAAAAACACAAGAATGTTTACGGAAACCTTGGAAATAAACATTTCCCATTTTCTAGTGCATTTTTACTTGGATATTGCCTTCACATTTCCTTCAGAAAATTTTGAGAAGGAAAAACACACAGGACCAAAAGAAACGTTTCAATCTGCATTAAATAGAAGTTTTGAGGGAGTAAAAATGTCTTCTTTACTTTCACCAGAAGTAACAGTAAACCCCAAATATCTATTTTTCATTCCACAAATTACTTTGTCCCTAAGGTCATTCTGCTTGGATCGTCTGTGAAGACAGTTCATTTCCCACTTACATGCAGCTCCCTTGGGTGCCATGGGCCAGGAAGGACCCTCACGGTGAGACCCAAGCCCAGGTCAGGGGGGATGTCGATGTGATACCTATTTGATAGTGGATCACAGAGACCTTTCTTCTTTGAACACTACAACAGGTTAAGGCTGTTTGGCCGAGCAACCTTGAACAACAACTTTAAAACATTCCACCCTGCCCCATCAAGAAATCTCACCTATATAAAAACTGTCTCCACTATCCTACGAGAACTTGTTCTATCAGCAGTTTCTCAGCCACCTTTGGTAAATGCTGTGTTCCCCGGCGGCAGGTAACGGAAGACCACAGAAATGGGAGTACTGGTTCAGACCAAGGGTTCATCTCACTGAGCACCCTCTCTTTAACTCTGCCCTTAAAAAGGAAAGAGCAAGAGCGGGGCAAGCAGATATGAAGCCTTCCCTACTAATCTCCCAGCCTCCAGACTTTTTTAGCTGAGAGTATTTTCTGAATCTCTAAATTTTCCCAGTTTCTAAATGCCTGCTATGGTATTTTGCATTTATTAGCCCTCAGTGGGGCTCTCCAGGTAGCCCCACCACCACTCAAAATGATAAATAAACGAGAAAAGTGACTGCTGAATGCTGCTGCAATGAACTGACAGACTTAAGAGTAACTGTTCGCGCTTCTCTTGCTAAAGATGATATTTCTGACGCAAGGGGAACCCAAGCACCCACCTGAACATTGGTATCACGACTTCCCCTAATGGGAAGCAAACCACAAGGCACCTCTATCACTCCCCAAACTGGAAATGGCAGTGTGCACTGGCACTGTCCTGGTATACCAGGGCTGTGGTTTGCAGGGAAGATCACCCAGAACTAAACCACCAGCATTGTGGAGACTCAGCGAAGGCCCCATGCTAGGTGAAACTACAGCCCTGGAGGGCAACATGCCCTCTTCATTTTCCATGGCAGCAACTGGCAACTCTCCAAAACCTGCAAGCCGGCACTGCTCAGGTCTATTCTTCTCTCCATGCGTGTGTAACTCCCGCTAAATTATTACAATAATAATACAAAACATTTGTAAACTGTCCTTCACAATATGGCCCCAAGGAAATTTCTTATTCAGGCATAATTAAACAACCAGAGAACACAACTCTTTTCCATTCTGCAAAAGCAGACAGGGCTCTTCCCAGTATCAGTCGGTATCGGACTGCACACTGACCTCAGGTCAGGTATGCAGGGAAGCTGCACTGAGAAGGGAAAAGCAGAACCGGGAGGTCTGGGGACAAGTTTATGGAGTGGCCCTCTCTGCTGACCTGATTCTCCTGAAAAAAGGCTTTGGGGTCAGTCCCGCATCTGAGAAATATCATCCAAAATGGAGAAATGTGGAGGACAGAGGTCATGAGAAGATAGCAAGGGGGACAGGAGGACTGAAAGAGCGCGGAGAAGGAATGGAGGAAAAGAGCATTCCAAGAAACATCCTTTTTTCTTGAGCCAGGGATAGCCTTGCTCTGTGGTCACTGCGGCACAAGCACAGACAGACCCAAACTAGCTTTAATCTACCTTTAGATTACCTTTACCTTTAATCTAGCTTTAATTCACAAGCCAACAGCAAGGGGCCTCCTTCATCATGGGTTTCCCATTGTTAACAGACCCCAGTTCATCCCAGGGCCTCAGGTGGTTCAGAGAGGCTGCTATGGCCACACAGCTATTCATACCCTGAATAAAAGTGAGCTTAAGTACTACAAACACTGCAGCCAAACCTCTGATTGCACACAGAGGTACATCTCATCTGTTTGTTCAGGACCTGGCACACAGGGGCTGTGCTTTTGGCCTGCTTTCCAGGGCAGGATAGAGGGGTTCACAGGCAGCATCTTACCCTCAAAATGGCAAAGGCAGTGGGCCAGGTGCCAGAACACTGAGAGGGCTTAGAAATATATACACAGAAACAGAGTGAGAGTCACAAGCCTGAGGTTTTGAGAGGTTTTTAATTCTTCCAGAGAGTGGGAGTCTTGGTTTCTGTTGCTGTTGACACAAGGAGTGGGAAGAAAGGCTATTTACACCTTTTACTTAAGGTCATATGTGACTTCAGTCTCCAGCACTGACGTTTCAGTGCTCACATTTCCTCTGCCCACAGAAGGTGACTCAGGGAGTGAACTCAAATACCTTGCTCAGTGTAAACAAAGCAAGTGAGTTGGATTGACATGGGATCCCAAATATCTGTGCAGAGCACGCAGCAACACAGATGTTTCAGGAGCAAGGATGAGAGGACAGGGATGGGGCAGGATCTCATTCACACGCAGATCTCAAGGCTGAAAGGAACAGAGGCCCAGCCACCCCAAGCTGTGCACAATATGACAGCCCAACTGCCTAGCAGGGACAGCATTTTTGCACTGAACACTGACACCTTTGGATTTACCCCAACAAAAGGCCTCTGTCTGGAATGACAACTCTGCAAACGAAGCCTTATGGCCACAGACTCCAGCAAAAAACAGGGTATTGGCTGTGCAGGGGAACTGGCTCTGCTCAGAGCCCTCACTTCACAAAGCAGGTAGCGATGACACTCTGTCTGTGTTACATACCCACTCACCCTGACCACCTACCACTGCATGGCACACACCCTCCTGTCTGCATGAGGTGCACTTCCTCACAGAGAGGACAGATCCTACCAGACCTTTACTCAGGGTCACCTCAGAAAAGACTTTTTGATGTATTTCTCTTGCACTGAAGCAGGACCTGCAGGGATGAATCACAGAACAGCTGAGGGTGAAAGGAAGCTCTGGAGATGGTCTAGTCCAACCTCCCTGCTCAAAGCAGGCTGCTCAGGGCCCTGTCCAGTCAGCTTTTGAAAACCTGTAAGGATGCCTGCATGTACACCTGCACTACCTCCACAACCGACCTGGGCAGCCTGTTCCAGCACTTGCCCACCCTCACAGTAAATACAGTTCTTCTTACGTTTAAACAAAATTTCCTGTATTTCCATTTATGCACCACAGAGGAGGGTCTGACTCCTGCTTCTTTACTCCCTCCCATCAAATACCAGCACCAAGCCCAGCACAACAGCTACAGCAGAAGTGTACTGTGCCTCCTTGTTGAGATCACCACCATGTAAAAGGCAGTAGGACCACCCCTGAGTGCTCCCATCGCAGAGGGGGGAACTGAGGCACTGAGAAACTAAGTGACACTACCAAGGTCAAACAGGACACTGATGGCAAAGGCAGGAGTTCAAAACCAGAAGCCAGGCCTCAGCCCTCACTCCTCCACCAGCCTCCTCTGTCTGGCACATTGCGTCCTCCACTCGCTGCAGGCCCTGCAAAAGCCCAGACAACTTCCCTGGCTAAGAAGATGGCAAGATCCCTTTTGTTTCAGGAATGAGATGCTATGGGTGTGAAGGGAAAGATGAGTAATGCTATTCTGTTGCCCTTTCTCCATGTAAGAAACCAGTGCTACGCACGCATGGGGGAGCGCCAGTCGCCTGCTGGCGATTTATTTAGCGATGTCTTTGGAAGGCATTTTCCAGTCTTTGCTTCCAAACAGCTCCACAACTACAGTGGTTTCAAATAAATTAGAAAAACCTTCAAAAAGGTGGTCCCAACAGAGCCACTGAGGATTTCCAGTTTCTCTCTTTCCCTTTTACACACGAAGCCTCCGCTGGTCTCTTTGCACGTTCCTACCTGCTGCCCCTGCCCAGCGGCACCCTTCAGATGGGTGCCCATCCAAGGGAGGCCATGGCCTGAGTTTCCATGGCTGTTGGGAACCATCTAGTGCTCCCCTGCCGGACTGTGGCAGTGTCCCCCCTCAAGCAGAGGACTCAGCAGAAATAACACCTGGCCAGGTCGGACAGTAACTGCACCCCAATGATGTGTTCTCCCATTAGATTGGCATGAAATTGCAGATTATGGTGTCCGTTCTTGCAAAAGTGCTGCTCTTCAAAGAAAGCTGAAATTTCTGCTATTTTCACCGCAACGAATATCCTCTGTCCCCATTCTTCCCCTGCCACTTCACACAGAAGCATCTTTGCTTCACTCAGTCGCCCCGGGGCAACAATCACTTGCAACTTCATTGCAAGAGCAGCTAGGCAGTTCCTCTGGGTGAAAACATCACAGCAAGGCACACGGTCCTGGAAACACTGACAGCTGTCTTAATGCAAAACTCCACAAAACCTGCTTGATGCTTACAGCCATTCCCACCTTTCCCCCACCTAGCTCACCATCTGGGTAGATTTTCTTGCTGTCCCTGGTAACTTATCTTAGATCCCATGCAAACACCATGTCATCCCCTCAGGGAGTGCAAAATACCATCGCTGTACCAAGGTCAGCAGAGCCCTCATGTCCAGCTGAGGAAATGACCTTCCCACGGTGATAGTTATTCATTGGAAAAGTAAAACAAATTCCCCTTTGCACGTTAACAGAGTGGCCAGGTAAACAACGCGTCACAGTCTCAACTGGAGGAATTTTTAGTTAATCTAATTTATTGCCAATTAGCACCAAAGTCTGGTGACTGATTGGCTTTGCGAAGAAGAGAGCATACATAATTAAAGGCCTAGGGGAGCACCTTTCCTCCCGCTCCCTAGGCTCGGCTTCACTCCAGCTCTCCTCTCGCCTCCCCCAGCGACTGTGCCCCACAGCCGGCCCGCCCAGCCCTTCGCGAGGCCGACAGCCGCGCAGGGGGCGGGTCGTGCCCGTTACAGGTTTCTTCCCGCCGCTCTGGGCACCTTACCGTGCTTTCTCAGCAGCCCCGCCGCCTCTCAGGGGTGTCCCTGCTCCGGCGTGTGCTCCTGCAGGCCGTGGTCCCTCGGGGGGGGGGGCGTGCTCCGGTGTGGGTCATTGCTGGCCGCGGTCCCTCGGGGGCGTCCCTGCCCCGGCGTGAGTCGCCCACAGGCTGCGGCGGGCTGTCCCCCACGGGCTTCCCTGCCCCGGCGTGAGTCGCCCACAGGCTGCGGCGGGCTGTCCCCCACGGGTGTCCCTGCCCGGCGCGGCTCCGGCTGTCCTCAGCCGCCTCCTCAGCGCTGGCGCCCCGCGAAGGACCTTCGCGCCATCCCGCTCTGCCCGCGCCCGCCTCCCCTCAGGCGGCCCAGGACCGGCCGGAACCGGTTCCGACCGGCGCGGGGTGGCTGGGCACCGCCTCCCGCCGGAGCTGCCCGGCCCAGAGCCCGCGTCCCTCAGCCTTGGTCAACAGAGGGGCTGCCCGGGCAGACGTTAGTCTGCCAGTTCACAAACACAAGCTGGAGGAAGCAGCAGAGCCCGCGTCCCTCAGCCTTGGTCAACAGAGGGGCTGCCCGGGCAGACGTTAGTCTGCCAGTTCACAAACACAAGCTGGAGGAAGCAGGGTGCCGCTTCTGAAGGCCTCTGGGCTTTTACTCTTTTTTTTTTTTTTTCTGTTGATTCTGGTACTAATGACCATCAGAAGGGTTGGAAGGATGAGCGTTTTCCTGACGGAGCCAATTAAGAGGAAGAGGTCAAATGGGCTTAGTGTAGACAAGATACTTTGAGACGTAGGGGAAGTGCGCATGCTCTTATAATTCAGGTGCAAAGCACTGCCTTGGGATGACAAGCAACATAAACGCTGCAGATTACGGGGCGGGGGGACACGACGACAGAAGATGTACTGGCAGAAAAACGAAAATCTGAAGACATTAAAAGCACTTACGCGGTTTGGGTGCCTCTTATGTGAGACCCAAATTGCAGAAAATGCTGTGTCATTTGCTCACAGAAAATGGTGCCGCCTTTGAGGTTGTGTCAAAATGTCATTACTGTGGAAGGAAGGGATAATCCAGGTGGGAAGGGGTCTCAGGAGGTCATCTGCTCCCACCTCTCGCTTGGAGGCATTCAGTCCAGACTGTTGCACAGGGTTTTGTCTAGTTGGGTCTGGAAATTGCCTCAATTCACATAGTTTCAGATAAAGATGTTCACAACTGAAATTCACTTTGGGAAAGCAAAAAAACTGGGCTGATCTGAAATTAGTTTTGCCCCTCCATACTAAATTTCCTGGAACTTTTCTGAGGAGTGGATTATTCCAGGGGGATTAGTTTCCCTATTTTGGAGTGGAAAGAGAAGAATCTTCAATGGGTCAGAAAATCTATTTTCTGGCCAGTTCCATTGGTGGTAGAGGCTGGCCATCACATAGGAGCGAACAAACACCAGCGAAATGTTTTGAGGTGGTTTATACTGAGTCACCCAGTAAGCCACTTCCCCTAGTTTAATATAATTTGCTCCAATGAGCAATCAGTACTATCCACGAACTGGACAACTTGCCTTGCCACTTGCACAGTGCTGCAAAACGTGCAAGTGCTGAATCTGCCCTGGGAAGCTGCAGGGCTCTGCTGCCACCCAGGGCTCTACCGAGCTCGTAGCACTCTCCATCCTCCTCTGGGAAAGATGCAAAGCAAAAAAAA
>VYZW01036722.1:0-178186 GCA_013401315.1 Balaeniceps rex | reverse complement strand
AAAAAAAAAAAAAAAAAAAAAAAAAAAAAAAATGCTGCCCATTTCAGTTTCCTTTATCTGTTTTCTTTTGGCTGAGATGACTTATGGCAATTCATCTCCCCAGCAGCGGGTGTGCCAGACTGCAGTATAAATATTCTGGATGAGTAATGAGCCGATTGAGGTGTGCTGCTCTGTGGGCAGGCAGTCCGTGGTGGCTACCCAGCTGCTCTCTGCTGTGGGTATTACCATACAAGCCCATATTAACATACAAGTGCAGGAACGTTCAGCTTTCTTGCTCCCTGAGCATCGCTATGAGCACATGTGGCTTAGGTCAGCTCTGTCCTGTCCTGAGGAGCTGTGGATGAGTGGCCAAATCCAGATCTTGGATCAGAACAGCCAGATTCTAATCTCCTATGCTATACTATTGTTATAATTGTCATTACATGGTAGTATATGAAGGCCCAGCCATGATCAAAGGCGTTTTGTGCCGGATACTATCTGCATTTATACACTGTGACATAATAATCTCCACCTTGAAGACTTCAAAAGACAATGAGATCCAGTGTCATATCTTGAAAAGGGTGTTACTACATGAAAGGCACCTTTGAGAAATGTGGCTTAAAAAGAGAGGAAGAAACATTCCAGTCCCTGGGAGGGAAAATGACTGCTCTTCAGGGATCTTTAGAGTTCTTTGTTTTGTGGATCTCTGACCATTTTCATTTACAGGCCCCTGACCAGTAGATCTAAGCTTGCTGCCAGCAGGATGGTGTTCCTGGTTACCTTCCTGAAAACCCCTTCGGAGTAGTCTATGGATCCCCAGGCCTACAGAGCTCAGCCTGGAGAGCAGTAGCTGAAAGCCAGTGAGCTCTGAAAGTTGCCGCTTGAAGTTCCTGTTCCCTCATTGCTTGTTACCTCTGTTGGGTGGTAAGGTGTCTACACTGGGAAGGACACTTGCATACATGTGTATAGAGGGGTCTACACACTGGGGACCCTGAGGATTGCAGCAGGCAAATCAGTATGAAATGGAATAAAGAACAGGGCAAGGGGAGACCTGGAAACTCTGCAGGACAGTCACAATGGCTTTCTAAAGGGAAATGTAGCCCCAGTTCAGAGAGCTCAACAGGCATGTAGGGAAGAGGCGTCCATTTGCTGTGGTCTGCATGGATCACTAGAAGGTTCCTGGCAAGGTCTCCTGTAAAATGCTTTTAGGGAAACTCAGCAGCCATGGGATAAGACACAACATCACTGCATGGATAATTGGCTTAAGGATAGGAAACAGAGAGTAGAACGAAAGGTTTGGTTCCTGCAAAAGATACAGCCCCAAGTGAGTTCATTGTCTCCATGGTGTTCAGGAATCACTCACAACCAAGAGATCTTTGTGTTTCAGACTGGTCGGGACTGTGTAACATCAGACTCCACAGAACATGACAATTGTGTCCAGATGGTGCCGGCCAAAGCCTGTCAAAGTGAGAACCTCCCAGAGCCTAAGTAACTTTTTCAAACTAGAGGCACTTCTTTGTGTGTCTAGAGTCACACTGACTTTCTGTGAGACTCTGGGAAGTGCAGCAATGCCGAGAAGGAAAAGACAAACAGACAGATTTGTCCCTAACTGCATGGACACTCCCAAATTGTTAAAAGCAATTCCTTTGAAATAAAGTTATGGATGAAACCGTCAAACAATAATAGATTAAATTTGCAGAACCAATATACTGGGAAGAAGTTACATCTGTCCTCTTTTCAGAGACCTGAGATTCTTCATACTGAATTAACACTTCAGAGGAACAAACAAGGAAAGCCATCAGCATTCATCTGGGCAGCTTCTCACTAATCACATAAAAAATCCTATTTAAAGTAGGTGTGGCCAGGAAAAAAGAGGTAGCGCAAAAGGCAATACACAGCCATAACACAGGGCATGGGATAAATCACCTGACCTGGACAATGTCAAAGAAATGTTCTGTGAAAAGAATATTCTTAACAGCCCAGGTAAGAAAGGAACTTTTTTCTTTGAATATAACTTTGGAGGAATTCTTTGCAGCTAGTACAAAAGCAACTCTGCCTTCAACTGCAAAGCAGCCTGGAGGTCTTGCACACTGTATTTATAGATTCTAACCCCATGGCTAGTACTCATCCTGCAAAGCATCTCTCTTAAAAACTAATGGAGGAGTTTGGAAGGAGCTTTGAGTTGGATTCCCAACTGGTTCACAATGTTTTACATTTCTTCTCAAATCTTAAAGATTAGAAGTGGATGACCCCATTATACTTAAACAGCAAATGACCCAAACTCTTCCTCCGACACTCAAACTGTCCTGAAGCTCAATTCTTTTGGAGGATTGAAGAGGTTCATATCATCTTTTCCCCTTTGTATTTCTTGTGCTTCCAAAGAGCAGCACTGAAGCACAAGCCTGGAAAACAGATTGCCTGCATTTACCTTTCGACTGCTGGCGAAGACCAACTCTGCAGCCACCTGCCAGTCCCCAAGGCAAAGGGAGGAAGGGTTGTCTTCTTCTGGGACTGCCCAGTGGAGATCCCCCTTTCTCAGATGGAGAAATACCTCTAATAGTTGCAAGGAGGCCCCGCTCTTCCCCACCCTTCAGCTATGAGCAGGTAGGGAGGTCCTGCTCTGGGGCAGGAGATGCAGAGGACCGTGTTAGCAAGCCCCTCTGTGCACAGGTCTTTCTTAAGAAGAAGAGGAGCCCCTTCTCCCTTTCCTTCTGTATCCAACAGCAAGACATAGAAGAGCAGCCAAATGACGTGGCAGAGTTTCTGCTGGGCATGGTGCAAAAGATTCTGGCTCTTGGGAGGGACAGGGCTGTCAATTGCTGTTATTCCCACCTCTCGAAATACCCTGAGCTCAGATTGTTGTGAAATTCAGGCACAAAGTCAGTTCAAATGAATACAGATTAGCCACCCTCCATGACTGCATGGATGCATCAGTTCCTAGGCTAAATTCCTTAACTCTCTATTAGTGGCTAATTAAATCAAATTTCCCATTGCATACTTGAAGTGGTAATGAGCCTGGGGTGACAGTAGCACGCAGCATTCAGAATCTGCAAGACAAGGAGTGTCTTGCAAGACAAAGATAAAAACTCTAAGTATAGGGAAGAGCAGGGGGAGGGATTTCATTTGTTTGAATAGCAGTGCAGAACTTGTCCCATCCTCCAGCAGGTGCTTTCCTGTACCAGGTTGGTTGTCTAGCCATAAAGTTAGTATTTTGTGACTCAACACGCAGTATTGTGCCCTGGCTGCTAGATGCTGATGCTAATTCAGAGCAGCACTCTGCATGCTTAGAGCACCTTTCCTCCCTGGGCATCTGACAATACTTCGCCAGCTACATCCACTTCTGTGAATCGCCTTGTCAATCACTGCTACGCTAATAACAGCACCCAGCATTTCCAGCATGCTGCCGTCCTCCCATCCAGCTACAATTCACTCCATGGGGGTTTGCTCAAATGTCATGCAGTAAGGAATGGGCACGGAGAGGAAAGCCACAGATGAATAAGCCGAGGGGAAATATTTCTATCAACATGGTCATCTTATTAAGAAAACAGGTTTCAAATACTTCTTCCTTGTTTCAGTTTAAAAAAAAAAAAAGGTTTTACTGTAGAACTTGGAGAGCAAAAAAGGCAACAAAGAGAATAAAAAAGGCAACAATCAATCTTGAAAATGCGTCTGCAATGTCCCAGAAGAGCTGCACCTCATGTGCCTCCCGACCCATTTCTCTCACATGGCCAGGAGGCCCCACCTCAATATCTCCCAGAAGGCACCCTAGTTAGCAATGAGTATGTACTCCTTGCCTGCTTGTTTTTGAAGTGAGGTGATGTGCATGGAAGGAACCATAGCCAGAGCCAGCAGCAGAGCCTCTGCAGGATACCTGGAGCTCTGAGGGGGTAATGCACCCAAAAAGCCAAAATGTTTAACCCTGGTTTTTGGGGGGCAAACTGGTGTATCCTAACACTTCTAATGCTAGTCAGTGGTAGTGGGTGGAACATTTCCAACATGAGCTGTCCCTGTGTTGATGATGTCTGAGGCAAACTGGTAGTTCTGCTATAGCGAGGATTTGGAGTCCCAGGGAGGGTCGGGCTGGGAAGCTTCCAGGAAGGAAGACACAATCCTGCTGAGCAGAGGTCCCAGGCAAGCAAGCAAATGCTACCAAAAAGGTCCCACAAAGCTCTTTAGACTCACCCAGCCTCCAGCACCTTTGGCTGCCACAGCGCATTTTTCTATGAGATGGATTAAAAACCTCATGTCCCAGAACATGAGCATCATACCAAAGCAAAGAGGCTTGCTTGCCCAAAGAAATGAAAAGTGTAACTGATATTTCGCCTCTTTGGGAACTTTCGTAAGTGTTTTTTTGGCTGGGTTTCATAAGCACTTTTTTATCCAGGCCTACAAAGTTACAAGTAGCTGATGTGTTTGTGGCCATTCAGGCTGAAGGCTGCACCTCTGATGTTAATTGAATCCTGTGATCCCTAGCATGCCCTTGCAACACCAATAACAGAAACATCTGGCAGAGCCAGCAGAAGTGCATCAGAGCCCTGGTTCCAACAGCAATTAAAAAAAGGGGGGGAAAAAAGGGAAAAAGCCAATTACATGTAATTGGATTCAGTAAACTGAATTATCTCACTATTAAAGCAGTGCTTGTTTTTTAGATAGTGGGACACTGAAACTATCAAAAGCATTAATTGATTCATCCCTTTTTTCAAGTGCTTTCTCAACAGTGCGTCTATTCGAGAGCTGCAACCTTTTGTTCGCTTGGGAATCTGAATTATACAGACCATGTTTATATCTTGGTAGCTCTATTCATTCTGACTTTTTTGTCATGTTGGTGTTTTAACTCAAAAATGAGCTGAGACTCCTGCAAAACATAATGGAAGGTTTATTTCTTCTTTTGTGATGCCTTCACTGTTGCTGGAGGTGTAATTTAACAAGGGAGAAAGGGAGAGGAATGTTTTGAGTCTGATTCTTAGTCATCCAGGTCTCAGTCGTGGGAGCTAGGTGGATGGATAGGAAGCCAAAAGGAACCAGGAGCCTCCTCTGTGTTGTTGCGCAGCTTCGCACGTGCATGTTCTCCACATCTCCAAGGCTGCACTAGGGCAAACTTTTTTCCTATGCCCTCTACAGCCACCTTTCAACAAGGGATGTTCAACGCTCACAGACATATCCCAAAGGATTTCTGGGCCACCGCTGACCCCAAGGGCTCAGAGCACTGCTATAAGGAGGCCCTTATGCCCGTTGCGAGTCACTAAGAGAGGGTGTCTCCATAGCCAGGGATGTCAAGGAGTTGTTCTATGCCGAAGTGGTACATTTGTCACTGTGCACGACTGAGGATGAGGCCCCCTACATCTTTCTTTCTGCCATGCTAAGTGGATACTGAATGCTGGAAAAGCCAGCCACCAGAGTAAGTCAGATCCAATGAGTTATTTAGGCAAATTGAAAGCATTATGTCAATTTGATGGGCAGCGTTTCAGGCCAGAATGGTACTATTGGCATTTTCTTCCTTCTGAATCAATAACTCCTAAAGGATTACAATTTAATTTTTAAAGGGTAATTCAATCAAGAATTTGAAAACAGAGGGCATTCTTAAAATTAAACTTTAATCAGATTTATTTATTTTTTTAAATTGTACTTGCAGAAAAAAGAAGAGCGATTTCCAAACTATTCTTCACATTGGACTTTAAGGGGCAATTTTTTCTTATATCCCTGGTAGGAATCTGTCCCTTTGCTTGCCTCGAGTTGCTCTTGCCTATGCCAGTTCTATTCAGACATGTTTTATATTAATGCCCTGAAGAGACATCTTGCAAAAACACCCAAAGACTTGGCTGAGTTTTCATTGATGACTGTCACCAGCATCAATTGATCTCTCTGCATCTGAGAGTCTCCCCACAGAAGTGGGACTGGCTGACAGAGAAAAGCCCATTTGTTATGTGACAGTATTCCTCCTCTTTTCTATCTTCTATTGTCTCTTTGTCTCAAAGCTAAGAACCAATGCTCCAAATACATGCAATTTTAGGAGAGACCTGGGGTGAGGGATTACCAGTACCTTTTGCTCACTGATTTTTGTCAAATGAGATGATTTGGGTTTTTGGATACAGCTGCTGATCGGAGGCAGCTGAGTGCTGAACTCTCCTAGTCCTATGGAAACCCTAGACCTGATCACTTCAGCCCAGTCTTCAAAAAAATTTTAGGCTTCTTCTGGACAATGCATTAGTTTGAAAACCACATAAGCAGTGCAAGATGCAGGCAAACAGCTACTTAGGTTGTTGAAAGTTGTAAGCAGGTCTAAATATCTGTGTTTTAATTCCTCTCTCACAGCTATGCTGGGTACTGAAAGGGTTAAACCCCTGACAATCCCTGACTCAGACCTTACTGTGAGCATCCTTGTTCTCTTGTGTTTTCTACCCCTGCAAAGATAACTTTAGGTATTTGCTGAGCAGAGCTGATAACTAGGATAGATATTTCGAAGAATGCAACTTCTTGCCTGACAGGATTAAAACAGACTTTGAATAAGCTCGTTAGGCTTCCTATGTAAAATCACTGATAACATAGACTCAGGACATCAGTGCCGAGATAAGCACTCAAGGAACTAGTTTAAACCAACCCCTTGTAATAGTCCGAGGCCAAAGGACTGATGAGCCAATTCAATGACTATATATGGGCAAAGGAGACCCAAAGTTCAACCAGCGGACAGGTGAGGAAGGCCATCAGAGACCACCGGAGGACCCCCGAAGACCACCAAAGAGGACGACTATGCATGCAGATTGAACATTTGCATATGTTAATAAATTCTCGGAAATCCTATGACTATGTATGACTTTACAGCATATAATCTTTGGAAGTTTACCAAATCACTGGAGCACTCATGGTGGAATAATCCCCAGTGCTGCACAGCGCTGTAATAAAGGATGCCTGCTTAATAGTAACTTTGTTGCTATTGAGTTTTATTTTGGGAACTTTCTGGATACTCCGTTTCCTCTTGCGTGGAGGTTTGGACTTTGAAGGATAGTATCCGCGAATTTTTGTATCAGTACCTCAATCCAAAATTAGATTCTCAAAATCATTGTTCTGCAGAAGCCTAAGCCGTGAAGCACCAAGAAGTCTTCACATACCAAAGTGCTCATGTGTGCCATGCAGCGCAGTGCAGTGCAGAAGCCTTGACCTCTCCGGTCCCTCCTGGCACAGAGCAGCACTGTTTGGATATAGCAGCACAAGCCCAGAAGGACACCTGCCTTCAAGCCCTGCTTCGCCTACTTTAGTACTGTGAGAGCACAACTTCTTAGGTGCAAGCTGGCTCTTGGGGAGTTGTCTTGGAATCTCAGCATCTTTGCTGTTGGCGCTACGCTTCTGCTGGTAAAATCCTCATAGTTCCTAAATATCGGATGCAGGGCATCTGTAGCATCACAGCCCCTAAGCAGGGAGACTCACGCAAACTCCCACAGGAACCCAGGAAGCCGTCCTTCTCCTGTGTATCCCTCCTGTTGGGCCTGTGCTGGTCACAGGCAGCTCCTGTCAGCTCTGAAACAGAGGAAAGCAACCCATTGCATGCCATAACTTCAGCCAGGCACAGGAGCACATGGTGCCTCTGCAAAAATATTTAGGAAAGAGTGGCAGACCCTGCCGGGGGACATACAAATGGAGGTATGTGAGGAGGCGGGAGGACACACAGGAGGAGACACTGAAGAGATGAAGAGACACATTAAGAGATGTGAGAGGAGAAAATGGAGAATTTGAGGGGACCTGTGCAGGAGACATTGCTGGAGAACCAGCTGGAGATGCCCTTTTGGAAGGAGGCACTCCATGAAAGAGGAGGTACCTCTAAGGGGACTGCAGCTGGTGGAAGACCCATGTCAGAGCAGGTACACCTCCAAAGCCATCCCTGCTGTGCCTCACCTGACTGACAGAGGAAACTGGATTAGGCAACACCTGAATGGGAGTTTTAAACACTTTACTAGTGCTTGATTGTGGGATTTACGTCCTGAAAGTAGCAGAGAGCTTTTACTGAGTATTTAATCTGCAACTGTAGGCTCTAACTATGAGTCAAATGCCAAGATTCTGAAGACATCTTATCTTATTGGTGAGCTCTTGACTTTAGCAGAACTAAATGTGTGTTAAAGCACTCACTGGGGGTGAGGAGCATTTGCACAGTGAGCTATTAGCAATCGAATAGGAACAGTTGTCTTGACAGATGATGCAGTCAGGACTCAGGGGATGCTGATCTCATAGGGATGCATGACATAGAAATGGCAAAGAGCACTCCTGTTCTGGGAAGTGAAACTTCCCAGACAAACCTGGTCAGTTCTTCTCCAGGTCTTTCACTTCTATGACATTTTCATTAAGTGTTTCTTCTGATATTTTTCATAATTTGCTTCTCAGGCCCTAATCCTGCTGCCCTTTGAAATTAAGAACCTCTGTCCTTTCAGTGACAGTAAATCTGAAATCAAATCACTGATGATCACAACAGCTTTCCATTTTGCAAAAGTCACAGTGCCACTGCAGAAAGCAACGGGTGATAAAATGCTGCTGTAGTACGCCCTCATCTCAGTACAACAAGATGTATTGTTTCAAAAACAATGATTCCTTCAGATTTTATTATAAACTCCCATTAAGCAAACCCTCCACTAAGTAATGTGTACCTGACACTTTTTGTCATGCAGCCACACAGCGATCAAGGACACTTTAGGTGGAGTAGTGCAATAGGGCGACACATGGCACAAAGAAACAATTATGAAGATAATTATGAAGATAAAGTCCCTTTGGGAGGCCATTGTACTAAATGCCTCAGAAAATCTGAACTACCAAGAGGTTTTCCCATAAGCACTCTTTTCATGGAGAAGTACTCACACTCCCCAGAACATCAAGGTTAAAAATGCTTCCTGCTTCATTATTGTAAGACAATGGTTTTATTTTGAACTATTGTTTATGTGCCAGATGGGCCATTGATGCTTTGCTTGAAATAGAGGGAATTGTGTGATTATAAAATGCAATAAAAACCCCAAACACCTCTCTGACTGAAATGTGATCAGCAATAGTTTTGTTTAAGGTGACATCTAAAGCCTGAAAAACTTGCTGTAATTAACCATGAAGGAGATAAAACAAAATGACACTGCATATATTTTTTTCAGGATTTGATGCTCCTGCAATCTGAATTAAAACTGTAGAATAAGAAACAGATGGAACTAAGGAAAGAGAGTGGTCAAGCACTAGAGAGAATTTTGCCATAGTGATAAAAGACTAAAGAAATTCTTGTCCTACCCATAGGGGTCAATAAGTGCCTTGGAGCAAAATCCAAGAAGAGAGGTACAGGCTTAGGTGGAATATAGTCTGGGACAGTGATCCAGAAGATGTTTGCCCCAGCAGCTGCAAAACCCTGCATGCAGCGAGATGATTCTTGTCCCCATACATAGTTCCTGAATATTTTCTCATTTCTCCACTGCGTTGAACACTCTTCAATAGGAGTGTCTTGGTTTTCTGCACCTCCTCATGTAAATATATACAGAATGGCTGTTCCCTAAATTTAAAAAAAAAAAAACAAAAAAACTATAAGGATGACAGAAGGGGTAGAGAGAGGTGGGTTTCTGGGTTTTGCAGTCATCAAAAAATGAAATTTTCAGCTGTAGTTCTCTTTTTGTTTTATGTACCTGACATTTATTATCTGCTAAAAAAAAAAAAAGTAGTTACGTCTTTTTTGTACTTTTCTGTTTCTTTCTGATTATCAGAGTGTGTTGTCAATTCCTTGCTGCAGGCACTGTTTTGTCATAATCCTTTCAGAATAAGAAAACTAAAAAAAACCCAAGAATAACATAATATGAATTCCAATGATCTCTCCTTTTCAATTAATGGCTCAAATAAGCATTTGATTTACATTCATAGAGACACTTGCTGCAGGCTAATTAAAAATAACGTATTGTTGGCAGATCATTTATTGAGGGAAAACAAATTGACAAAAGATAAATTAAGTTGCTATGTAATTAACTAAAAAAAATACACAGCTGAAATAGTAAATTAATACATACATTTATCAATATCTCAACCAGCAGTGAATAACGAAGTTTACATTTCCCTGTAAGAAATAGGTAACAAGAAGATGTGGCTGAAATAATATTTTAAGTATTCCATGACTCAAATTTGCATGCACACTGATGCAAGTAAGCATGCAAAATGTCATGTGCTGAGACCTTGAACTTGTCAGTCCAAGGTCTTCTCTGCTGGCCAGTACCAGATGTTTCAGGAAAGGATAGAAGAAACAGTGCAGGAGATAGACAGTGAGGAACCTTCCTCCTGAATCCTAATGGTTTTGACTCTGTTTTCCTGAGGAGTTAGAGTCTGTAGCCATTCCGCAAGTTCTTTTAACAAGTGTTTAAAGTCCAATCAGTGGCAATTCTTAGTAGTTTTATTACATGGATAAATGCCCAGTCATTTCATTTCATATGCATTTTCATGCTGTCCTCATCGTTGTAATATCTGTGGATAATATTGGTTTGTATTAAGCTGTGTGATTAAAAATTGCCAAAAGTTTTCTATATCTGTTTGATAGCAATTCATTAAAATTATCAGAGATTTGCCCAGGAAATCTGTCCCAGGGAAGTCTCAGTGCTCTAAATTATGACGAATTTGGCATAAGAGATACTGGCTGGAACAATTCAACTATCTGGCTTATTAATACAAAAATAATTAATACAAGATTGCTCAGGCCTGGGGGAGGAGGAGCTGCTGTGACATGTGTCTGTGGTGCTTGAGATACATGGGGCTAGACTTTACTGAAAGTTTCTGTGTAATGAAAAGAAGAGTGACATCAACCCCAGGAAGCAGGTTAGGGAGGATTAGCAGAATATAGCCAGACACAAACTGTCCAGCAACTTTTTACAATGTGTTGGCAATGGGGTCTTTAAATACGAGTTATGCAGGTGGCTTTCCCAGCTCTGACTCTAAGCAAGAGGGAGCAATTGGTCGAGAATAAGAAGGGGGAAGGCAATTTGAGTGAGAGCGTTCAAAGACTGTGCAAGTTCATGACTTTTTGGCAGGATAACAGAGTATACACACAGTGGACTTCAAGATGCCAGACATCAATACACCCTGATAATTGGGGGGTAGGAGCTCATAAGACACAAGTCTAATGGGAAAAAATAATCAAGAAAGCTGTCAGTTCTTTAAAGACATTATATTGCAGGTACAAGTGCAAATTGTTCCAAAATGAAGGAAGGATGTCAAAGACATCAGCCTGGCTAAATGAGAAACTATTCAGTGTCCTCAAAGAAGAGGAATACAGAAGGTGAAGACTACAACAGATTGATAAGGTTGATTCTAGAACAACAAACAGCACAACCCACAGGTACAAAAGGCCAGATCTCTGTGAGATACAACCACCAAGGGACAGAAGATGTTGCCAAAAGTAGTCTGCAGTTACATGCCTGAAAAGAAGATGAGCAAAGAAAGAGTTAATCTGCCTTTCAGAAGGAGGAAAAAAACTATTGACAGATGTTGGCAGGAGACCAGTTTCTCATGTTTTTGTTCTTGCTTTTCCCCTGCAAGTTTTCAGTGACAAGCTCAAATACAAGCCTGTATCTATGGTCAGTGGGGAGAAACATGGTCACTTCTACAGGCTAAGCCTGATCAGGAACTTCATTTTGATTGCTCTAAATCCCTTTGAGAAGAAATCTCTTCTTCCTTTGGCCCTCTGCAGAGGCTCAGATGAGCCTCTCTGGATTAATCTTTGCCTGTGGGAGCTCCCACCTCAGTATCCTGTGACCATGCTGAGGGTGATATAGCAGAGACAGGGCCTGGGAATCCTAGCATCCATTTCTCCTTTCTTCATCAAACGGCCCTGTGCAGTCCCTGTGGTTAATATCTGATGAAAGAAGCCATTGGTGCTTAACACACAATCTGGGTTTTCATGGCTCAGAAAGAAGAAGATAATATTTAGGAGCTGGATTTCCAGATCTGCATGAGGAGGGTATACTAGCATTGATATTTGGATAGGATAGTCTCCCACCTTGTCTGCTGAACAGAACATGAGCTTTGAATATCAAATCAAACCTTTTCTGCTTCATTGAGCTTCTCTTTTATGCTCTGTTGCTTTCCTTTGGCTTTTCAAGGTATGACCATTACTGAAACAGAATAATAACTAGTACCAGTGGTCCCACTTCAATTGCACATTCACACAAAAGCCATTGCTTAGCTTTCGGCAATTGTGTATAATTTGGAAAAAAGAAAGAGGAAGAGAAAAATAATTTGTTATACTTCAGCAGGCAAATAGAGGATCCAAATGAGAGTGGCTTCATAACAGCATGACAGCTAACTTGGTAACTACTCATGAAGCCGATTGGGAATGGACTCTCTCAGCAAGGTAGTGTTGTATGCTGACCTCAGTCATTCAGATGGGAGAGCTTTATCACTGAACTCAGTGGGAATATAAATGAAGTTTGATGGAAATACTGCCAGCAGAGCCCCTCTGGGTTAGGAGATCAGCTCTAGAATAATTTGGGTGGGAATTTGAAGAGTTCCATGGGAGTACAAAACTGATTTCTGCTTTCAACTGCAAATGAAAAGAAAATACAGTGAGTTAGTAAAAACGTTGCATACATGAGTGCAAGGAGGGAGAGTGTGAAAGAAGATAGAGTTCTCTGATATTCTGTCTAGCATTAAAAAATCATGCCGGTAGGTAACTTGTCACAAAGCATGGCTCTGTGTTGAGCCTCCCACAGCATCCATATTGAAAAGTGCAGTTTTGATGACTTTTTGTCCCACTCGGGACAGAATGCCCCTAAATCCTGTCAACCTCATCACTGCCACCATATGTAATCTGCATCAGGAGAACATGGAATTTTCTCTATCTTAGTTTCTGAGTTTTCTCATGCATTTTTTCTGAAGACAAAATTTTTTTTTTGTTGAAGTTTCCTTCTGCTTTTTATCTTTGGAGGTCTTAGTTCAGCTGCTTATCCCAGCTGTAAGGGCTAACCATAGATTGGGTCATTGTAAGGATCTGGAGGGAGAGAAGTGGTTGAATTTTGCAAAAACCACCCAAAGTCTAACTGATTCGTTTTAACTAGAAAAGATGTGATTCTGCTACAATCTTACATAATTTTATCATCAGAGCAACTCCACCATCGTCAGTGGAATTGTCTCTGATTTACATCTGTGCGTGAGAGGAAAATTAAGCCTCAGTGTGTCTGAGACACAGAAGCTAGAGCCTGTAGATGCGATGTTACCAAAGTGGTTTTTTGTTTGTTGGTTGGTTGGTTTTCTCTGTTTGTTCCTTCAGCCCCAGCCCTGTCTGTTTTCAGAAACTGGAAACAGCATGTTTGTGGCAGAAAGGTTTTGGTTTGTTGGAGGGGGAAAAATGGATTTTACTGTTTCAAACCAGTTTTTCTACTAAAAAAGAAAAAAGTTTGGAGTAGTGAAAGAAAAGTATACTTTTTTTTTTTTTCAGGACTAAAAGTGTTTCAGGAAAATTTCTGTTTTGCTTGAAAATGCAATTCTTGTCAAAATGGAGATATTCAATAGAGAATTAAAAACAGAGATTCAGCTGAGACCATTTGCCCCGATCCTAGGTGTGAAACGTTGACAGACTGTGGCTACCCTATTGGTTTGCTTCCATCTGTTACCACGTTCTTCAACCTCTGCACCTGGTGTTTCCTACTGGCTATACCAGTCTGAAGGTTTAGAAGCACCAAAAATCAGGAAGCCCAAACCAGGTCTGGACATTGCAGCTTTAGTCTAAGTCTAATGGTGCCATATGTCACTGGGAATTTATATAATCTTTATTCCCTTCCCCTATTCATCGGACTGACTCATCCTCCTAGTCAGGCTTTTTTCCCCTGTGGAAAACACAGCTTGTTTTTATCCAGAACCCTACCTTCCATTTTATTTAGGGTCACTCTTAGCCTCTTCTTATACTGGACCAAGAACACAGAGCATCTGTTTTTGCAGCTGTCCTTATTCTAGCACAGCTGTGCAGTTGCCCTCCCGTGGGTACTGTTAACAGCCATAAGCAAATGTCACCTATCCCCACTGCTGATGCCTTCAGGTCCTTTCCGTTTGCTTCGTGTTTAGTCTCCTAGCCCTGCCAATATTCAGTCCAGCGTATGTCACTCAAAGCCTGTATCTGTTATCCAGAGGGACCCATTTCTGAGATAGAGAAGAGTGAATCCAGCCGTAGCTTCATGAGATGCTGTCCCCAGAACAGCAGAGCACTGAGCTCTTCTGCCCACACTGGTAGGAGGTGACTAGCAGGTTGCCTAAGACAAAGTAGTCTTGAAGAGAACAATATTGTTGTGCTGGGATCAAGACCTGGATATTAATCAGAGGGGCCATTCCAGGGCCCAGGTGGACTCTGGGGATGTCAGAAAAAGGAAGGGATCAGCTACTGTTCTGTCTATTAAATAGGGGACTGAATCTCAGGAATAATGTGCCCTCTGCCTGAACAACTGGACAACTTTATTCTGGACAATTTTGTGATAAAGGGGTGACTCTAGCCCTAGTATGGGTTGCACAGCTGCATGGTCACAACCCCATCACTGAATGCACCCGTGGTGCTAACGGCAAGCTGCAGCCCTCATACATCCACCCAATAAATACAAAATTATAGTATGACAAAGCAGGGACTGTTGATGTCTCTCACAGCAGAGAAGAGGAGGCTTGAGTGCAATAAATAGAAAGAGGAGACATTATTAAATGGTGGCTAAACATATGTAGACACTCCATATTTTATCTAGGTCCTATGCTAGTGCCGCCTACTGCCGCTGGGACTACATCTATGTAATGAAGAAAGAACAGAAATGAACACACCGAGCCCTACCATTTGCCGGTTCTGCTGCTCATAGCTTGAGTGCGGCATGACTAACTCACACGGGTGAGCGAGGTTGGAGCTACACACAGGTATCAAACTTTCAGGGAGCCTCCCTCAGTGATTTCTTAGCATGGACTTCAGATGATATAATGTGACAGTGTACCTGTGAGCAGAGAAATCCTTAGTGTGACCAAACACTGATGGAAAGATCTACTGGTCCTGGTAATGGTGATATTTCTTCCCTGCATCTGGAAAACTGTTCTCATGGACTTTTTTTGGGAGAAAATAAATAATGGCTATGAGCAAAGCATACGGTGTACAGTCAAGATAGCATTTCATTAGCATGATGATTAGATTTGGTCTGAAATCCTGATGAAAGCAGATCTTGATAACAACTAGAAATGAAATCCCTGAAGCAGTTTTGTAATGCAAGTATTTGAGGAGACCAAGTAGCTCCAGGCAGCAGAGGCATGGCTATGATGAATTTAATAAGCAGTGGGAACTTTGTTTATATCAGATATAGAAGGAACAGCCCAAAGCCAGGTTGCTATAGCATATTGTGGTAGCACATATTTTATTTATTATTGAGTGCTATATCAGAAAGAATTTTCTTCAGATCCTCCCTTTGCTCCTCATTTTTAGTTTTTCTCTCATGTGTTCAACTCTCCTTGATGTTTGATACATTTTTCATCCTCTGTCTTCACTGGACTTCGCCTTTCTACCTCTTTTCCAAAAATTTCCAGTGTGGGCATGGTCTCAAGAATGTGAGGTTCTCACTGAGGCTTTGATGCAAGGGTGTTTTAATGTCTTAGCCTCTGTGAAATCCATCCCACAGCAAACCTTTAGGTTCAGTGGGACTCTGATAGTGCATGTGCCTTGAACTGAATTTCTGTGAAAGACCAAGTTCATCCATCCTGAAGCCCCATGGAAGTTTCAGAGATTGGTTACATGAGTAAGAAGAAGATGATAAGAGTAAAAAAGACACGTGGTGTTGGAGTGTTCAGATCAGTTTCAGATGAACTCAACTAAGGTTCAGCCATTTCTCCTCAAAATTCTCATGGAGGGAGATAAAAGATTTTGGCTTTTAGGATTGGTGTCTTATTAGAGTCAATTGTAAGAATCAGTGAACTTAGCTGTGGCTCTATTAGGGAGCTCACAGAAATTGTGACTATTTGTCTTAGTTTCAGGCACTTCATTTAGGGAGCACAAGCAGACTAATAAGCATGTTCCCCAAACACAGTGCTTTCAGCCCTGCCTGCTGGTTTAAGCATATTTTATCCTGAGACTATGGAGGCCTTTTGAACCTTGGATTTGGAAAAGATGTCTCAAACTAATGGTCAATCTTGTCAATATGTGGCAACAAGTCATTGAGAACTGGTCATTCTGGAGAGCTTTATTTTACATCTGCCATGGCCAAAGACTTTGAGCTATGACAAATATCTCCACAATTCAGCACAAAAAAGTCTTCATGATGAAACAATGAAAAGCTATATCCACGTCACCCAAGAATCTGTGCGAAATTCTCTATAAAGTCTTTGCATCCTGGTAAAATTTTCTCTGGATGGAAATCTGCAGTAAAGGTTAATTCTGGGACGATTCCCTTTGCTTATGTACCAGAGAGCTACTCTTCCTAGAAACTAGTGTTCATGTCAAGAAATCACTTCTCTAAATTGTAACTTGAAGTGACATTTGGCCCATTAATACGTAGGGAGTTAAAGCTGACTATGATCATTCTTTTATTACATTCTCTGGCCTCTAATATCCTTTAGTACTTTCAGTACTCTACTTTGACTATAACTGTTTTGTTCCAGGGGCCAGGAATATAACCCTGCTATTATATCTTGGCATCAACAAGAAAGGGGCAGAAGACAACAGCTGCATGAAAATGTGCTTTTTGCAATACAGAAGGAAAGCTGGCATGACACGAGTCTTCTATAAGATTAAGAGTGGGCTTGAATCCAGGTTTAATTTTGTCTAGCTACATGAGCATTACGGTTTCTGTCCCTGTTGCTAACAGCTAGTGTGACTGCATCTTGGACTGAAATAATTCACATGGAGGTTTGGAAGAGTCAAACTTGGAGCATCTGTTGATAGACTGTGCTACTGCACTACTTGTGCCGAGTCCTGTACAAGCTGGCTAAACAAACAAGACCTTAGGCTTGCCTTGCACTGGCTTTGCTCAAGCTCCTTCCCTGCAGGTTCTTCCAAAACTCAGGCTGAGACAAACTCTCAAAGCAGGCTTGTGGGCTTGTAACATGAGCAATAGGCAGGTGAATTTGGTTTTGAGTGGGTTGGACTTACACTCAAATAACATTGTCAATGAGTCTGATCATCTGACGACCTTCATCCAACCCCACTGGCTTTTCTCTGTAGAAGAGCCACATGGCTGCAAGAGCAGGCACCCTGTGCAACACAAGACTGGTTTCCGTGCAAGGGCACCACGGAGCCACTGGGGCAGGAAGGCCACGGGGCCTGATGGCCTTTCCTACTCCTTCGGCATGACCAGGCTACAGCAGTCACTGCAGCTGTGTGGGGAGAAGGAAAAGAGGTTCAGCACTGAGCTGCAGCAATAGAGGTCAGATCATTGCTGTAGGTACATCCTCTGGGATTAATTTAGATAGGCGTAACAAGGCCAGCTCCAAAACTTGAAGCACTCAGGACGCATGACCTGAAACTTTCCCCACAGGGCAGGTGCCCCTGCTGTTGCCTAAAGAGAAGAAGAAAGAGAAAACCTGAGATTTATTCTTCTTTTGAAAGAGTATTTCAAATCCACCTCCAACACACAGAGCCTTTTATACTAAAGGCTATAAATAGCAATAATAGCCCAAAGATATAGGAGACTCAGGTCTGATTCTCTCTGTTTCCTGAAAAGATTAAAACTCACTGTCTCTTACTCTTAAGAAAACAGCCTGGCCACCACAGAGATGTAGTGAATATGGAGGGGCTCTGCCTCTTTTTAATTCTGCATTTAGGCATCAACACTTCATGTACGTGGGTCCTACTTTAGCTGCTTAAATCTTGGTTTTGATGTACTTGTCCTGCATCCTTTTTGCTTGAAGAGCTACCAGGGTCCATTAAAGAGTCCTTCTGTTTGACTCTCTTCAGCCCAGGCCTCACTCCAGCCCAAGTTTACATCTCATTTCCTGCTTTGATGTGTCAACACAACTGTTAGGAAATGAAGGTCATTTGTATCGCACAGCCTTGTTTGCAACAGCAGTTGGGTATAATTGCAAAAACATCTGGAAGAGTATGGGAGAAATGACTGAAAAGCTCTGAGCAGTTTATGCGAGAAAGCCTTGTTTCCATTAGTAAAATACAGATTTGTTATGACATTTTAAGTCTTAGCTGTGATATGCACAATATTTCCTTGGAATATCTGGCAGCTGTATCACTGTTTAATATATCTATTAAATACTACATCTAGATGTAAGAGCAACCAATAAAACTTGTTTATTTACCTGTGAAACCTTTGACAGAGTAAAGCATATCACTCTCAAGATATATTTCCCCATTCAAATCTACTAGATATTTGAAATGGCAGCAATAAAAGAAAAAACTATAGATTTTCTTTCCAGGTCTGCATTTACTGTGGACAAAACAAAGACTATCAAAATGCATTTATTTATTTATCTATTGCTGCTATCTTTTGAATGCACCAAAAGTAAAAATCAAAGTGTTGCCCTGATGTGCTTGTACAATTGCATAAAATATCCAAGAGGGACCAATAATCACTATCTTCACAGAGGTCTTCTCTGTAATCAATCTTCAGAAAAAACTCAGCATTTTGGTTTTATTGGCATTTATGGTCATATTTATTGTCCCTCTGCTGGGACAACTAAGGGTTTTCTTGGCTGGCACGCACATGTACACACACATACCTTCCAGCGTCTCTCAACTATCAATTCACAAAAATTGCTTTCAATTCCGAAACTGTAACATTTCAAACAAGAGTGGGTGAAATAAAATAGAACATTAAAACAGCCTTGTGGGTTCAGACAAGTGCACAGCAACCAGGAAAGCCAAGAATAAGAATCTTTTTGCTTTCCCACTTGATGAAGGTTACAGTCTCCTGGTGACTTGTTTTCTTAACTTTAATATCTTTTGGTATTTTTCCAGTCCTGTTATAGCCAGAGCTTTAGACACATGAAATAGCTTGTGTATCAGGAGGAGCAAAGGGCAGCTCGACCTTGTCTCTTGTCACTTTTCCGTTTGCTCAGCGGGAGACAACACACTGTGTTAAATCGCTAAAGTTTATAACAAGATGAATCAAGGTGGAGGCTGGGAAAAGGGAGAGAGATAAAAAGCAAGCATGTACTTTTTGTGGTTCCCTTGAATCTCTCCAAATAAGTGAAGAAATGCATGAACAAGGGAATATTTTGTCAATTTTTTCCACAGCACACGTGAAAGAGATTGTGATCTTCCCCAGGTAAAGCTGTTAATACAGTGACTAGATGAACTAGGCTTACTTCTGATCTGAAGCACTGAAGAAGCAGGTTATATTAAGACCTGAAATTGTTTCTTATTTATTTTCCTTCCTCCTCTTGTTTGTTTGTGTAATTTTACAAGGTGACTGCTGAAAGAAAGTTCACAGTGCAGGCTCAAGCGGAGCTAAGGAAGGAGAGAGACAGGGCAATGGGGAGGGAAGGTGCTACACGTGCAGACCTGTTATAAGTAATAACCTTCCCAGTGTGTCTCTCCAAGTAATTAGACAGGCATTAATTACCAATCCAGGGTTTGTACATGCTAGACATGTACATGTGCTCAAGTGAATGAGCACATGATAAACCGAAACTACCACGTATATGGTAATTTTGTAGAAGGGGAATCAGAGGGCATTTAGGCACAATTCATAAGAGGGCAAAATATTGTTTCCATATCTTTTCCTGTGATGATCGGTATATAGTTCACTCTATATCTATTTGAGTGTATATACATTATACATCCTCACAGATCATATCATTGCATAATCAATACCTGGGAATCATTTAGCAAAGTGTTCTGATAGTTTCCAGTTTGGAAGTCAATTTTATAATGAGAATGACAATGAAGACAAAGTCAGCTTTATAGGAAGACTGAATGGAGACCAAGATAAACATGCTAAATTTATGTTATAAAGACTTATGGATAATAAGTCCAAAACAGCCACAGTGATAAACCAATCTAACCTTCTGGACAAGATAATCAGAGAAATTCCCTGAATGAACATTCATTGTTCATCTAAAAATTTTTCAGTGATGGAGAATCTCCCATCAATCTCTGTAAGTTGTTCCAGTGGCTAATTAGTATCGCTGCTGAAATGGTCCAGACTATTTCTAATGTCATTGGATCTATCATACCTCCATCTGCTAGACTAAAAGCCCCAGGACCAGAAGACTGACTTTTTTGTGACTAGCCAGCCTAGGAGCAGCCTCTGCGGTGCTAAGGCCTGCACCACTTTGTAGTGGCTTCTGGATCATGAGCAGTTCACATACGACTTTTTAGGAACTCTTGCACTAAGGACCTCCTACAAAAATGTCATGTTCAAAAGGCCCAGTCTTTGTGTCCATGAAACCTCTTCAGTGGACAAGTTGTATGACTTTGGAATGGGCTCAAAATCTAGACCTGTGCTTGGGAAATGGTATCCAGCTTTCTTTTGGGCCACTTCACTGTCTAGGTCTTGAATGTCTTCTGTGTTTTGGAGGACTTAAAATCCACAACCAAATTCTGTTTAATTTTAATATCCTTTCTAACCAGAAAGGGTAGGGGAAATTTAAAAAGTCTATTTACTCAATGAAATACAGGATTTGGATGCAAAAAGCTACAAAACACCTGCAGTTTATTTTCTTTTTCACGAGTATTGTATTTCAGATACTACTTTTAAATTTGCTCTCCATGAAGCAAACCGCAGACAAAACAGCAGTCAAGACTGGAACAGGACTGAACATGCTGCAGGTGCAACTCAGCCAGGCACACTCAGCTATACGGATTTAATTATGTCTAACACTGTGCATGCTGGGAGAATAAAAGCCTTGTGCAGACAGTATTTTTGTGTGTCAACTTTGCAAATGGTGAATCAAATTGACAAGTTCAACAAGTCACTTCCCTCTTTGTTACTCAGAGATTGATACCCCTTTCGATAGTAGTTTTCTGAAGGGGTTGCAGTTTTACCATTTGCAGGAACAAGAACTTATATTGCTACAGAGATGGTTCTAACTTGGGACAGGATGCTGATACCCTCCCTTCCCAAGTGAAGGTATTTTGTTTCTCATGGAGAGCCTCATCTGAGGTTTCTGCCATGGGCTGACCTTCAGCAGACGTGAATGAGTTTAAGGAGTAGCTCAGCTATAAGCCACCCAAGGCCCTGTTGCGATGCCATTCTGCTTGTTGACATGGCAAATGTCACCACAAGGCAGTGAGACCTATCAGAGAGTGCCATCACTGAGCTCTGAGTCTCTCCATACCTCCAGCAGGCTGGATTTGGATTGGGAAATGGGGGCAAAAGCCGGGGAGAGAAGACCCAATTTTTCATGCCCATTTTCAGCTTCCCAGGGAAGAATGTCTGAAATACCGAGGGCCTTGCTCAAATGTCCGTGGGTGAATATGGAAAGCACTGCTGGAAACCATCTGCCAGCACAGACCTGGACATGTCAAAGCATGAAGCGAAGGAGCCCTACACTGCCTTCCTGCTATTCATTAAATTGCCTTTGCTTTCCTGAGTGTCCCTCATGCAAACATCTCCCAAAGGGGTAGAGGGGGAGACATAGGAATGGTCACTATAAAACCAGATGTCTAGGTTACAGTCCTCATTGACTTTTGCTCCGTTTACAGACAGTGAAGAGAGATATTTCAGAAAGTCATTCAGAGCTTCAAACAGTGTCTGTTATTCTCCGATGATGGACTCTGTGGGGAATGACAACCACTGAGATCCTGACTCAGATGGTGGGTGCTGCTTAGGGGATGTGGATTCCCCACCATCACAGACACAACATTGGTGCTTCATTCTTGCAATCTGTTAAAACTGAGGACAGTATTATGACAGGGCTTGCTCTCAGGAGTGTTGTTGGAGCACAGTCATTAGTGTCTGCAAACTGCTCTGAGAGGAGCCATTAGAAAACTGTAAAGTGCTATTACTAAATACCCACTTACATTTTAAAAGAGGGAAACCAGATGCACTTGCAATCTAAAATTGCATATATTTTAGACAAAAGATATAAATAATGAAAGGAAAGTATCCAAGAGGGAGCACCATACTGGCCAGTCCTTTGTGAAAAGTTGCCCAACAGTGGGAATGAGCTGGCTGCTAAATGCCTGGAAACATGAAGGTTGAGCACACAGATGACAAAATTCATCACAGTTTCATGTTCTGCATCCCTAAATTATGTGGTGTTTCAGGGCTAGTGAGCACCTTTTCATAAAGGAAGAAGCTATTCTTGACAGTAATTTGCTTTAGCAGCTTTCCTGGAATCTCATGAATTTGTAGAGCACAAAACAAAACAAAAAAGCTCTAAAATAGATTTTTTTTCATTGTGGAATGAAAAAAATGAGGCTACAAAAGTGTATCTATCTCTCTCTATTTTTTTCCACATGAGGCCCCTGATTTAATTAGTTGAGTCACCAGAGACTTTGAAAGAAGCTTTCTTCAAAACCCTTTTCCGGACTCTCAGGGTTGGAAGTAAAAATAGATTTTAAATTGGTCTTGGGGAACTGCTGTTTACTTTAGAGGTAGATTAAAAAAAAAATCTACTAATGAACACTAACGATGGCCTTGTTCCAAGTCTTTGTCAACTCAGTCCCAATTACTCCACTTTCAATCGAGCAACACAGGGCAGCACAATCCTAGGGTCGTTCCACAACCGCTGATGGAGGGACTTCAGATTCACGTTGGCACAATTAGCACAGTGCGGCCCACTGCTGGGACATAATCAAAAGTCCCTTCCTGCTTCCTGCAGCGGTAGCAGAAAGGGAGATCACAGCGTTTTCTCTGGACGTCTGCAGAAGACAAGGGCCAGGCAGACCTGCAGGTGCTGTGCACTGCTGTTTTGGGGAAGTAAAGCAGCTTTCTTCATTGGTGACAGCTCTGTTAGAATCACAGAATCACAGAATGGTTTGGGTTGGAAGGGACCTTTAAAGGTCATCTAGTCCACCCCCCCTGCAATGAGCAGGGACAATGGGGGCAATGGCCTTCTAGATGACTGGGCATGTTGCTTTCTGTAGCCTATTCTGTGGCGTACTATACCTTGCGTGCTGTACGGGTCAACGCAGAACCAGAAATAATACAGATGAGATGTTTGATTTCGTCTCATCTGTTCTCAGGGTGGCCCAAGATTGCTGGTTGCATGGATAAATCTGCTTTAGGGACCATCTGCTCCTGAATCAGGTGGTGGTTGCATCTGATGACACACAAAAAAGTTTGTCTGAGCACGTTTGCTTATGCAAGCCTGCTGTGTTGGAAAGGCACGCAGGCTGAGCAGGCGGGAGGGGTGGCAGCAGTGAAGAGGAGAAGCCAAGCAGTCAAGGTTATGGCTGCTCCTGTGCTCCCCTGCCTTGCAGAGTAGCACTGGCATAGCCTCTGAGATCGAACTCCCCAGGTCACTGCCTTTGCTGCACAGCCATTCCTGAACACAAGCTGGGGCTCAGTATCATCTTTCAGCCACAAATGAAGAACTGCTGCCTCCCCTTGCAAGTCTTCAGCAATTTTATAAGGAAAATCTTGCCAGCCGGTCAAAAGAGGTGACTATCCCGCTGTATTCAGAATTGGTGCAGCCTCACCTTGAATACTGTGTGCAGTTCTGGGTCCCACAGTTTAAGAAGGGTGAGAAGGACCTTGAATGCAGGGTGACAAAGCTGGTGACAGGGCTGGAAGGAATGTCCTCTGAGGAGCGTCTGAGGACCCTGGGTTTGTCTCGTTTGGAGAAAAGGAGGCTGAGGGGTGACCTCATTGCTCTCTACAGCTTCCTGAGGAGGGCACGTGGAGAGGGAGGTGCTGATCTCTCTGGTATCCAGTGATAGGACATGTGGGAATGGTTCAAAGCTGTGCCAGGGGAGGTTTAGACTGGACATTAGGAAGCATTTCTTTACGGAGGGGGTGGTCAAACCCTGGAACAGGCTTTCTGGAGAGGTGGTCGATGCCCCAAGCCTGTCAGTGTTGAAGAGGCATTTGGACAATGCCCTTAATAACATGCTTTAACTTGGTCACCCCTGAAGTGTTCAGGCAGTTGAACTAGATAATTGTTGTAGGTCCCGTCCAATTGAAATAGTCTATTCTATTCTATTCTATTCTATTCTATTCTATTCTATTCTATTCTATTCTATTCTATTCTAAACTATCGATGAATGGGGCCACTTTGCTGTGCTGCAAATGAAACCCCAAGCTGGGAGGAAGAACCTTTACATTTAGTCAGAACCCCAAATAATTAAGATAGTAAAAGAAGACAGCATTTTAAATAAAAAAGTGGATCCAAAAACATCTGTAAGATCCATGCAGGATTTCAACATTATTGATAAAAATACTTGTGGGTAAGGAGAAAACGTGTCAATTTTGTCAAAAGAGAGACAGTACTTTGGGCAGGCATGCAGGTCCACCCTAGGCTAGATCTTCATGTAATGGCAATCTCCCCAGGGGTCTGAACTAGGGTATACCTCATCCTGCTGCTCCTCAGCACAGAGACAACACCTTCCTTACAAGTAGGCATCCTTGTACCAAGATATTCTAGCATCCCGAAAAGTTTAGGGAGTATTTTTCTCTTCTGCTCCCAGTGATAAAATACTTACCCATCTATTGCAAAAATGTTCCCATAAAGTAGCAGAAGAACTGAAAAGTTCTTAATAAAACCATTAGCTGTGTGCTATAGACTACAGTTAGTCTTTGGGGGCCAGATACCGATCTCAATTATAAGCTGGAATAATTTCCTGGCACTCAGAGGGCTTACACTGGCGTACAACTAATACAAGCCAGAACTTCATCATAAAGCATCATGGCCACATTAACTTTCACAATTTACGCTAGTCATGGGGTCGACTCTCAACATTTTAGGGTTTGGCCAAGAGAGAAAGAAATGCAATTGAGTGGGGGCTCTGTTTTTGAAACCAATTTCTAACTAATAAAATTTTTCCCTTCATTTTAAAACACGGTCCTCTCTTGTGCCTATATCTGATTGAATGAAATATTACTGTGCTGTGTAATATCATTGCCTAGCCCCCTGGGTCATGTAGAATGCATATTACTGCATTTACCACAGTATGGGTACAACCTACCTCACTGCACAGCCTGGAGAGTGAATCTCAGAAGATGTGGTGATGACTGGGAGAGGACTACTCTTTAAAGCTCGTCTTTTAATGAGACATGGAAATTTTGAATTCAGCCTTGGGAAAGCAATAAGTCAAGTGAGATTCATGGTGTTGCAGCTGTTTGGCACTGCAAAGGAGAGCACTGAAGGTGCCTGCCGCGATGCTAGAAAAAGGAGACTGCTGCCTGCAGTAAATCCAATTCCTCTGCGGCTGCTAGAGGTGCAGTGACAGCAGATTCAGGGACATTAAGCAACATTTACACCGGTGGTTTCTAATCCACTCCGTGCACAGAAGCAAAGTGGAGTGCTCAGGGACACCCCATCATGCACAATGCCCCTGGGACTGGCTTGCAATTGGGAACGAAGAGGGGACTATGATGGATGGTACCTGTGTGGGGAGGGTGGAAGCAACGGGTGCAATATTCCATGGGAAGCAGGGTGGTGAAAAAGCTGAAAGCTGGGTTCTAGGAAGGATCCGAAGGTTACTTTTCAAGACATGAAAGCCTCTAATTATGGAGACCACTAACAATTTGCTTTCAAAAATTGTGATGCTAAGGGGTCCTTTCCCTCAAAGCCTAATTCTGTATTCATGATGCCAAATCTAAGTTAAAACTTCAGCCCAGCCTGAATGAAACAACTTGTTTTCTGGTGAAGTTCAATCTGAGTCAGGACTTTTGATCCTGAAAACAAAGATTTGTGAGTAAATACACTTAATTTTAAGGTCAGTTCTGAGATTAAAAGTGTAACTACAAAGTGAAAAGTAATTCCAAACTGCAGAATGAAAATGTTCTATTAAAATAAAAGCAGCCTTAAAAGGGATATGTCAATATTTTCAGAATTTTCTTCTAAGGTAATATACTGATGGTATCAACACAATTCTGCATAATCTTCTACCCTGATGGGACTGCATATCTGGACAGAGTTTGCCTGTGTGAAGTTTTGTCAGCTGTCTCTGCATAGCAGCCATCGTATCTTCATTGAGCCCCTTGAAAATCCAGCCATTCATTTTGATGCAAAAATGACAACTGTGCTGTTCTGATATGCTGATGCTTAAAGGAGAAGGATGTTCCTGGTACCTGGGCCTGGCGGGTGTATTTGTCATGTCTTCATGGGCTCCTGTTGGTTTGTTTGGGGGCAATAATGACAGAAAACCTGATCTAGGAAAGACTTCTTTGTACACGATTGCCCCACTCAAACTGTGCTCTCTCTTACCTTGTTTACAGTGCATCTGGGTTTTGCGGTTCTTTTTAATGTGGAACACTTTTAATGCATTAAACAGTGTTGACATGTGAGTCTTGTCACTTTATGAGGTGGAAAACAGTCACTGTCACCAACAAGTGAATAATACTAGAGATGAAAAATTAGCCATGAAGAGCAAGGCCTATACATTACTGTGCTAATTATAAACATTGGCACATTCATACATCAGAATTAATTTCTAATAGAAAATGGGTGATGCTCTGTTGCAGTTATCACTGCGGTGAGGGATGTGCAAGCGGGGAAATTGCCACCTACTGCTTTTTTAAAACAGGTGAGTAAATGAACAAGTAGGAATCCTCTGCCATGGTCCAGTCAGCACCTTTTGCTTCAGGCTGTGTCTGGAGCTAGAAACCCCTGCAGAGGGGAAACTGGGGGAAAAACATTCAGTCATCCTTTATCTATACTACCCTTGTTTCAAAGCACAGAAGTCCGAACTCTGGCAGGCTGTAGATGGGGAAATGAGTGTGAGTTTCAGTTCTGCTCCTTCCATTTTCTGGCCAGGTTAAAAATCATTATTTATGAATCTGAACCAGCTTTGACAAATGTTTTCAAGCAGCAGGCAGAGAGAGAAAGAAAAAGAGAAAAAAATACATAAAAATTTTAAAACTCAGTTTCTACACTGGCAAAATGAATATTTTGCCTTGGCGTGCTGAAATGATGCTTTACTTCGATATTGACCTAAATTTAACTTTTCAAAAGATTTAAAGGGATACAGAAACCTCCAACCTGAACTGTTTCATTTCAGTTTAAACCCAATGTACTCTCTGATCTACCAGCAACAAAACTGAAATTTTGGATGTGCTTAAGATGAGTGAGGGCTTCCTCGGGGCCGACCAAAGAACCAAACACTCAGTTTTTCTCACCGTTCTGCTAGGTGAGGCTGGGTTTCATTGCACCTAACTTTTAAGTCAGGCACTTCGTTTAAATTACTTAAGCTATGCCAATAGTGGACAGAAAGAAGGTGGCATTTCCAGAGAGCGACTGATCCATCTTCAGACCGACTGGAAGGAGGAATCACCTGTGTAAGTGCTCGTTTCTCTCCATGGACCACCAGGAGGGTTGCGATGACCGGCCGAGCACAGACTGCCGGCTCTTAGCTGGCCGTAGCATGGAGAGAGCAACTTACAGGTTTTGCCTTTCTTCCTGGCTGACACCTTAAGTAGAAATTTAATGATTAATTTCTTTCAGACGTTTCTTCTTAGGACAGGAACAGGAGACGGCTAAAGGCCAGGATTTGTCTTCCACGGGAACATTGTGCCTACGTGGAATTACCAGACTTATGTGTGCTAAGGGGTGAAGGGCTGAGTGCAGGTCCCAGTTATCTCAACTCAATCTCCTGGATCAGAAGAATGCTACAATAATAAAAATCATAAAAATCCTCTTAACCCTGAATTTGACATCATTAGTGGCTTTCTAGTGAGTGATAAAAGCGAAACAAAAGAAGAGAGAGACAGGGCATTAATGTGAACTGGTGCAGGTTTCCCTTTAGCTACAGGTAATCAAACAGACAGCCCCCTTAAAGGTAATTACTGGAGCCAGCTGGAAGTGTTTACTTGAAAAAACATTCTGACTAAAACTCAAGGTTCTTACTCTATTTTTTGTTTGCAAAAAAAAAAAAAGCCTTAGTTTCAATCAGACTTTGCCAGCATCAGCACAACTGCAGATCTCCAGAGCAGACCAAAAAGCAAAAAAAAAGAGGTTTCATTTGGAACGACAGCAGTATCTGACTAACAGCTGTGGAAAACCTGCCTGATTCCTGGCATAGACAAGGTTGAAGTGGTGAAAATATGCTTAGAGGGGAGGGAGAACTGGCTGCAACGGGGCACCCTGAGGACCCCCAAATGAAAGCAGTTCCTTGGATGTGTGTGGCAAAGATTCATGCCTCAGCCCCAGCAGAAGGGTACCCCACCAAAGGATGATGATACATTTGCTGTCAGACAAATGTTCTTTCATCACCGCATGTGATTTAAATTAATCACTTTCTCACATCTCCTGAGGCAAATCTGTTCCCAACATAGGAATGGAGTTTTAAATCAGGGACTACCTGCAATAACTGACACCCTTCACTCAAACAGGGATTCGGGAGATACAAGCAAGCAGTGGAGAAAAAAGAAGAGGGAATTACAGGTGAAAACTGCTGGCAGAGCTCACCAGGCTATATTAACCACTTCTGTCTGACAGTAAAACTCAAGGTATGATCACGATTTTCAGAGGCACCACAGAGCCGGTGGGGTGGGTTTCTACCTCTTCTGGTGTTAATGAAAACAACTCCATTGCACATAGCTGCCAATTAATATCTAGAGGTGTATCTTTTATAGTAACTGGAAAAATACGACAGCTTGGATTCAGAAGGGGAAACATCTAATTGTCACCTGATGTAATTCTTGCATTTCCCGAACTTGCACCCGTCATGTAGACACTATGGGAAAGCTGGTTGAAAACAACTGCATTTGTCCTTGTTCCTGGAAACAGAAACATGATGGCAGACGTCAAGGGAGATTCATTAAAACCTTGAAGTTGCATCTAACCTTGCAGTTTGGCCTACTCAGAGCCAAAGGTTGGACCAGAGACCTCCAGTGGTTCCTTTCAACCTAAATAATTCAATGATTCCAACCAAAAATGCATTGCAGTATTTTACTTAAATGCAGTTGGAACCAAATTGAGTCCAGCCATGGACCCAGGGCCTTCATCATTAAAGCAGCTGATCACCTCATATTCAGCAACCCTTCTCTTTTATCCTATGTTTTTTTAATTCTACTTTGGTGCTGATGCTTAAGTGAGATCAAAGGGGAGTGAGAAACTCCCAGCTTCTCAGAGACACAGTATTTCCACTGCTTGCAGGCACAGGCTGGCCTGTGGGTAGAGCATGGACTGGAGATGTATTTCATCAGGAAGTTGTTGAGATGTAAAACTGCGGTATGATGCCTACCTGAGTCTGAGACAAGCTAGAACCTCATTCAGCAGTTCTTAGATTTAATATTCTTTAGAACTGGAGAGAGAAAGGTTATGTGTCTTTGTGGGGAACTGTCGGTATTTCAAAAAATCTAATGTTTAAGGATGAAAAAATGAGGTTTTAATGTTCCCTGTATGAGGAAAAGCAGCCCTGACCCTGGGTGACCACCTAGCTAAAACACCTCAGCCGAAAGGCCCGGGCATTACCGAAATCAGCAGATGGACTGCTCACAGGTCCAAGCATCCAGAAGGTCCAAGCAGCCCGTCACTGGGGAGCCGTGAGATGGTTGTGGAAGGCACTGAGCCAGCTGAGTAGCACTTTCCTATTGCAACAAATTGGCAGGCCCTTGCAGATATTTACTGAGGGGTTATTTTGGACTAGGTCCAGTACCGAAGCCCAGACTCAGTTTTAATCATGCAGCGTCAGTAAGAAAGCTATTATTCAGCACTTTGTCCAAACCTCTTCCTGGATCAGACTTTGTGGTGAAGGCGAGGAGGAGTTGGGCCCTCTACATGTGGTAGTAATTGCGGCATATTGACATGGCTGACCACACTGCAGCAAGTGACTCTGAAAAAATCTCCCTTTGTACTGCTCTTCCAGCAAGGCCCTTGATATTGTAAATACCTGGGTGAGAGCTATCTCATCAATTTGATACACTCCATGTCTGATCCGTCTGCCCTATACAAAGTCTCTGATCCTTGACCCTGATTTCCTTTCATCACTGCCTGCGCTTACAAGATAGCAGCTATCTCTTTTCAACATTGGTCTGTTACACTCCCCATAAAAGCTTTGCTTGCTAACATCTTCAAATGCTGAAACGAGACTGGGAGAAACACCGACGACTTGCAAATGCTCTCTGTATTCTGCAAGAGCGAGACAGTCCTGTTCTTTCCCCAGGTTGCAGGAGTGCAGTTCTGGAAACATCATGTCAGAGCAGGAGGCTCTCATGGTATGAGAAGTCTGAACTTCCACAAAAAAAGCTCTCATCATTACATGCTTGAGCAGATCCAGGAACACGAAAAAACTCGGCATGAATATTCTGGCAAGTACCAGAAGGGCAAGATTAATGCTGCCTTCACCCTCCCCGGCTTCTCATCACCCGTGTAATTAACACTCACCACCCCGTGATAGATGGGAAATTCAGTGCAAATTTTGAATACTAAACAGGCAGCATGGGTAGGTGCCCTCTCCTCCCCCAAACTGACCTACTTAAAGGTATTCTCTGATGACCTGGGTAAATAGGAGCTTCTTGAGTCAGAGACAGGATAATGAGGTATGTATCAACAAGCTTTATCGATCTGAACTGCCTGGGTAACCGCAAAGCCCTGGTAAAAGCTTCAAATCCCCTCTCCCAGCATGCAGTGGTATCAAGATAAAACTCAAAAGGGATTCTCTGCAGACAGCATCTTCTTTCTTTGTTTAAAGCTCTGATCAGGAATCTGCAAGAGTATTTCAAATGAAAGGTAACAGAGATGTTCAAACCCTCCCATGAGCTGTGCATTAGGAACGGAGTAAGAGGTACGGGACAGGCTGTCAACTTCTGTACAAAGTCCTCATCTTTAGTGCAGGAGGGGAAATTTCAGGAAGGAGGTGGTTTACCAGGCGGAATAGGCTCAGCAAGCGAGCAGCGGCCCAGATGGCAGCACAGAGGTCCTGTGCAGGTTTTGGATCCGAGCCATGAAACAGAGGCCTTCAGGGTGGCAGCACTGGCAGGCAACTTTGGCCAGCTTTCGCTTTCTATTTTTTTTCCAGATGTTTATTTTTCTGCAAACATTTCAGACCAATGCTGAGATATTTAAAGTGCAGAAACCTAGAGGTGAGTTGATCTTAGACTCTTTCGAAGTGGTCTCTAGGAAAGAACAACAAAAACCAGTATTTGGAAACTATAGCAAGAGAGATGAGAAAGAAGCCATAACACACTAGCGGTGTGAATGATCAGCCACTAAAACAAACAGTGGAAGATTCTCCATCTTTGGCAGTTTCAAATGAAAATGTGACAATTATCTGGAAGATGCTAGTCAAGTATCTGTCAGGTGTCCACCGTTTGGCCCAAAATAGAGCTATACAAGGGATCAGACTTGTCTCAAAGCCTGTTTCACCATCACTACTTGATTTCAGTCTGTCTGGGAACTTACAAGGTCTGCAAGCAAGAATTTCTGAGCAATTTTGAAGACATGAGAACATATGAATAGGGAATCAACTCACAGTTCTCCAGGCCCAGTTCCTCCATATGGGTTGTTCATGTGGGGCCCAGACCTTTTCTACAGGCTGTGTCCTGGTGCCGTCATGACTGAAAATGACAAAACGTCAAGACTAAATCAAGCTGTTATTGCTCCTCCAAGATATATTTTTACCCTTGGATTCGAATTTTTGTGTAGCCGCAGCAAACCATATGAAACGTCTAACAGATGTGAACTTATCAGGGTTCCAGCATCCTTCATGGAATATGTCCCTTTATACAAATTACAAAATGCTCCATCTGTGCTAACTGGATTGAAATGTCAGCCCCACGGTTGGGGTAAGCCTAGCAGAATTTGTGTTTAACAACTCTGCAAGTATATTACATTAGCAATTATCCTGTTCTGGTTTTAAATTCTAATTTCACCTTTTTTCTTACTGCTGCAGGATGCAATATTCATGTACTGTTAAATCAAATACTCCATTAACAGCACCAGAGATAAATATTGAATTAATGGAATAATGCCGGTTAATAGTAGATTCATAGGATAATGCTGGAGAACACTGTGCATGAATTATGCTAGCAGCTGAATCGCTGACCCTCGCTGTGCTCTGACTGCAGGTACAATAAAAATAGCCAAAAAATGCTAAGCTATCTGAGATTTAAATATTTACTGGGAGTAGGTCATGGATGTGGACAGATGCTTAGATGAAGCTAGGACAAGCCATATGCACTGAATTTTTCAGGCTCTCCCTTCCTACTGAGAAGCACCAGAATCCACTGTTTGCTGCTGCTGAACGAATGCTCGTTTTCTACCCCAGAATCCTCTGCCTCCTTCAGCCCTCTCCAGGGCTGAGGCACTGGGTTCGTCGTTCCTCACAAAGGCATCTCATTCAGGCTGCGTGAACTTCTGCAAAGCAGCGGCCAATCAATAAAACGCTCTTTTTAGCAAAAAAATAACAACCCACAAATCCCCTTCAGAAATGGCCCGAAGCAGAGACCTGCTAAAGCCCGCCACAGCCCTGCGGTTGCCGGCTGGAGCAGAGCTCTCATTGCCTTCTGCGTGGCGGGTCCCGACCCGCGCTAACAAGGGCTGGAGCAGAGGCTGGTCTGAGGGCTCTGAGCATGACTGACGTGCCAGACTGATTTAATTCCCTGCTCCGACCAGCCAGACCTCCCCAGCCCATCCATTTTCCGGGGCTGAGCGGCTGGACGGACGTAGCCCATCTCTGACGTGCTGGCTCACTAACTGGGCAGCATCAGGAGCAGTGCGAGGGACTGTCCCCTTCTGCTGGTGACAAAACCCGAGCGCAGGCAGCGTCCACCACCAAACGAGTGGGAAGGGCAAGAAGCCTACCAGGATATGCTTTAAAACTGTCCCCATGGCTCTGTCCTTAATTTTCTTTTTTGACAAGTCTGTCTAGTCAGTTACTATATTTTTATACTTGGCTTCATGAATATTTCAAGTAGGAAACTCATCCCGAATTTGTTTCTTTTTTGTCTTTTCTTCCAGGAAATGTATGTGTGCAAACTCCCCCTAATTTATGTAAATACGGAGGCGGAAGAGTTTCACTTCATTATTACAAATTAAAAGTTCCCTGACATTTCCAATTAGCTGGAGAGAAAAGCAATGCAACTATAAATACATCACGAAGCCAGCAAGTCTGCTCTGGCATAAACAGCACGCTCCCATCGCGACACCGAACGGTGAGGCTCCGAGGTGTGCTTGTTGCAGCGGAGATTAATGGCACGGTGGCCCATTGCCCTGGGAAGGGGATGCCGTGAAAAGCTGAAAATCAGGACTCAAAGGTATTAGAGAATTTGTGCAGGGGATGGCTGAAAATTTGGGCACAAGGGCAAGGAAACTGCCATTAGGGCTAAACCAAACTCAGCGTTGCCCCTCTTGGCTGCTCCGAGGCTTAAGCTGGGGAAAGGAGTATGTTTAGTGTATTGGCATGGTGATGTTTGACAGGGTCCTGGCTTCTGTGAGGCGAAGTTGATGAAATGCCCTTTCCTGTGACCTGCAAAGCTGCTGCTGTCAGGGTCAAGCTCACTGTAAACATCGCTGCCCGAAACACGTATGAGTGAGACAGGCGACTGCACCGAAGCGAAGGAACGGAGGCCGGTGGATGGGATCCTGAAATGAGGGCAGGAAAAGTACTACTGCCTTCCCGCAGGAGCCCACCACCCCTGATTTATCCCTTCCCTGAAATCCTACCTGGTGTGGGGGGCCCCAGAAAAGGATAGAAAGATGGAAAAGTCTCCTCTCCCTATGGTCTCTCCATGCAGGAACCTGTCCTTAGCACGGAGGAAAGGCGCTATGTGCGGAGGTGAGCCCAAAGGGTAGCGTAGTCGGTGCTAAGCAAGTTCTGGAGAAATTGATCACACCCTTTCCAAAGGGTTTATGACACCCCAGAATAAAAAGGGTGCAGGAGTCACATAGGCACTGTGGGGTGGTGTGCGCAGCAGTTCTCCCTCTGCCCTCTTGCCTGAATGTCTTCTACACGGGATCTACCCACGTCTTCTGACTCTGAGAGGCACAGCTATGGCTGCGGGGTCAGAGTAAAGTGAGGCAATGAGCACAGGCCTTCAGGTGAGTGGCATAAATCTAATCCCGTATGATGATTTTGAGTGCATTTAGACTTTTTGAAGTGCTAATGTGAAACCTCTCATGCCCGGCTGCCCGGCTTGGAGGTCTCTCTGGCTTCCCCTGGGTATTGGGATGCCTAGAAATGGGCATTGCAATGCTTGGCATCCCCCCCCATGCTCCTTCAAAGGCAATACCACCATGCTGATGTTCAGAGTTAATGTTCAGAGTTAATGTTCATGCTGCCTCCCAGGTCATTTCACAGCGAAGGGCACCCTGGCTTTTGGTGGTGGATGTCTAAAATTCCAGCGACATCATTTCCTATTTTACAAATCCATCAGGCTGCAGACACGGTCGGGTACAATGTGTTCAGACATGCAGTGCAAGGCAAACTAATAATAATACTGATGCTTTTTATTGGCTTCACACACCATAGCTTGTACTTTTCCTCCCCAGGGCCAGATAAAAGTTTTGTGTTGTTGTTTAAGAAAAAGCCCATTTTGGCACCATAGCTGGCAGAAATATTGAGAGCTTTGTTTCTTCCCCTTCTCCCTCTCTTCCTCCTCTTGTAATCTTTGATAAAGGAAAAAGTGTTCTCCAAAAAAGGTATGCTAATTAACAATTAATTCTTTTATCTTATAGTGCCGGGACTGTAAGACCTGAAGAAGATGTAGAATAAAATTAGTGGTAATTAGCTTTTTAGAGCATTAAATAAACAGTGACATGAACGATGGAGAATTAATGTTATGCATTTATTTTTAACAATATTTATACAGGCAGTTTTTGAACAAGGCCCTGTGGCATTAGCTTTTACTAATACAGGCAAAACAGCAATGAGAAATAATTACATTTAGTCTGCATTAAGACAACACTATGCAAATCAAAGGAATAATGAAGAGAAGCCTGTTAATAGGGTTTTTTGAGACTCTATACTTGAATATAATATTTGGGCTTTGTATTCCTCTGAAGAATTCAGAAATTACCACCCTCCATCATTTCAAGCCACAGGCATGTGGCTCTGTATAAATATCGCTGGTACGGATCAGAGCCGCCGGCCAAGGTGAAGGTTTCCAAAGCAGCGTTTTGGGCTGTGCTGTTTGCTTCAGAGGGGACCCCCTTGCAGGAACCAGGGAGCAGAGAAGGATGCATGGCTGCATCTCCCACTGCTCCCTCCACAACCCAGCCAGAGCCTTGCAAAGTGGGGCACAACTCAACGTTTCTCTCTCCCCGTCCCTGTTGAAACACCTGAGTGAGGTGCCCTGATTTCCAGGAGGGTTAATGCTGTCCCCTGTAAATGAAGCGTGCAGAAAGGCTCGAGATCGTGTATTTCAGCACCAACAAAACCATTTTTCTGACTGAATGTATTTATTCTTTGCTATTGCTGTTTTGGTCTTTTGGGGCATGTCTGGGAGCTGGTCTTCACCATGTTAACACACTCGGCGTGTGCTAACTGCCATCCAAACCGCTTCATTAGTGAGCCCTCTGCATGCACATGCTTCACTTTCCAGGGTCGTTCACACAGATGAAATCTCCTGCATCCGGACATTCGTAACACTCGAGCAGAAAGAGACAGAGAAAACAAAAATTTGGCTCCTAATCAGCTGAAACACCCGCAGATCATCCATCTTCCGTTATCGCTCCAGCAAATGTAAGAGAAGAAAATGGGAAGATATGTAAAACCTTGTTTGTGTTACGGTTTTACTGCTAATAGGGTGTGCTAATTAAGAGAGGAGCCTCAGCAGATGTATCCGTGGAACAGTTTTTAATTAACACTCTCTCGAAAGTCAGAATCAGAGGGCAGCGAGGGGAGCAGGGGGAAGGGTCCTCCTGGCGCTCCCCCAGCCCAGCACCCCCAGCAGGAGCCCAGAGCCGTGCCTGCTGCCTGGTCCCGCACTCTGGCTTCCAGCCTGCTTTCGAAGGCGCCTGTCTTAATTAAAAGAGAAAAGGCATCGCATCGGTGACAGTCTTCAATCAGGCATTTAATGAATAGTTGACAGGGCGCTTAATGCAATCAGTCCATTGTCATTTCAATGAAGTGACAGCAGGATGTGTATTAATATCGTAACCTCCGTTTCAGCGATCTGCCGGGAGATGCTGAAACCTCCTGTCAAGGTTTTGCAGGGCTCTACCACCGCTCTCTGCTCTGCATCAGGCATAAACTGCAGGGTTTGAGTTGTGCCAGGTCCATAGCCTGTGGGTGACCCATGCCAGGGCAGGGACACCCCTGAGGGACTGTGGCCATGGGTGACCCACACTGGGGGAGGAACACCCCCGAGGGACTGTGGTCGTGGAGGGAAACCAAACCAACACTTGAGTGGAGGAAAACCAGTAAGAAGCAAAGAGCAGCATCAACCCTCACTGTGTACAGACTTAGACGGGGTCAGGGGGAGAGGGGGAAAGTATTTGGCCTTAGCTGAGCCCCGGGAGGTGGAAGGTAATGTGTTTCCTTAAGTGTTTTTTAATCGTCTTCTCTTTTTTTCCCTCAATACCCAAATCAGGCATCAGAAGCTGGTGTTAATCAGCAAGAAATTAAATTAAGCAAAAATTCCCCAAGTTGAGACCGGTTTGCCTGCAGCATGCTGCCAGGGATCACGCGCTGGGCTGTTGCTCTGTCCTCCACCCTGCACAGCCCTTCGTCTTCCCCGGGCTGTCAGCTCACGTGCACAGGGTGGGAGCTGGTTGTTGGCACTCTATTAACCTGTTTGCTCCTTTGGTTCACATATTGGGAACATTCTTGGTCTGCTGGGTTTGCCCATGTAGATCGGATTAGAAGGTAACGATTAAGGTCTAAGGTGGTAATGTCTGACAGTAGTTTCTGTACATAATCACACCTTCTGAAGTTGATCGCTCCTGTTTGCATTTTACTCCTTGGTGTAACCATCGGTCTGTGTGCTGTTGGTAGCAAAAAGGATTGGGTCCAACTACCAACACCCCCTGCCCCATCTCCTTCAGTAACCCCATCCAAAGAGCATAGCAGGAACCAAGCCTGCGTTACATCGTTCCTTCTTGCAAACAGAGACACTAAGAGTTAAAATAAACAGAACTTTCTTGGGATGGGAAAACAGCAAAATAAGAACTCAGGGTGATTGTGTTTACGTGTTAACAAACCTCACTGAGACATTTCTCCACTCTCCTTTTCTTGGAGGGGGGATTTTATTCCCTGATGGACAGCCTGGAAGATGATGATACTCCCCTTGCAGAATGATTGCAAGGTAGACAATGACAGTTCAGACCCTTGCCTTGCTCTGCCAGTCTCTTGACAACACTAATGGGACTGCCAAGAGGGCATGAGAGTGATATTTTCTCTCCACAGTCCATTCAGGGCCAGCCTTCCCACGGAGACAGCCCCAGAGTCCTAGTTAGGCTCTAGTGGTTGTGATGACCATGGTGTGGCTGCTTGTCCTTTATCTTCAGGCCCACCTGTCTCACTCCCATCTGGATCGTTCGGTGGTAATTACAGTCCTGTGACCTGTTAGGCTCCCGGGAGATAAAAAGACCCGTTCCTTCCAACGAGATAGAGGTCACAAAACACTCAAATCATGTTCATTTATGGGATCATTCAGGGAAACAGAGCTGTAGGTGAGGCTCAGAGATATCACAAATAGAAATCAGGCAGCAAAAACAGGCAGGCAGAGAGGCCTTTGCAATGCCCTCTTCTTGGAAGAAATGCTGAGAGATTCACTTGGTGCCGCTTAGGTCCTTGAACTGAATCAACTCTGAATTTTTTTACCAGCCTCCTGAGAAGGAGAAATTAAAACGGTCCGTCCAGTCCTGAGCTTGAACAGCCGTATTCAGCAATATCAAATACAGGCTGCTGTAGTGAGGAGACCAAAACCCACTGTGCTCCCACCCGCAAGTGAGTCAGACTGAAATGCTGATCCAGAGGGGAAAATGTTTCCTGAGCCCACCTTTCCCGCTCCCTTTCTGCAAAATTTTTTAATTTCTCTTACTGTGTTTTTCTGATATACTCCTTCTTTCTTCCTGTGTATTTAAGTTTACTTCCTATCTCCCACCTGCAGCTGAGCGGCTGCACTTCTGCCAAGTTCGCACATAAAACAAAATTAGGAAAGGAGAGATCAGCTAATAAGCGGTTGCTATTCATTATGGGAAATTACAGCTTTCGTGTCTTCATAGAGTAAACGCCTGTCAGCTCCAAACCAGAGACCTGTTGCATCTAAATACCTTGCTTAAGTGGGTGGATAGGCTTAAACGCACTCCAAATCATTCCTCTTTTTAGCAGAAATTGCTGCTGCTGTCCTCGGTGTCTGGGGACAGACACGAGTGGTACGTGGAAGGTGGACAGGACACGCTCTCCTCCGCTCTGGTTGCTTCCCCTGTGACCCACAGTGCCTGGTCATTGAACCTCATATGGCAGCACCAAGAAGTGACTTTCTCTAAACCACCACAGCATGTTCACCAGCAGACACCTTGAGGTCCGTCCTCATCCAGGTGAGCAAAATTTTCATTGCAGAGATGGAAGATGGCCACTGAACAGTGGGCAGCTGCTGGAGGATGCACTGCTTTTTTAAGGCTGAATGTGCATGCTGCTGGTAGTAGCTCTGGCAGCAGCATTCCTGTCCCAGGCTTTGGTTTGTGTTACAGAGGATGTCCCCTTTTACAGGCATGGGAAATGGAGGCAAGAGGCACACGAAGCAACCTGAGAACAGTAGATGAGGGAAAAATGAGTGATGAAACCCAGGCCCCAGAGTCCCACTCTATGTCCTCAAAGGGCTTTGCCATCCCTGCCTCTTTCATTTATTACCGCCATATTGTCTTCCTGCAAGAGAACCCTATTTCAGAAGAATCATCCATCTAAAGACCATCACTTCTTTTGGGGCCTCCCAGGCCCACTATCCACCCTCATTCAGAAGTTATGCTCTGGCAGGCCAAGACGATGCTTTCCATGGACCTGTTCAAAGCAAAGAAGGCAGGACTGCTGGCATGGTTGTATGTTCCATGAGTACTGGAGGTCTAAGGTTTATTTAGGACGCCTGTGCCTTGTGTCCTGTGCCATTGCATGTGAGAGGAGGGCCATGTCCAATTTATATGGTCAAACTTGCCTTACTTGCAATATTCCACCCTCCATTGCAGTTTGCATTGAGCTGCTCTGTAAGAGAGGGGTGGAAACTGCCACCTTGTCAGGGCATTTTTTCTGCCCTCTTGTAACAAAAGAGCTTTTGAATGTCAGGGCTTTTGAATGTCTCTTGTAGGAATTTCATAAGCAGAGCAATGTTGTTGGCCCATTTTACGGAGAGGTAGACACCTGTGGAGAGCTAGGGAAAATCACTCTTTTGGGTGTTTGGATGTCACCTCTAGCACAAAGCCTCACTGCTTTTCCACCCCTGCTCAGGGATTTTTGCCAAACTGTATTTCTGGGCTTCTCAGAGTGCCTGTTTTATGCAAGGGATGAGAGGGACCCACTGGGGAGGAGCGGGTACCAGTGCTGTAGGTACTCACCAGGAACAACAGGACATACAGCACAAATTAGGTAACTCCAAAGTTCATATAGCCTAGATCAGCAACGGAGCAAAATCCCAAGAGCTCCAAAACACACAGCTCGAATCTGGGGAGGGCTGAACACTGAGGCCATGATTTCTCCCCAGCTATAGAGCATCACCCCCGCTGCAGAGATGGCTGCAGGACACGGATCCAAGCACGGCATGTGATAATTCACAACTAGCAAGGCTTCCCGGTCTGCACAGACGCACTGCACGGCTGGCTTCCCACATAAGGCAAGGACACACGATCACAGCTTTTGGCCAGTGTCTCCTGTTTACACGCTGGAGCAGAAATAAACAGAACATTGTCAAAAACAAAGCCCCAAGTGATGTTGGGAAACATCAATTGCCTCTTACATAATGTAAACCAGCCCGGCATCCCCAAGATGCTTGCCTGTGTGTTTTGGAGCTTGCACAGTATTTGAGAGAGAGCAGACAGTATGCTAGGAGGTGTAGCTGTTGCTATGGCTCCCTAATTACCTTCTCCGAGGTTACCATAGAGAAAAGCCCAGAGCTGTCTTTAGAAACAATAGCACTTCAACTTTGTTTACATGGACTTTTCAGTTTTTAAATAAAACTTTACATGAGCCAGAAATTGAGCCTTCAGCCCACTGCAGAGCAGGGAGGATTTTATCACTGCAGAAACTAAACAAATATTTCAATATTTGTTTCTCTATTTCATATTGCACGGAAACAAAAATATTTTGGGAGGTGGGGTGAGCTGCTTGGTTGGCTAGATAGTGAGTTATTTGTTTTACGGGTTTTATTTTTTCCCATTGAGAGACCAGAAAAGTTGAGAGTCGCGTCTGGGAAGAGCCAGTAACAGTTTGGGTGTGCAGCAGAGACAGCCTCTGCTGCAAGGCTCAGCTGTAGAAATGGAAAAGCTCCAACAGAAATGCATCAGCAAGGTCACACATCCAGAGCAGGTGACAGGCTGGCAGCAAGTGCACTTTCCTGGACCACAGAAGATACAGGTTCCAGGGCAGACACTGAAGAGGTCCTAGGGAGCCCTTAGCCTTGTGTCCTCAGTCATAGGTAGCCAAAAAGAAAACATCCTGGCCTTTGATTATGGGGCAGTCGGGCCCTGTTTACAATTTCTGGCCAAAACAAAAGAGGTATTGTAGGTCTAAGAAATTTTTGCTTGCAGAAGAGATGCATTCCCTCAAATAGCTTAGGTCTGAACAAACCCGCATTTGCAAACAAGAACCTGCTTGGCGGAACCATGGCTTTGTCCAGCACTATCCACTGCTTTAGAGCTTCCTACGAGGGCAGGGGACTTATGGAGCTGAGGCAATATAAAAGCTGCTTATAGTCACGACACTGCAGAGTGGCTTTTTTGGTGGAAATAACTTACATTTACTGCACTAAAAATCCTTTTGTACTGTACAAGGGACATAAACAGTTGTAGCACTTAGAAGAGAGCCAGCTCCCATCAGCAGTCTCTTGGTAATGGGTGGCTTCATTGTGCAGGCCATTAGGTAGGAAGGGAGTTGAAGATGCCACCTGGGACCCAATGGCTGTGGTATTTTACAAAAGGCGTCTTGGGATCACTAAGCACCTTGTCACCGTAGTCACAGGCTGCCTCCCCACATCACTGCACCCTTCCATGGGCTGACAAACCTAGGTCCTGAGACTCGCCTGCCCAAACCCTGTCTGTCTGAAAGGTTGGCACCAGGATAAGCTAGTCATGCAGCCTCCCTTCACTTCCACACCTCACCCACCTCAAGAGAAGGTGGCATGGGTGACCTTCTGAAAGTACTGAGACTGCACAGCAAGGGGGCTTTCTCCAGTTACATGTAGATATTTGCAGTGCGGGCCTCTCTGATGCAGATCTGGCTGGTAGAGTCGGTGCTGCCTGGGGTGTGTTTTATCTTGTCTTGAAATAGATGTCTACACTGGGTAGAAGAGTTGCTCCTCACCGTGCCTGTCTCTCTTCACTGACTTTGAACGGAGTCTATAGGGCCTATTTCAGCTGCAGCGGCACACTTCACTGACTTCTGGCTAAGTGAGATGAATCCTATCCTGAACTTAATTGCTACCTTTATTTTTTTTAGTATCTAAAGCGACTGTGCATCTTAGTGATGAGGCAAACATGGGAAATCCACCATGTGACCTCATTAATTGACCTCAGCAATGCCACTGACTCTGGAAAGTTTGAGGGACGGGGATAGGTTTCAGCATTTTGAGAAAAGCCAGACGAGGGTGGCCACAGAGTTAGTAATGGGCTAAGAATTGAGAAGTGATTCCCCAGGGTATTACCTCCCACGGCTTGGCACACAAGGAAATTCAGCAAACTCCCCTTGCTGTTGCAATCAGATACATAACTTTTCACAACACTGTCAGGAAGACAGAGGACGCCATACCCACTTTTTGGCATCAATAATACAATAGTTTATTAATTCTGCAGCAGCAGAAGTTAATTGGCTGGGGATAAATTATGAACATAGCAGGAGGCAGGGGAGGTCTGTATTCCTCTCGCTCACAATAAATGAAATTGAGTATTATTAATACATAGCAAGATTAAAGCAATTTCCCTCTGATTCATGGCTCCTGCTTTCTCTGAAGACAAGTGAGGCGGACAGAATTGTCTGTTTCTGCTTTCAAGTCTCGAGTATTTCCATCAAATTTGCACTTGATTTCTGTCCTGTTGAAGAGAGGACAAACAGTTTCTACTACCACCTAAACCCAGCCATAGGTGGTCTGAAAAGAAGGAAACCCACTCAGCGATTGCGGCACTGTTTTGTGAAAACTTGCTATAATATTTTATCTTAGTTGATCCGTCTTTATCAAAGGATAAATAATAAGTTAAAATGTGTCTGTTAGCTTTTTACATAATCTAAATTTTTTAAAAAGAAAAAAAAAAGGAAAAAAGCCCTCAAAGGAAATCAAGCTGACTTAACGACTGCTAGTGAATAAAAGAGTGCTGGTGCTGTTTTACACTGTGTGCTGGCCTTGAAATGCTAAATAACCTGCAGACACTTCCAAGATGCCCTACTAAGAGAGGTCATTAGCCCTTTTCAGAAATATAAGGAGCCATTCAGTTTGCAAACAAGCTAGAAAAGTTGGAAAGCAGGAGACCGAGGAGATCACAGGGGAAGCCAACAAACAACCGCAGAGTCCCCTCTGCTGAAAGGAATGCATCGTGTGGGGAGGGACCTTCCTTAAAAAGGGGCAAAGATGACAGCGGAAGAGGAAGGTTGGGTTTTCAACATTGGAAAAATGACAAGCTATTCAGGCTTCCAGAATGATCCGTGGCTTCTAGAGCGGTTGGGGGTAGTGGGGGACCACCTGCAGATGGAAGCAGATGTGAGGGTATCAGGGCCTGCTGGTGGTTCAGCTAGGTCAGTGGCCCTTTTCACCTGGGTTTGATACTAATGCATTCACGTTACTCATTATTTGAGAGATATTATGGACACATCGCGACGAATTAGGTGGCCCTGGCTTAGCGAGTGTGGCAATGTCTCCCTCTAGTAGCTGCCCCCGGCAATGAAAATTGCCTCCAACTTGCTGTTTTCAAATAAGTGAATTTTCCATTTCCCCATAAATAGAGAACACTGGCTTTCACCCTGAGGATATTTGGTTTGATTCATACTGTCTATACATCTCCTGTATGGCTCACTGCACTGATGTATCTCTGACTGCAGTGCATAATAATGCATAGCAGTCGTCTTGGCCACCGAAGGAAAATTTTACATTGTGTGAGAGCAACAAGGATCCAGCTCCATCTGTCCTGAGCTTACTGTTATCATTTACATAAGTAAACATGCGAACAAGGGAAATGTGAGTCATTCCACTCTGATTCAGAAGCATTTTATACCCTGCCTGCGTGAATGGAAATGCCCCAAAAGAGCATCAGACAACAGAAGATCTACCAAGCAGCCCACCAGCTATACAAATGCATGTCAGGTTCTTGCTCCGTGTACTTTTTGTAATACTTCACCCGAATTTCCTTTTCATAGCTCTGCAATGACTGGGTGCTCAAAAGCTAGTCATTTTTTCCCCTCAATGATACCAATTGTTCTAATAGAAGCTATTACCTCTCCCTGCAAACCTTGTCTCCATGGAATCCTTAGACCATGATGGTCAAAGCACCACTACCATTTTCCCCTCTTGCACATCCGTCTCATTAACACCCTTCCATCATTCAGGTGCCTCACCACATTGTCCTCCAGGAGACTTCCAACAGCCCGTACCTGCAGACGTGTCTGCCCCCACTTTCTGCAGCCTCATACCTGTCATTCACTGTCTCTCTCCTCAATAGGCCATGAAAAGAGTCAGATGTACGACCTTTTTTACAATACTGTATGCAAGAGCCCGCTCCCATGCCTGCAGTCTTTAACTTCCCCTCTATACCCCCCCTGCCTCCCCCCCGGGTTTCACAAGGTCCCTTGGTGGCCTGTCACAAGCCCAGAGGTGAGTGAGCAGGCTGCAGTCTCTACACCGAGGAGACCCAGGTGCGGCAACGTTTCTTTGGTTTTGTGCTTTTCTTTAATCTCACACCAGCAAAGACTGTGCTTTTAGACTCGAGATCCAAGGTCCAACTACTGACACGGAGGAGTTGCTACAATCAAATTCAAAGACTTCTGCCCATGCTCACCACATGAGTTTGTTTTATTTTCTTCTAAAACCAGGAATCAGAGCACTCTGTTTCTCTGCAGAACTGTAAATTGAAACTAAAAGGTAGATTGAAAAGGAGCCACTTGTACCATACAACCGGTGACCTTCCCGAAGAAATTTAATGCCTGAAACATCCTAAAATTTGTTTTGAATCAATTCAGTATCACCTCAGCACAAGGCAATCTTTGTATCTCAAAAAGGCTGCAAGGAGGAACAAGCTCGTCTAAGCCAGACTGGCAGTGTGCAGGTAGGATTTTGATTACAGGAGTGTAGATACCACTTCTCCTTAATGGGATTGATTAAAAGCTTCAAATGTATTATCCTTTACATGGGGTCACTTTTTATCTTGGGGTATGCATTTTTTTTTTCCTCACAGGTGCACATTCATCACTTCTGCTGATGCTAATGGAAATCACGCGTTCTTGCTGGTAACAAGGCCACAGAAAGTTACACAAATCCTCTTACCCTCGAGTCAAGTTGGAAATGGCTTTGTCCAGAATAATGGAGTGCACGTATCAGAAAGCACCCCAGTCTAAAGAGGGTCTTGCAGTCCGTTGGAGAGAATGCTGTGCTGCAGAGCCACGTGGTGATTTAGGGTGAGTTGTTTACCCTTTGCATTGCAGGTTTTTTACCTGTAAAAGCAGGACAAACCCCCTTTTTCCTTACCCTGCTTTCCTCACACTCTTCTCAACAAGAGTCAGCTCTTGTAAGCGATTTGAATCGTACCTAATGCACATCTGGGTCTTTCCAGCACCTCCACCCTCCAAGAGCAAGCAGGACCTGCACTCTTTGGAGCTTTGCAGCATGGACTAGTGCTCAGGTAGAGTTTCTCAGGCCTGAGACCACTATTGCACAGTGCCCTGAATGGAAGCTCTGTCCGTCATGCTGATGCCCAGATTAACTTTCCAGCATACACAGCCAGCGACAGGGGTTTCCACAGGCCTGTACCAAGTGGCTGCAAAAAGCTAGCATGTACGTGAACCCTAAACTTGCTTCCAGGATTCGGTGGGCCCCCAAGGAGGAGCATTGGAGAGAGCAAAAAATTGCAGCAGCAGGGCCATGCACCTTGCTGGTTCTCCCATCCCTCAGCACAAGGAGGACATGGAGCTGTTGGAGCGGGTCCAGAGGAGGCCACAGAAATGCTCCGAGGGCTGGAGCCCCTCTGCTACGAGGCCAGGCTGAGAGAGTTGGGGCTGTTCAGCCTGGAGAAGAGAAGGCCCCGGGGAGACCTTAGTGCGGCCTTGCAGTGCTTCAAGGGGGCCTAGAGGAAAGATGGGGACAGGCTTTTTAGCAAGGCCTGTGGTGACAGGACAAGGGGTGATGGGTTTAAACTAAGGGAGGGGAGATTTAGAGTGGATAGAAGGAAGAAATGTTTTCCACTGAGGGTGGTGAAGCACTGGCACAGGTTGCCCAGAGAGGTGGTGGAGGCCCCATCCCTGGAAACATTCCAGGTGAGGTTGGACGGGGCTGTGAGCAACCTGATGTGGTTAAAGATGTCCCTGCTCACTGCAGGGGGTTGGACTGGATGGCCTCAAGGGTCCCTTCCAACCCAAAGCACTCTAGGATTCTGTGATTCCCTGGACCACGGCTGCTCCTGGTGTCAGCCATGGATATTCTGCTCCTGCTGCCACTCTGCAGTGGAGGAATTCCCATTCTGATACTTGGATCATCTCACACCTTTGTTTCTGAGGGTGGGAACTATATCCCTGGTAGGCCAGGGAGAAGCTGATGCTTTGCAGATGAGCCCACTGGCTTGTCAAAGAAATCCCCCAAAAGTAAAAAAGAAGGAGAAAAAAATAAAAAGGATAGGGATCATGAGGCATGCCAGCCTGGGAGCAAGCAGCAGCTGGTGCCGGCCAGCACTGACACCGGTGAGATGAGCTGATGGCCTGAGGTCACCAGGGGTGTTGCAGGTGGACACTGCCCCGTGTCCCAGACGTCACTTATCCCCGTCACTGGGGAGCCAGCATCGTCTGCAGACTCAGGCAATTTCTGTAAGAGTGGCCCATGGCAGCGAAATGGCTGTGCTGAGAGTCTGAGCTGCAATCTGGAGGAAACTCACCTTCACTTCGGTGCTGACGTGATTTTGGTTTGTGCTTGTCAGCAGAGGCATCGTGCTGAAACAGCCTGGGAGCCTGGACACCCTCTCCTGCCTTCAGCTTGTGCTCAGGGCTCAGTGGGCCAGCAGTGCGTGAAAGCCTGGGCCAAGGGTGCTGGTGCTGGACTGCCAGCCCAACACCCTCTCAGTTACATTGGCTATGACAAGAATTTGAAACTGGTTCTTACTGGTCCCAGCTGGGCAACTATACCCCGTGAGGAATAATGGCTGCGTTGGTTGTCTGAGTTCCCGGGACTGACTGATCCCTGATGTCGGCCACCAGTCACCAAGAGGAGCATCACTGGAAACCCAGCTGAGACCCAGCTCCTACAATTTTCCCCTGCGAAGACATTCTCATTTTATCCATTTCCCTTGCACTGAAGCTGGTTTTCCTCCTCTGCCAGGGAACATTAGCAGATCTTTGATTTCTGACCTCGCCCGTGCCTAGATGATTTGCTCTTCCCTTGTATTTCCTGACAGCTTCCTCTTTGCGAGTCTGCTTCTGCCCCAGGCTCATTCTCCCCTCAGGCATCCCAGCACTTTGGTGCTGCGAAGTGATGGGTTAGGAATCGCTGATGATTAAACAGATGAGTACGAAGGCTTCTCTTTCGTCGTCCTGACCCTAGATACCCTGATTGCTATCACTCTCATGAGCCAGGCATCCTCCATCCGCAGTCAGGCCTCAACTCTGTGTGATGGATCGCCCCTCCAGGCAGCTAAACAAAGTCCTCCGTTAGCTGCCAGCCCTGGCAGTGGTAGCACTGCCAGACTGAGTACCTGGTACCGGAGGCTACTGCACCAAGAGACTTCACAAGCAGCTAGGCAGGCGCGCCTCCGCGCTTAGACGATGCTCTCCAGAATGGATGATGGCAGGCAGTGCAGATGGGAGGGGGGGAATTTGATTAATAAAAGAAGCAATTCTTACTCCCCCGCTCTCCTCTCATTACTGGCATTTGAAAGCCAGGATTCACATTTCTTCCAAGCTCTGGTGTTGTGTACAGATGTGAAGCTGTGTCTCTCGGGAGTGCTTCCACCAGCAGAATTCAGATGGGAGGAAATGGGCCGGCGACACCCAGCAGACAATAATCTATTGGAAAGTATCCTCTGCAGATGTGCTTCCTCTTCATCAGCACTTATTATTATCAATAAGATTCCTTCCCTTCTGCCCCACGCTAAAAAGGGACTGATATTTTATCTTGTTTTTTTCCAGAAGGATGAGACAAATGAGTGAAAGAAAAGAAAGAAAAAGTATCCGTTCTGGGTGGGACTGACTCCCATGCAGAGAAGATGAATGAGGCTTCTGGATCACAGTCGTTCCACTGAAGCCTAGACACTAGCTCTGCCAGGCAACATCTATAGACCTCAGGTTTTAACTGTGACATGCCCTGCGCTGGCTTTCACCCCCTGAATAAAAGCATAGAGCATTTTTTTCCTTCAGAAACTTCTCCTGGGGAGGCTTCAGGGCTGCCCTGAAGGTTACAGTAGCTTTGTGGACCGTTCCTTTTTAGCGAGGCGAGTCTGTGGCAGGTCTGTCATCTTTCTGCTGTGTGGCCCTTTTACCACACAGTCGTGTTTTATCAGTCAGGCTGTCAGTTCTTTGGACACCGTATCTCTCTGTCCTGTCGGAGGGCAGCACCCAGTTCATCAGCACCTGAACTCAATTGGGTCCTGAGAGGCTGATCCACCCATTTGGGTGCTCAGCCTGCTAGAGGTGACCTCACACTCACAGCTGGGACCCGGGGTTTTTAATGTCAGCCCTACCCACCAGTGATGTTGTTGAGCCTTGTGACTGCTTGTGCCTCTCAGTCTTCCAGGTGGGAGAAAGGGCTGCTGCAATGGTGTGGCACGTGAAACGTCTTGGGGTCTACTGCAGGATGGTGCAAAAGTGGAGATGGTGCTGTCTGAGGCTGCAATGTGCTGAGCTGAAACTAAGAAGGAATGCGCAGAGTTGAAGATAATCAGCATTTCAGAGGTCCTGCAGCATAAGACCTTAATTTAGGAGAAATTCATGGGGCTGTTCTCTGTAAACAGCTGCCCTTCAGAATCTGTACGAAATCTTTACCCCGACTGAGCTGTGCGCGGGCTGATTGCCAGGAGGTGTAAAAGGCAGAGGTCCGCTGACCGTGGGGAAGATTGGGCCATCACAGAGCTCCTCAGGAAACCAACACCTTTCCCACAGAAAATGAGGTAGGAAAACCTTTGGTTAGAAGTGTTTCAAGTGAGGGAGGTTATTTTGTTATACTATATTTCATTTTGTTATGTGGGAGGAACCTGAAACTTTGGGGGGGAAAAAAAAACCAAAAACAAACCAAAAAAACCCCAAATGAAAGCAGTTGGCTGTGTTTCAACACATTGATGTGGTATTTGTTATTTGATGATAACAAATGATATTTGTTTCTTTTCAACCTAATCTGTGAATCTTGATATTATTTTTCTTTTAAGCAAAAACCATTTTTCTCTGCTAACATTTTGGTGCATGGCCTTCCTCCCCGCTGTCTTGCATTTACTGTATTTTTGTCTGCCAGAAAGTCTATTTTCCCAGTTCTAAAATCCCAAGCAAAACATAGTGTTACATTAATTTGAATCCAGAGTTATTTTCTGATGGTTCTTTGTGGAAAGTTTTTTTTTTTTTTTTTTTTTTTTTAGTAGAGTTCAAATATTTTCAGGGAAAAACAATGGCTAAAATTCATTTTTAATAGGGGGATCTTTTATCTAAATACTCCATTGAAGAAATGGGTCCAGTGTGTTTTTATATCACTGCGTCTAATTTAATGTATTAAACCTTCTGAGCACTGGCTTTCATTTAAATGACCCTTTTTCTTTATTTGATTCAGGGAGGGTTAGTGGAAAAAATCAGATTCTTTTTTGAGGGAACAACTGCAGGAAAAGGTTTCTTTCTTGAGCAGAATGAAAATGAGAATTTGAATGCCTTCTCCCACCCTGGGAGTTCTGGAAAAGCTTTAAAAAAAACCAAACCAAAACAAAAAAGAGCTAACCTCAAACAGTTGTTTCTGTTTGAAATAGTTTGGTTTGTTTTGTTTTCCCCCTGAAACAATACCAAGCCTCTGGTTGCCCAGACTGCTGGGGCAGTGCTCCTGTTTACAAAATACCAGGACTGCCTCTGACTCTTGGGAGCTCCAGGAATCTGGGAAGACCATGAGGATGCCCCCTGAAGCTGGAGCCATCTGAGAGGTCCTGGAGGGGAGCGAAGGGACACACTTGCTCCAGCTCGGAGAGGTTGGAAACCCTGGGGGTGGTGGCCCCGTTGCGTTGCCTTGGGTACCACGCTCCTTGCTGGGGAGAGGTTGGGCTTCAAACAGGCCCCCCCCAGGCTCCGGGTCCGTAGCCCCAGCCTTTCGCCAGGGTTTTTGCCTCCGGTGCAGTCAGCTGAGAGCTGCTCTCTGAGCTCTGGGCCATTACTCATTTCACACAGGTCACCAGACATGAACCGTGCACATCTGGGACCCTGCTTCAAGTGGCAAGAGTATGCAAGGCAGGAAAGCTGGATTTTCTTTTCCAGTCTGTCTTTGTCCTCCTCTAAATCGCTTCGCTCCTCTCCTCATCCACCCCAGCCTAAGGCGGATATTTCTACCCAAGACCAAGCAGATGATCCCTGGCAAGCTGAGCTCTAGCTGCACCACCATGTAATCCCTGTATCTGAGCCAGACACAGCTGGGTGACCTGGAGGCGAATGAGTTTGCATCCATCCCACGGTGCCAAGGAGCTCTTTCCTTAGTATCAATATTTTCCTACTTCTCGTGCTGCTCTGGACAAAACAAAACAACAAAAAAACCCATGAGCCGAGCTGCTCGATTTTGCAATCTCCATAGATGTCAGGAGGCAGGGACGGCCGCAGAATAAAGATATTCTGTTCAGAGGAAATAAATAAGATGTTGATTGGCAAGCTAAATCCTCTACAGTGTCGTTGCCCGTATGACTGGAATCCCAAATGAGCCAAACTGCAACGTGTTTTATGCTGTTTCCGCACTCCAAATGCATTTTTCAATCTATTTCCTTAAGCTTGCAAGACCGCTGTCTCAAATTCCACTTCCCATTTCTCCACTTGGACAGAACCACTAAATAGGAGCTCTCCTTAGCGACAGCACCTTTCATTTCATTTCTCAGATTTCTAAGCACATCGGAAGGGTTAGCATGTGTTAACAGAGACATTGTCATGAGATAATGGCCTGCTATTAGAGCATTTTTTTTTTTTTTTTCTTTTGATGGCCATGGGCCATTTTCCTGTGATGTGAGAAATGATGTCTTACAGTTCCTGGACGTATTATGGGATCAGCCTTGTCACACAGCCCAATCAGTTCTCTGATCTCTCTTTTGAAAGAGAAAGAAGAAAAATGTTCCCCTGGGATGTTGTGTGCTAGCATGACAAAATCAGGCCACTGAGGAGGGAATAGCTGATCCCAGGCTGAATAAACCCTGAGCCTGAAGATCAGCATCCCCAAGGAGGACACTCTGCAAGAGCAGGTGGGGAGGTCTGCCATGGAGTCACCCTCTGCCTTCAAACGAATCCCTGTCTCCAAGGGAAATGGAGCTACTTGTCCTCCTCTGCACAGCCTGGAGAAATGGAAAGCATCAGCCTAAGCAGATAAATGTTGAGGTCAAAGTCTAAGGATTTATCAACTCCAGTTACGGTCTCCACTTGCCTCTCCTTAAGGAAATAAAGCAGCTTAAATGACCTGGAAATATTAAGTCTGAGATAAGCAGCTAGGTAAAACAAGACAGAGGAGTTGGAAAAAGGAGTGTGGGCAGCAGGGGATAGCTTAGAGCTGCCACAAGGACTGTCCACAGCCGGCTTCTGCCAGAGGAACAGCCCAGCTTGCTGCATCACCATCCTTTTCTAGGAACCAGCCCACTACAGGCAACAATGTTCTGACTGTCTCCCAAGTATGAGGTCAGGGATGGAGGTTGCCCCTTCTGTCCAGCAAGGCATTCAGACCCTTTCCATGAGGTCTTGCTCGTGCACTGCATTAAGGGTTGCAGACAGAGAGATGAGGGGAGATCATCGAATCCTAGAATGCTTTGGGTGGGAAGGGACCTTTAGAGGCCATCCAGTCCAACCCCCTGCAGTGAGCAGGGACATCTTTAACCAGATCAGGTTGCTCAGAGCCCCGTCCAACCTGACCTGGAATGTTTCCAGGGATGGGGCCTCCACCACTGCTCTGGGCAACCCCTGCCAGTGCTTCACCACCCTCAGTGGAAAACATTTCTTCCTTCTATCCAGCCTAAATCTGCCCTCCTTTAGTTTAAACCCATCACCCCTTGTCCTGTCACCACAGGCCTTGCTAAAAAGCCTGTCCCCACCTTTCCTCTAGGCCCCCTTGAAGCACTGCAAGGCCGCACTAAGGTCTCCCCGCAGCCTTCTCTTCCCCAGATCACAGCTTTCTGAGCCCTCCTGAAGTCTGAGTGGAGAGAATCTGGTTTGGGACCAAAGGCCTGCTGGCCCAGGCTTTAGGTCAGGACAGAGTGGTTGCAGAGGATGCTGTAAGGCCATTAATCTTCTTGCAAGGGCTTCTGTGCAGCATTGGAGAGTGATGACAGCCAGCTGGGTAACATCAGGATCCAGACACCGGCGGCCAAACTACAGGCTTGTACAAACAGAGGCCAGGAGAGCCTGGAGGAGAGATGTGAGGACACAGAGCTGTATGAGTGGGAGGGGACCTCTGGAGGTCTCTGGTTCTGTGCTTTGCTCAGAGCGGGGCAAACACAGAGCAGGTTGCTCAAGGCTGTGTCCAGTTGATCTCTGAACACTTCAAGTGACCCCCCCCCAGCTGAACCTCTGGTAACTGAAAATCTCGCATCCAACCTTTACTNGCTCGTGCACTGCATTAAGGGTTGCAGACAGAGAGATGAGGGGAGATCATCGAATCCTAGAATGCTTTGGGTGGGAAGGGACCTTTAGAGGCCATCCAGTCCAACCCCCTGCAGTGAGCAGGGACATCTTTAACCAGATCAGGTTGCTCAGAGCCCCGTCCAACCTGACCTGGAATGTTTCCAGGGATGGGGCCTCCACCACTGCTCTGGGCAACCCCTGCCAGTGCTTCACCACCCTCAGTGGAAAACATTTCTTCCTTCTATCCAGCCTAAATCTGCCCTCCTTTAGTTTAAACCCATCACCCCTTGTCCTGTCACCACAGGCCTTGCTAAAAAGCCTGTCCCCACCTTTCCTCTAGGCCCCCTTGAAGCACTGCAAGGCCGCACTAAGGTCTCCCCGCAGCCTTCTCTTCCCCAGATCACAGCTTTCTGAGCCCTCCTGAAGTCTGAGTGGAGAGAATCTGGTTTGGGACCAAAGGCCTGCTGGCCCAGGCTTTAGGTCAGGACAGAGTGGTTGCAGAGGATGCTGTAAGGCCATTAATCTTCTTGCAAGGGCTTCTGTGCAGCATTGGAGAGTGATGACAGCCAGCTGGGTAACATCAGGATCCAGACACCGGCGGCCAAACTACAGGCTTGTACAAACAGAGGCCAGGAGAGCCTGGAGGAGAGATGTGAGGACACAGAGCTGTATGAGTGGGAGGGGACCTCTGGAGGTCTCTGGTTCTGTGCTTTGCTCAGAGCGGGGCAAACACAGAGCAGGTTGCTCAAGGCTGTGTCCAGTTGATCTCTGAACACTTCAAGTGACCCCCCCCCAGCTGAACCTCTGGTAACTGAAAATCTCGCATCCAACCTTTACTCACGGCCAGCTCGTGCTGTTTGGTTTGGCCATCCTTGTTTCCCACCTCCAACGTGACTCCCTGGACCTGGGGAATTCCCATCACCTCTGTGCTTTCCTTTCCCTCACCTGGAGCTACCTGGCAGGCAATCAGACAACCCTGATCAACCTCAGGGTTAATTAATGCTCCCAACATGAAGAGTGAGATGGAAGCAGTCGTTATTGCCAGTTCTTGCTCGGTGCAGCACCGTTTCAGGAAAGAACCAGCATCTTTTCCTTCCCTCCAAGAACAGGGCTGAGAAGGCAGCGCAGGAGTCCCCCCACCGGCCCGGTGGTGCACAGAGGATGCAGGATACGCACAGGGTGCATCAAACCGGGGCCAAGGAGTAAACGTGGCCTCGGTGCAACCTTCGTGTAGCCCCACGTTATCTACGGCTGCCGTCGATTCCCTGTTTAGTGCCGCACACCCTGCAGAGGTGCTTATTTATTTATTTAACTTTTTTTGATGTAAAGGTTAAACAAATCACGCGTTACTGATTCAGTGCAAATGACAGAAGGCTAAGTGGTGTTATCTTTAATTACTGTCAGTGTCGAGGAGGACAACGGGGTACTGGCGTGGGGGTGTAGGTCTGGGGTTGGGGGGGGGGGGAGGATATTGGCAGTTGTCATTTGTATTCAGATGGGGACATCTAGTGACCGCGGGGACATATTGCAAGGATTGAGCATCCCGGCACTGTGTAACGGAGCTGGAAAGCCTGGCTTGCAGCCCCCTTGCCCTCTTGGAAAGCAGATCTTCCATTGCTGCTACTGCTCCCCCCACCTCACCTTCACCTGCTGCTGCAAAGGGACGTCCTTCAGAGGATGTCCCCAGGGACATCCTGCTGCCTCCAAAAGGACTGGGGGGTTTTGTGTATCTTGCCATGGTGCAGGGCTTCCCCAAAGCCAAGTCACCACCAGGCTCCATCCAGTGCTGTGTGGGGCAGGGGACGTGCCCTATGAGCAGAGCCTGGCACAAGCCTTGGGCTCCTCTGGGTGCCCAGGGATGTACACGGTGACAAGGGATGGCCCCGCGTGCCGGGGGTCTGCGTTGTGTGAGCCTGCACTGAACATGCAGGGGTGTAACATGGGGAAACAGAAGGGACGGGGTCCCCGTGTTCCCGGTTCAATTCACAAGGCACTGGGCAATGGCTGCTCCCAGTCCCTCTCCACCCCTGGGTCCATCCCGTGGTCCAACACGCTGTCAGAAAAGCCAACCTGACTCCTGCTCTGTGTCTTGCCCATCCAGAGCTGTTTCTTCATTCAGCGCATGGCCAAGGCTGTGGGTGGTCACCTGGAGCCAGGTTTCCTGCAGGGCAGGTCTGCATCTGGCCGCACGCACGCAGCATGGGGGCCTTTGATCCCCCCAGCTGCTCTGCGGAGGGGCGTCTCTAGCCCCTCGCTGCTGTAGCTGTTGTCCCAAATGTCCTCTGCTCAGGAAAACTTACCTGAAAAGAGCAAGGACAGTTTTTTTTCTTTTGTTCATGCTCTAAGGCAGACAGCCTCATCCAGGCCAGGAAGCCGTATGCATTTTAAAGCAATGATCCTTCCCCTCTCACATCTATCGCGTTCCCTTTTACACACCCAGCCAGCTATCTCCCTATTTTCTGAGCGTCTGCTGTTCTGAGGCTTTCCAGAATAGGCTGGGGATATGGAGAAACTGGAGGTTTTGGCAAAAAATGTGGCCCAGTATGATTCTATAGAGTGCGAGGGTTTAACCCAGACCTGCCCTCAAATGGTCTGTGTTAAGCAGAGAGAGTTCTGCTGGCTTAATGCCAGCCTGATCTCACCCCTCCCTCCCCCCAATTCTGATTTTTAGGGACAGGCCCCCAAGACATGAAAAAAAGACCTTTCTGTCACTACCTTCTCACTTTGAGTTTTCTCACTTTATTCAGTTATTACTAAAAGAAGATGACCTCTGGGTTTGAGAAGTTTCCATCGCTGTCCTACATACTAAAAAGATTGCACTTCAGTTCCAAATATGCTTCCACTTCGACAATTGTATCTCTCTTCCCACATTTATGTCTACCTTAAATTTTCTTTTCCCCTTACACCTGCCGCTATCAAGATCTCCAATGTATATATTTGAAATTAATCCTTTATTTCCCAAAGTAGCCCTTGCTATCAGCTCTAGCAGTAGCGCCATAATTACTTTCTTCCTATTAGTTGGTGAGACACCGTGGCTAATTTCTGGGTACACTGATAAAACCCAGAAGTGTCAGGTGATTGCGCTGAAGTTTGACTGCATGAAAGGTCAGGAAGTGATTTCCCCCGTGGAGGTGGTTTATTAATTTTATGCCTTTCTGAAAGTCTAACAACAGAGTCCCTGAGACTCTGGGGTGCCCGGGCGCACGATCCGAGTGCAACCACTGCAGTACCCATTCATGTTCCTCGCTGCCTGCAGAGGTGCCTGTACACGTTAATTCACCAGGAGCTCTCCATCGCAGGCTGTGCCAAGAGTTGCTGTCTGTGGATGGGTCTCCATCATCCAGGATGGAGAACCAGAGGTGTGTGGGTGTGCTCAGAGGTGTAGGAATTAACCTTTGTTAAGCTGTAAAATTCCCTGTGTGCCTTGTCCTTCACCTGCCTTAGGATAGCCCTGGAGAGCAAGGACTCTCCCTCCCTACCCATCCCTACAGCACCTTGTACGATGCCTCAAGCACTTTACGATGCTCTGCATCCTTAGGGTTCACTTTCTCCATCCGGAGGAGAAGGGATCGCCATCTGATCTCCACCGAAGAACATAGCACTACCTGAGGACAGATAACTGTTCAGCATTTATTGTTACCTCTAGTCTAATCTGCGCAGTATATAACAGTGGGAATAGGCCACAGAACAGTAAAATACCACAACAATTGTAAAACTCGCAAAACAGTTCCTTGCCACGATTGGTGATTAAAAAATAAATAAATCCAAATGACTATCCGAAGTATAAAGCCACTTAGAATTTACTGCCAGAGCTCTGATCCTTATCAAGTTCATCATTAAAGGAATTATGCAGGGTAGTGTACTCTGGCTTGTTGAAGTCTCTTCCCAAGTTGAACATAAAATGTCAAATAATAATTTGCACAACATAAATTTACAAGCACCTTAAACTGTCTGTTCACTGAATTACCTCAGAGGACTAAGAGAGCGGGAGCTTGCTGCTTTTCACGAGGAACAGTAAATTCATACAGCCCGAGACAGGTTTCGCTGCCTGATGTTGCTTGGAGAAAAATCATACTAATAACTGGTCTGCTACCTACCCATTCATTAGCAGCAATTACACTGTATTAGTGTTACAAATTGCTATTGAAAGATGTTACCAAGCTAGAAGCCCTCAGTTTAATTGAAAGCACTTTTTTATTTGATTACTAATGGCCCTGTGTTATAATACCAATGACCTGCATGAGAAAATTGCTTCCCCAGAGGGATCTTGTTGGCAAAAGAACTCCGCTGGAAGACACGGCTTTCCCGCTGCCTTTGGGAGCAGCGGAGGCTTCGTCTTTTGAGGGCATGCTCAGCACCCACAGGGAGGTAAGGAAAAAGTGGTCAAGGATTTTTTCCATACCCACAGGGCAGCATTTTATAAATTATTTTGCCAAAAGGTCTAAAGGAACTTGGGACTTGGTGGCAACGTGAAGGACTGGTCATATGTAGGATGCAGCAGCACAGAGAGGGAAAAGAAGTTCCACGTCTGCAGAAGGATCATTTTACAACCTCCAGCAAGGAGGCTTTCAGTATAAGCCCATCACTCCACGATTTGGGACATATAAGTGTTTTTTTTCATTGTGTGCAGCATCTTTTGTTTCCAAGATAAGCGTGTAATTAGCTGAAAGAAAATGCAAAGAGAGGCTCATCTCGTAGGTTTCCATCTTGCTGCCGTTGGCGATCCATTAATGAAGCCTAATTACAATGTCAAAAGCCTATGTTCTAGCCCAGTGACTAATTGACTTTGGAGATGCAAGAGCTCTTTTGTTGTTTTAAGCCAGGAGAAGCCAGAAGGGAGCAAAAAATAATTGTTAATTAGTTTAGTTCTGCTTTATCTGTAACACAAAACAAAATATTAGTTACAGAAGCAATTCTATGCCTGAGACTTATGTCTTGGCCCTCCTGCCATCGCGGAGCACTGGAAAAGCATTCTTTTCTGTTTACACCTGCAAATTATTTATGGCCCACTCCTGTGTTGTGTTCCTTGCAGAGGATTTTACTGTGTGAAGTAGGCCTGGCGATGCCAAAGGGTTAGCTTGGATTGCGGTTTTCAGTGAGTAAGGACCATAGTATAGAGAAATATGAACATTGCTGCTTCACTGATTGGTGGGAGGGATGGACAGATGGATGGACGGACAGATAAACTTTAGGAAAAATAGCTAGGGAAAGAGAGATATAATGGTATGCTCTCCATAAAAACTGAAAACAAGAGCTGTTATGTCTGCACGTAGGGGCGTTTCTTTGCAGCATCCAGGAGTATTGCTCTGAAACAAGGAACTTGGTGATTTCGGAAGACGCCGTGTCTCCTAGGTCCTCCCCCAAGGTGGCTTGCAGAGGTTTGAAGGAGCAATGCTTTGTATGTCAGCCCTTCACAGTTTTCTGCGGAGGTGAAGATCCAGCCATCACTTTACATGAATTTATCCCGTTACCACAAAAAGTCAGCCAAACGGCTTAAACTGCAGAATGACAACAGCAATATCTTATCATGGAGCCATTTCCATGGGTGCCATGACAGGAATATAAAATCAAATCCATTGTTTAGTTCTTGAGGCTATTAAATTTTACTTGCAAGGCATTTAAAGAATAAATAGGCATATAAGAAAATTAACTACAGGAGCTCATTTCCATGATTGGCAAACTGATTATAGCTGGGGAAAAAAAAAAAGAAAAATAATACTGTCATCATCTTATCAGATGGAAGTGAATTGCCTCTGATCAGCTGTGAGATTGAAGAGTCATAGGAAAAATGGAAAAGGAGGAAAACAGGGTAAAGAATAAGAAGTCCAGAAATATGTCAGGGAACCTGGACGTTACATTAAACCCTGTATTCCCTGAGGACCAGATGAGTGGTATGAACATGACCGAAACAGCAACTTCACTGGCCAAAAAGTTCTATTTTCTTGGAAACCCTGTGTGACAAGACAACAATTTCAACATAGCTAGAGTCTCATCTCATTTCTGAGAGCAATAAATGAAGCTCCAAGCTATACCCCTGGCTTCGTCCCCCCCTCAGCTGGTGGGATCAGCCTGACAAGCAGTGAGGTTTCCAGCCCCTGAGCTGTGGTTTGTGCGGATCCCCTGCACTTCTCAAAGCCCAGTTGCTTCCTGGATTTTCCTCTGGCCAGGAATTGCTGTTCTCTCTTTTCCTGGCTTTGTCATGGTAAAACACCCCCTCTGACTCATGCCTGGGCATATGGTGCTGGGGTGATTTTTGAGCCTACTCCATTACCCAGTGAAGCCAGCAGGGTCCCTGGTGAGAATTGTTAAATCTTTCCATCATCTTTGATGTTTTCTGGGCTATACTTGAACCCTGGTTTCAAACAGGGAGAGAGAATAGGATCAACAACTCATTAAGCAACAGTAAAAACTACTGGACCTCCAAGTCTTCTCATCCACAACCGTTACGGATCCATTATTCCTGACTCATGAACTATTACAGCCCTGTATGTTCCTCCTTGTCTTTGCACCCGCCTCCTGGGTTGCTACTCACTTGCTTCCTCACCAGTCCTTTCCATAGCTTGTTTGTATGATACATTTTATCTGCATGAATTCAGGATCCCGGCCCGCAAATGCTTTTTCCTGGAATTGGTTGTAACACTGTGCTGATACACAATGTTATTCAACAACAAGGTTCTTCTTAAGGAAGAAATGTTTTCCACTGAGGGTGGTGAAGCACTGGCAGGGGTTGCCCAGAGAGGTGGTGGAGGCCCCATCCCTGGAAACATTCCAGGTCAGGTTGGACGGGGCTGTGAGCAACCCGATCTGGTTAAAGATGTCCCTGCTCACTGCAGGGGGTTGGGCTGGATGGCCTCTACAGGTCCCTTCCAACCCAAAGCATTCCATGATTCCATGAGATTCTGCACTGTATCAGGAGCTCAGCTGCTGATAGTCCTTGATAAAAAGAGAAGCTGAGAACCAGAGCATGCAGAAGCTTCTTGTCTTCTGCTTACTGCGGAGGTATTTCTTCCCCCATTATAAATATGTTCTCTTTAAGATGGAAAGTGCTTCCATGTAGCCAGGAGAAAAGATTGCTTGGATGGCAGTAGAGGAGACTCGGTCGCCCCATGTGAGGCGTTTAGAAGTTAGTTGCATAAGTCTGAAGGAGTCATTATGATCTATAAAGAGAAATTGGCTCAGGTGCTGCTTTGTCTCACTAAGAGGTGCACATGAGATAATCCTGACAAGCGCGCCCTGTGGTGTCTGTTTCTATTGAGAAACAAAGGAGAAGCTCAAGCTGAGAGGTCTGGATTTTATGTGTGTAAAATTAGATGACAGAAATCCTGTCCCTAGAAGTTCAGGAGATGGTAGGGGTTACTCTGGGATCTGGAGTATACAAGATTTGATGGAGAGGATGAGGTTTTGCTACTGACTGCAGTGCTTGAGCTAACGCTTGGAAATGTGTTGAGTCATTCCTGCAAGTCCAAGAGTGTAATAAATGATTTTTGTTGTAAAAGGAGCTTTTTGTTTTGAGAAGGGTCCTAGTTTCTGTTGGAACTGTTTCTTCTCTTCCATTGAAATAAAAGGTTGTGACATGAGATGGAGGCTTTCCTACTCACTAACAAGAATATAGAGAGGCGGTGTTGTCAGGCAACTACCTCAAAGCTTACGCAAAGAAAGAAGTTAAATTCGCTTTTAAAATTTTCAGCAAACTTTTAATATTCATCCAAAACACATCTGCTGTGGTGACATTTCTGAACAGGCCAAGTTATTCTGAAAAGCTTTTCACGTAGTCTCAAGTATAAATATTTTGATACAAAAAAATAAAAATAAAACCCCCTCCAAACCCAACCCCTTGTGCTCACATTCAACGGTGCGCCATCGTGCCATGAATAAACATGGCCTCGTCACTCCACGCCTAGCCAGACTACAGCTGTAGGAGACAGGCAGCATGAGACGCTTCCAGCCCACGTTGCTTTTTTGTCTTGCCAGTGCCGGGAATCCAGGAACAGAAGAAGAGTCTGAAAGGTGTTGAGGTGAACTTACTGGCTTTGAAGGTGCTTAGAGGTGTGGGATAAGGAAGGAGCTAGTGAGCCTCTGGTCACCGCAGCGATGAAGGCACTGCTTCCATCGGCAGCAGCTCCAGCAGCGGTTCCCTGTGTTTTAGGTGCTAATGATGTTTTTGTAGCATCAGTTGAGGACGTGGAGACCAGAGAGCTGAGGAGCAGGGCACATCTCCTGGGGCTGGTGTTAACAGTACTGCCTTGCGTCTCACAGAGCCGCGGCCGCTGGCTCATTGCACGTTATCAGGACTTCCCCAGAACAGGTCTAGCTCAGGTGCTAGTTCACCGAGACATTGTGAGAGCATTCGCTGGCTAGGATAGCTGAGCTTTTTTTCTTTTTATATTGTACAGCAGCTATAGATAAACCCAACTAGCAGCAGCATCCTACCCTATCTTGTCTGCAACGCGCACTCGGAGATCATTACTGTATCTCACCTACTTACTGACAAATGCGTCATGCTTACAGTAATAAGCTGATCAGCGGCTTTGACATTTTACACTCAGCATCTGAGTTGATTTTAAGTCACTTTGACTTTTAAATTAAATTATCTCATGCATAGAAACAAAAGATGCAGAAGAACACAGCGAGGATTCACAGAACTCGTAATCAAGTACTTATTAACATATATATATATTAAGCTTTAAATCAAAACCAAATCTTTTCAGGGTTTTTTTAATATATGCACTCTATACGATGCAACAAACATTAGCATGGTCTAGCTCTCAGTCACAGGCAGTGCTCTGCCCGTTATACAATGTCTGCTCTACTGTTACACTTCTCCCCTTTTAAACAAATGCAGGTAGTCTAGACTCTTTAAAAAAATACAAGCTGGCCATAGCACTGTGGCTGAGCTGCCTTCCTTTATAAGGGAAGGAGTTCTAGTTTTGTTACATGAGGAGGGAGGGAAAGAATATTGTTTTGGGGTCTTAGATGATCTTGTTCTCCAGGGCTTCGATCCTTTTTGCCACAGCTTCCAGTGAGCAAGAGTTAAGGGGAAAAATGAGAGTGCACATTGGTGATTCATTGCTCAAGTCCTCCCCTGGCTCCAGGACAGATAATGAATGGAGCTACCTTGCTGGGAGCAGGTAGCAGAGGAATGCTGTCATCATCTGCTCTGGCTTTTCCAGAACTGTTCAGGTTGATGAACTTTTATTGAAGGTAGAAAACGTTCATGCATGCACACACACTCACATGCACCTATAATTTTACTATAAAAGGAAGAGTAAAAAAATCTGAGAACAATTGGAGTGTGTTTTGAGTGGTTGACAGAGAATTCCTGACCTTGAGCAGTATGGGTTGCGTGAAGAGTGGAGCAGAGTGCTTTTCTTAGAGTTATACAGTGTGTCGCAATTTTCTGCTCTTTTCACTAATTGCTTTTCATGATGTGCCTGGGAGCGGCAACCCACTGGGTGAGAACTACTGATTTACTCTGACCTTTTGCATAACATAAGTCATGGATTTCACTCAATTTGAGTTAAAGAGTAGAAAATATACCGTGCAACTGACATAGCAAAGCACAGAAATGTGTGAATAAATTAGAACATTGTTTTTAAAATTATATTCTCTCCTTATTCTCAGTAATGAAAATTCTCCCTAGCCCTGTGTAAGCCCCCCCAAGGTTTCACTAATTCCTCTCCCCATGAGACGTTTGAATCTTATTCACACTTCTTTCTTTTTCTTGTTTCTCTTTCAATCACTTATTCATGGTCCTTGTGCAATATGACAGGGACCCAGCGTGGCAGAATGCGGTCCCACAAACTCAGTTCAGATGGGATCCAACTCACCTCACTGGAGATGTTTGCGGTGAGCAGTTACATGAGAGTCAGTCTCTCACAGCTGAGGTTTAGACAGCTGGGAGAAACTGGACCTTTCCCTCTGACTGTTGGACCTACACATCTGACTGTTGGACCTACACATCTGACTTTATCCAGACCACCAACTATACAGTCAGAGGTGGTTTGCTGTAGAAGACCCTCTTTCCCTCTGGTGCTGTGGAGGAATTTAGGCAGCCAACTGATGTTTGCATTGTAGACATTTACCGTCAGATCCCATCCATGGAGCTTTAATGAGTGAGTGAATCAGCTGCATGAGTGCACCAACGGTTTCGTCTGCTCGCAGCCCAGTGCTAGCCACTGCTGCTCTCAGCCCTCACATTCTGGCCTGCTTCACAGGACCTGCAGCTTGCAGAAGTAGCAGCATCATCCCGTGCATGACCCAGGCTTCCACAGTAGTCACATTGGCAGCGTTTAAACATCTTTCTAAAAACTGGCTAGGTCTTGGTGCCTACAGCTCACTGCTGTCTCGCAATGGTTTGACATATTCTACTTTGGCTCTACTGGTTTTGTTCTGCTCATTCTGTGTCAGACCAGTGGCTGTGCACTCTGGTGCAGGGACTCTTCTTGTTATACACATTTATAACCCAAGTGTCTTGTTTCCCAGCTTCCTAACACCTACCCAGCCTCCTTCCCCCACGTGTAGACTTTCCCCACTGGTACCTCCAGAAAGCACAACCCAACCCCCTGCTTTCTGAACAGAGACAGCTTCCGAAGGATATATTTCTGCTGCAATGAGTTTATGAGGTCTTCTACTTTGGTCTGGAACTTCATAATAGATTTACACTCACATGGATCTTCTTCTGTGGATCAGAATATCAAGAAGAGGGGTTAATTGGTACAAAAAAAAAAGGATTAAATCAAAATCACTGAGACAAGTGAAACAAAGCAATTCTTATTTTCTTTATCACAAATATGAAAGAAATCAAAATATCATTCCTCCTGATTGTCTGACTGATCACTTCTGGCTTTAACCTCAGATGAGTAGAGCATCTCACATTTTCTTGTTACATAGGCCAGGCTCTGTGCAAAAAATTTATTTCCCGGATTTCCAAGTTTTCTGAAAACCCACTGAGCTCTACTACTGATGCTTAAAGTTTGCCCCCAGAATTTGAATCTGACCCAATACAGTGTTCAAAACAATCTCCGTTTGCCAGTTTTCTTCCCAATAACATCACCATGGCGGGCCATACCCTTGGCTGCTCATAAACTTTTGTGAAATAAAACTTTTTACCATCTGAGAGTCAAGACTTGTTTGAGCTTTGCTTCAGCACTCCATTTCTTGAGCAGGCGGAGCAATGTGCATTAATCAGTTTGCTAATCTATGTCAATAATTTACATATCAAGAAAAATTAGCTTAAACTGGAATAGGAGCAAAAAAGGGTACTGAGATGACTGGGAAAAGAAAGGAGGGGTTTACAAGACTACACTGAGTCAGCTCAACTGCCTAGCAAATGGAAGGAGTAAACAGGAGAATGACTTTTTAAGGGAAAAGACATCATTTGCACAAAAACGCAACAGGATTAAACCGGTCATGCGTAAACTAAAGCTGAATATCGAGAAGATGTCTAGCCATCTGTTGATAAATACAAGCTGGCACTGGAAATCAAACAAATACAAATATTTCCTTTCCTTTCTTTTTTTTTAAACTCAGATGTTAAGTGATTTTTTTGCAAACAAGTCCTTTTTCTGAAATTTATTTTGACTTTTTTTGAATGCTGAAGTCTAAATGTATTTGCTTTCTCGAAAGATATTTAAATACAGCATGTTGGGGGTTTTCATATAGGTCCCATCATCTTGCTCTTGGATCGACTCCTACTTTTTAAAGTAGCCATGGCAAAGAGAGTCTCTATCTTGCAAGCCTGGCTACCAGGCTCTGTAGACACAGGACCCTGGAGGGTGTTGTCCCTCCCAGACTTCCCCAGGAGGAAAGGAAGGTCCCATCTTTAGGAATGTGGAGAACAGGGCACTTGCCCAGCATGACCCAGGACATCTGTAGTGAAGCAAGGAACCGAATCTGATTTTCCTGAGGCAAGGCCTTTAACTTCCCAGGTACTTTTTCCCTCTAATATATGCTCAGGGATAAAACCAGATGAGTCACCTACTGCTAACCCACTAATATTTACATGGCTGTCTCTTGGTTTTGACACAAATAACAATGATAGAAATTGCAAAGAAAGGGAAAAAGGAGATTAACATTCGGCAATGTGTATTATTTCATCCAGTTGATGCTGTAGAGCGTCTCCGCATGCCATGACAGCAGTGGAGGTCTCTGCTTTGTGTGGGGCCGTGGGGCACTCAAGAGCAGGTCTACACACTCATTGGAAGTAGAGCTGAGCTTGGCAGAGCTCTCTTGGGAACTAAATGAGCCCCGTCAGAGCTGTGTGCAATGTGTCCTGCTGGGAACTGGAAGGAAACATTTGCCCGGCAGGATAAAGGACCCTGAGCACCTCGACTCTACAAGAGAGTGCCAGGTTCCTGCTGAGCCTGGCAGTGTAGCTCTCAGAAGTGTGGCAAGGTATTCAATGTCTTAAATGAAGCCCGAGCGTTTGGGATTCACGGTGATCTGCCTAATCCAGCAGATGCATTGCAAAGGGCCAAAATTTCATAGCAGGCATATGATTCCTTCAAAATAAAAATCCAAAATAACTGAGGTAGCTCTTTTTTTTTTAAATAATTTTTAGACTCGGGTTATATACAGGTCAATATTCTTTAGCTTTTATGTTATTCTTTACCTCCTCTTGTCATGCCTGTGTCCCAGCCAGTTCCTCCCAGTCTTTGCTTCACCAGGCTATCCAAACCTCGGCAACTGAGCATTCATGTTGCCCAAATTTAAACACCTACGAGTCATGTGGAAGATACTAGATACTTATTTTAACTTGAAATGTGTCACCCTTGTGGTCCCTGTTTGACTGCAGGAGCGGCCAGTGGTTAGCAAGCTTCAATTCAGATGTCCAATTTTGCAATAATCTTCATATTAAGCCAAATAAATCAAGCCTTAGCTTCTCTTTTAAGAGCACCTCTTCTTCTCTTATGCCACTTTTGGCTATTCTCAGGACCTGGTACAGCATGAATTCATCGTTACTGAAGAGGAAGGGAAAGAAGGGGAGAAGGGTGGAGGAAAAGGGAAGGAGAAGGCAGTTCGTGAGAGGGGGAGATGGATGAGGGGTAGGGTCAGCTGTGATTCAGGTAACCACCCGAAATGTTGATGTCTCATGATCCTTCCAAGTACCCTGCAAACTCGATACAGTGAGAAGAGCGAGCTTTTTGTAACACCCATTTGAAGGGGCATTTTTGTCCTTCTGCTTCCAGCCTTCAAATTCGGTGACTAAATCCCCCCTCTCCCCAATCCCCCACTCTTACCAATGCAGATTTTCATTTGCAGCTTTTTCCCGATCTTGCTGATGGTTCTGAAGTCAGCTGTGTAGAAGTAGTGCTCAGCTACTGGTTCTGAAGCAATTTCCCTCAGCTCATCCTCAACTGCGTTGCCAACTCCCACAGCAAACATCCTAAAGCCTGCAAGCAATGGGAGCCTGTCAGTTGGACAGCCGCGGAGCATCTTGCTGCTCTGGTACCAAGCCCCTGTCAGTTTGTACATCCTTGCTCACCTTCTGGACCCATGGTCTCCACATAGCTCTGCAGATGTTAACTGGGAAATTAACCCCTTTACCCTCTACTATTATAGATTTATTTCAACCAGGTCAACCAGGGTTCCAAAATATTTTTTGCAGGCAAAGTCTTACTAGAATTATCCAGACAATGACTGCTATCACCACAAGAACAATGTCTTGGAGACACAAGAAAGGACAGATGATCATAACACTGTGACAGGATCATGCATCCAACTAATAGGGAAGCAATAATACAACGAAAGAAAACAGTGGAAGTTTTCAAAATAGCCTGCAGCCACCATTAATCAACCTACACAGTGGTAAAGTCCCCTGTGCAATGGAAACCTGTGGTTCAGCAAAATTGTAGCTGAATCTAAAATCACAGCTCACATAGTCTGTCAAGAGCAACCCATACTTTTGAGTTAAGAACATGTCCAGGTACTATGCTTCAAGCCAAGAGATTGATTGGCTGCCTCTGGCTTAAACCTGTTTCTGTTGAACTGAACTGCAGTTTTCCCATTGACTTGAATGGTGGTACCAGTTAACCCCTGTTTCAAAGTATTTGTCCATGTCTAGACACTGGTAATGCTTTCCCCTCCTCCCCTTTTTGCCTTGTCTTTCTACCTATGGATGTATCCAATATTTGTTTTTTTCAAAGTTCCACTCAAAGAACGTGTTTGGAGTCTAATTATATCTTGTTATTTATCCCACTGAACTCACTTACGAGCAGATGTTGGAGATTTCTGTGTAGGGACAAGAGAGGAGGAAGAAACAAGGCATAAAGTTTTATCAACACAGGAATAAATTCTATAGATACCCTTTATAACGACCTTTTGTTTTATAAGAGCTGAACATCCACATAACATGTCAACTTGCTTTGTAAATATCAGCTTTTCATGAGCTCGTACCCGACCTTTATTATTACGTGCTAGCCCTTAGTCCCATCTAGTGGTCGAGACCGAAGTTGAAAGGGAGGAAAGGATTTAGCAATTCATGAGCGTATTCACATGGGCTGCATCCATTTAACACGGAGATGTCAGGAGACTGGGAACTTGTTCAGCAGGTCAGCAAAGGGGCAGATCTCAAGATATTTATACTTCACGGTGTTTAGACATATAAATATACCAATATGTAGCCACTGTGCACTTTTAATATTCCAGTAGAAGCTGAAGAAAGTTTCTTATTAGTGTGTCTGGGCTTTGGACAGGGAGTCCACAGGAACTCCCTTAGTCTGTGTTTCTGCTTTGTTTATTGTTTTATTGCTTCTTTTTCTTTTCTGGGCCTTAAGGCTGATACAGCCAAGCCACACTTGGCCCTACAACTCCCGTTATTCTCCAAGGGGGTCTCTGATGGTCGTCTTTGCCTCACTGTGAGTGCCACTGATGCTGACCTGACTTTCATTACCAACATCAGACAAATCCTCAGCTTCTCCCTGCGGTTTCCTTCACATTTGTGTGAAGCATGCTAGACCAGCATGCGTCCCATACCAAACGTGTGAAACTCCATCCTGCCCAGCAGAGAGACCTCCAGCAGACTTAGATCAAAGACACAGAGAGGCTGTGGGAGCAAAAACCAGCTGCTGGGAAACCAAGATTCATCTGAACCCCAGCCAGAGTTGCTCCAAGTTCTTTATGAGCGTGCAAGGATAGTCAGGCAACAGCTCGACAAAGTCATTCTATAGTAACCTGTTTCTGTTTCCTAAGTAAGAGACATCTCCAGGGAAAGAGTCATGCCTAGGTTGATACTCGATGCAGTACCTGGTCCAAGGGAGAAACAAGCCACTGAGAATTCAGGAGACCTACCTAAGTCTTTGGCTTTCTTAGCAGCATCAGTGATGTAATCTTGTGACCGTCCATCAGTGAAGACTATGCCCACCTTGGGGACCCCAGGCCTAGCTCCATTGATGACGGAAAAGGAACTGTCAATAAGGTACTTCAGAGCCTGGCCTGTCATTGTTCCTTTCTCCATGTAGGCCATTTTCTTGACTGCTGCTTTGATGTCCTGCTTGTTCTTGAACTGCCCCAGTGGGAACTCCTGTCTGACAGAACTGGAGTACTGAACCAGGCCAACTTGGGCCTGTTTGTCTGACACCTCCAGCGAGTCCACAATTTGGTTAATGAATTTCTTCACCAGCTCAAAGTTCTCAGGCCGCACACTCTTGGAGCCATCGATCAGGAAAACGAGATCCAGAGCAGATCCTGACCCACCGCTGCAAGCTGAAGCAAAATATGAGAAGAGGGCAAAAGAAGACAGCAACTAAGACCCCAATTAATTACGGAGGAAAATATAACCCCAGTGTCATTTTATCGCTAATGAAATAGGTTTAATCAATCAAAACTGAACAACAGTTCACACTAATGTTTTCAAAATAATTCTTGGTTATAAGTGCATGGTTTCCTTTTCCGCCTTTTCTGAACAGATCACATCTATCCTGCCTCAATCCTATCCCCACCGTACCAGTGCAGATCACAGCTCGGCTCAGTGCAAATGAAAATCATTACATACCGCTGCAGGTCTTCCCATCGTTGTTCAGCGTGAATCCCTCTTTACAAGCACACTTGTAGGCTCCCGGGGTGCTGATACAGATCTGCTCACAGTCATGGTCTCCAGTGGCACACAGGTCTGACACCACTGCAAGAGAAGGTGCAGATTAAAATCAGAGACCACGCCAAGGCTTCTCAACCCAGAGCCTGCTCGGCCCATCCATGTGATATTTGTCCCGTATGCTCACTGATAATAAGCAAGACAAGGTCATTACTCTTGGATAGTGACTGAGATACAAGAGGCAAGGAGAAATTTTCGCAAGTCTCCTGACTCTAACGCACAGCCAGGACTAGAAATAGCCTCCATACTGAGGGCAAAAACCATCTGTCTGTTGAGCAGATCACAATGTACTTCACTCTCCAAAGCTACTGGTTGAGATTTAGTTTCCAACCTACCATCTGGGCTGGCCAATACCCATTTTTTCCAGCTATGTAGTACAATTATGATTAGTGAGTTCAGCGCCACGTACAGTTTTCTTTCCTGGATAGGATTCATGTCCAAACATACTTGGAATTCACTTCAGAGCCACCCTCACACGTGCAGCTTCCAGATTCGCGCTCTACAAACATTTCTGCCTGCTGATCTTAACCTGGATCTGACTCCTGAGATGCTGAGCAAACAGAAGCTGAATTGCAGCAGCCTGAGCCAGCAGCACTCAGTGCCTGACAACACTGTCACAGCTACAGCACTGATGATGGAAAACAAACTGAAAAGTAAACAGATCTGGTTGAAGCAATTAGTTTACAAATACCAGGGAAATCTGTGCAGAAACCCGAGCATTTCTGGTTCTATCATAACGATGGGAGGTGGCGCAAAGACTTTCAAAGTTAAGGGGCTTCTAGTCATTGTTTCAAGTTATTTGTGTTCTGCTCTGCATGTGTTTTGTGCTGCTTCTGGCCTTCCCAATTCACACGTATGCATGTTGTGCCAGCGCCGGTAGATCTTTCCAGCAGATACGTAGCTCATATAATTAGGAATATTACTAACCATGCAGATGGCTGTAGCACTGGGCTCTCAGGTTGAGTTCTCTGAAGCCTACAGAGATCTTATTAGTCTGACTAGCGGCTGGAACGCCAAGGGTCTCCCTTTTTCCCGTGCGTTTGTTAAGCATTATGGGAAACAGCTTGGACAGTGCCGCAGAGTTCTTCCTGCTGTCAGTACCCACAAACCGTGCTTTGCAATAGTAGGTGGTGTTTGGGTACATCTCCAAGGACGGTTTTGTGCAGCTGCTTGCATAGCACGATAACAGCCCGCTTGGCAGTTAATGTGGTGCTGTTCTCTGTTAGCTATAAGAATCCTTAGCACAGCGCTTCCCTCACATGCATCTCTGAGGGTTTTTACCATGGGGAGAACTTTGTCATCTGCACGTTACAGATTTGAAAAGCAAAGCACAGAAAGGATTTTTTTTTCTCTTTATCTTTTTGAATGACACCAATGCCAGAACTTCAGAACACATTGTCAGGCCTCTCCGTCTCTGGCTGACTCCTGACTCCAGGGCAGCCAACACAAACTCCCACAAACACTCATGGCCTGGATTCCACCTTCTCAAATTTTCTCTCTGTCCCCCCTTTAGTATGTAGTATTTGTTCCCCTCTTTCATGAGCTTCTAGTGCAGTGACACCTGATTATAATACGTGACTCACTTTATATTCAAAATTTTCCTCCTTCCTACAAAGGAAGAAATTTTCCTTGACGAAAAGCTGCTCACCCCCATAATTTTCAGCCCGAAAGTTGAGTCATGAAATTTTACACCTCTTGAAGAAATTGCTCTCGGAGAGTTTTACAGGTCCATCTGCGTGTATGTGTTTGCAGTGCCTCGCCATAGGCACCGTGGTGTATCGCACCTTTTAAAAAGTGTTGCCGCACGTCTGTGCTTTGGCAGGATGTGCGTGCGAAACCCCCGGGCCTCTCTTGCTGACATATAAAATGGATATTTATAGAGCATCTCCTACAGTCTTGTGGGGACGTTTGAAAGTAATAAAGCTTTCTCACTCCATTCACCGGTTCACGTAGGAGTGAATATGTGTTTGTAGGATAGTCAGGCTCTTTGTATATGCTATGCAGAATGGCATTAGATACTGCACCAGCCAGCAGAGCTTCCTGCCTCACAAGGCTTGCAAAAACAACAGCAATAGTCAGGCAACGGCGATTCAGCCTCTAGCAGGGAAGTGAAACCATCCCTTGCCCAGCTGGGAACTCGGAAGGCAATACTGGTGGGGGAAATTACAAGCCAGATTCTCAGAACTGCCCAGATAGGCTCAAACATAAGGACAATGATTTTTGCTATATAAAGGTCAGGTTTTCCAGGTTCTTTTTCAATGCCTCAAGAACGTGGGTCATGTTTACAAACTTTTCTGTGCCAATGAACTCTGGAGACTTCTCTAACTAAAACCTGAAGTTCCCTAAACCAAACCTGAAATTCTTGAAAGGCAACTTCAAAGAGCATCTGTCTCCCATACTGCTTCATGCTCCTGCAGACCCAAGTCTTTGGAACAGGGAAGCAGATGGATGAAGGTTGATCACGCATACATCTTCCATGTGAAAAGCTTGCTGACAGCCACTTGTACCTCTTGGCTAGGAACCCAGGGCTGTGGCAAGGACTTACCACAGAAAGCTTCTTGAAACTTGTGGGTCAGCTTCTCTATAACGCTGTAGCTCTCCACATAGTCCACATGGTCATCCAGGGGCTCGCTAGCAATTTGCCGCAGTGTGTGCATGTCCACCCGGCCAACCCCGATGGCAAAGATCTCGATGCCAGCTGCTCTGGCCCTTGCTGACACATCCTGCACTCCATCCTGGGGACGTCCATCGGTCACAACGATCGCCACCTACGCAGAGGAGGGCAGAGGCAAGGTGTGTGCTTGAATGGGCTTTGATATCGCTATTGCTTGTGGAACAGGATGGGCTAGTAAAGAAGGTTTCACACTTCTAAAATTAAAGAAAAAGGAAATGCCACCCCCTCCTCCCGCTCTTCCCATTCTTCCTGAGATCACATAAGCCGTTCTTTTTATGTGGGGCTTGTTTCTTTCTGCACTGGAAAGGTTAAACTGCCATGGACCCGACTGATTTAATTAAGGGACAACTGGTGCATCTCGCCCCTGAAGAAACCAAAGTAAAGGTTATGTTCTTCATACGCAAACTAATGCTCAAGCCAAACTCTAAGTATCTTCATGAACCCCCAGCTGACACTAAGGACAACTCTGACTCAGTACAGAACTTTAAAGAATCTCAGGAAATGTAACAGAAACACCACGAGATGAAGACTTTTCCCCATTGTATAGATGGAGAAGCTGAAGCAGAGAGAAGGGAAGGGATCTGCCTAAGGTCACGATGTGTGTCAGTGCCTGCCATGATTTCTGATTCCCTGTTCCACAATAAATAGCAGAGGTGAAATCCTAGCCCTACTGACATCAGCATTAAATTGGCAGCTGGTTTAAGTGGGAACCGGATTTCACCCTGCATTAGATGGAGCCCTGAACCAGTAGAAAACCTCCAAGAGTCCTGCTCCTGTTCCTAGATTGTCCATTTTCCTCTTTATTTTTCTTCCGATAAGTGACATTGTCACAAACCCTTCATTTTTGTTCTTTGCCAATTCATCTGCTCCTGCCACTTTTCCTTACAACTGTTTTATTGTGACACCGCTGTCAACTCCAAAGCAAATGATTGGGATGTAATGCAGTATGGAGAAATATAATCAGCAGGAGCAGGTGAGCTGCGAAGCAGAAAAAACCCCTCCACATCCCAGGCAAATACCCTCGGTAATAGAGAAAGTAAAGAAACATCAAACAAAAAAGGCAAAGAAAAACGTGTCTGGCAGCAACAGTGGGTTTGAATGAGCTATCATCTGGTCATTAAGTCAGTGTTTGCTGTTCTCCTCTGCGCCGTGTATGCTCTCCATCTTTCTGAAGATAAAATCAGACCCACCAGCTGCTCAGTGCGGACAGCGTGATGGCTGCTTTACATCCTCAGGCAGGAGAAAAGTCGGCTCAGGTAATGTCAGGAGTGGGCTTCCCTGCCCCATGCGCCCAAGGGGCCTTGGCCATGGGGATGAAGCGGCTCCTTCCACCTCTGCCCCCGCTTCAGCCGAGGGGTGGCTGAGTGCTGCAGTCATCTGCCCTAGGGTAATGCTGCAATACTACAGTAATCCGCTGCCCCGTTCAGAGCTTTCCTTCTACGCAAAATATGGGTGAACCAGGAAAAATGTAGAGCTTTTCGATCTGGCGCAGGTCTGTAAGTTCAGGTGTTTATCTGCACTTCCTAAGGGCTACAAAATCAAAAATTCAATTCTGTAACTGGCTGCTTCCGAGGGAAAAAAATAAATAAATTCAAGTATTTCTCTTCTGCTTGTGGGCAAAATAAGGAAAAGCGTCACCCATGGCAGACGTCAGTGTGTGTTGTAAAGGGGAACGAATATGAAAATCAAAGATTGACCGAAAGGAGCACTCGCGTCGTTTCTGGACCAGCAGCCAAGCCGAGGAGCAGAGCCAGCCATGCAATCGTGCTTTCTGCCAGGAGAGAGAGCCCTCGGCTCAGCCGCTCCGCAGCCGCCCGAGCAGCTCTGCCTTCTGCATGCACACAGCAGCTCTGAGATGGGGGCTGCCAATTAGAGCTTATCAAAAGCCAACCTGTCAGGGAACAAGATGTATTGTCAAGTAGCTTCTGCGAGCAACACCACCCTATGAACAGGTTTCTGCCAGTAGCTGCCTGTCTTTCTTGCCATGTTTGTCACGGGATGGAGGTGTTGCATGTCCTCCTGGCATTTCTCTCTATAAATAAAGTGATTCTCCAAGTTTAATCAGTTCCTTTGGTTCTTCATGTCAGGGGTGGCATCTTCACATAGGCCTGAGCCCCAGATATGACCCAGGAGGTGTCTGGTAGCAGCATCCACACCTGGATGTGACAGGAAAGATCTTCATAATGCATCTGCGTGAAAATCTACTACAGAGCACTCAAAATTCATGTTGCTTTCTGACCTGCTGTTGGAGAAAACAAAACCTCTGGCTGCAAAGAATCTGGATCAGGCATCAGGAATTAATCAGTGAACCCATGGCTAAAATGAACGTAACAGTGAGTCAGACCAAGCACCAGCCAGCCAGGGAACCTGTCTGTGACTGTGGCCAGGACCAGGTGCTTACAGAAAGAGTGTAAGAAGTATAAAGTGATCTTGCTATCATGTGTAGTTACCTTGATAATTAGGAAATTCTGATTTTTCTTAGGACTCCCCCTCTAGACCTTTGCCCTCCCTGCCAGCCTGAGGCAGTGAGTTCCAGCATGAAAAAAACATCCTTTTGCTTTAAACCTACCTCCAAATTATTTGCAGTCACAGGATCTCTGTAATTCTCTGTGTTATGACCTTCTCTCATTTAAAAAGCTGAGAGTGCTGGTATGTGCCTTGTTTGGTGAAGAGCAAGAGACAGGTTGGAGGAAAGGAGCAGCCGCTGCATCCTGGCGAGGCTGACACTGCTCTGCAGCGCAGGGCTTGTGCTGGACGCAGCAGGTAGCCATGTGAGAAGAATTAAGAAAGGGTGGATTCTTTTGCTGTCTCAAACAGCTGAACAGGATCTCCAGTTTTGCCCTAAGGAAACTCAGAAACTTCTGCTTTTGAAGGTCAAAACTTTTACCCGTTTTAACCACCACATTGCATTTTCCTGTGAATTCCTAACTTTCTGGATCCTTCTTGTGTTACTTCTATCATAGAAAATCCCCCATGTTCTCATGACACAATTTATTCTTGGCTAACTAAGACGCCGGAGTATTCACGGGCGTCCCTAGGTGTTCATATTTCAGGGTTGCCATGTGCAGGCAATCCAGCAGCTAATGAGGTAGCGATGTCTTATTATGCAGTGCATAACGTGGATGTTGTAGCAGCACTGAAAGGGGAATCGGGCAGAAAGTTGAATAAGCCGTTGATTTTCTCAGCAATTTGACAATCTATTTGTTGTTCCTCCTAAAGAAAGATAAAAGTAATTGGGCACCCCTGTAGATTTTTATAAAGGTATAAACAGACTTTACTCTGAGCTCCTGCAGAAACAAATAGTGCTTTTCCCTGTCCTGGGGTGACATTTGCTGCACAGAGCACAGCAAGACCGAATGATCTTGTGAGGCTTTCACCAGTGTCCCACATGGTTGACAATCATAGCACAGATTTTCACAAGGTCTCGCTGGATTTCTGCTGCGTGAAGGAGCAAGGACCATGTCCAATGTTTCTGGAAGCTTCACCTCCCTAAATTACTGCGTGACCTATTCATCCTCCCAGGCAGATGATGGGGCCACCCTGAGCAGCGTGAGGGTCACAGAAGGGAAAAGCTTGGTGGACTTCAAGGCATCATGGAAAAAAGTAGAAATATAACTAGGGAACCAAGGAATGCAAATGGTTGTAGGGTCTCCCACCTTGGAGGTATTCAAAAGCCATCTGGCCATGGTCCTGGGCAACCAGCTCTAGGTGGCCCTGCTTGAGCAGGGAGGGGTGGGTCAATATGACCTCCAGAGGTCCCGTCCAACCTCAACCTTCCTGCGATTCTGTCTCTTTGACCAGATCCAAAGTGGAAGGAAAGAGGTAAAAGCCTGTAGGGATTTTTTTTCTTTTTTAAATGCCTAGTATAAATCAAATCATTAAACAGACCACTACTATTCTTCTAGGTTTTTTAGACGTCCAGGAAATAAGGTTTCAGGAAGACAAAGCAACTTTAAAGTTCTTTGTACCACTGTCCACAGAAACATCGATGCTTTAGCCATGCTACTGCAGTAACCCACTAAATAAATTTGTTTTTTTTTTTTTCAAGTGTTCAGATATTTAAACTAAAGGCTTATTTGGTATGTTAGCGGGGAATAGCAGCCCTTATGTGTGTTGAGATGACGGGAAACCACCAGGATTGCAGGAGCACGTTGAGGGAGTTGTCTGGCAGCCCAGACAAGAGCAGGAAAATAGTGCACATGGTGTGGAAGAGACGAGCTAGATAAAGGTCCACGCATTTTCATAGACAGCTCCGTGACAATGTCTCTTCGATCTCCAGTAATGGTCAATGCTGCCTGTAAGGTGTCAGGCTGTATTAAGGAAAAAAATAGAGACTAATACTTGGAAGTATTATAATAGTATTGTATAAATCAAGACTGTGTCCCAGTCCTGACCTAAACATGGTCACCTTGTCTTAGAAGAGACATTGGGGAATTAGATAAAGACAGGAAAAAATAAAGAAATATGGTGAGATGTCTGAGGGCCGTGAATGGATTGGGTAGCCGTCCTAGAGGAAAGTGGATCTAAAAAGATCCCATTATTTGTTCCATTTGAAAGGTAAACAATAAGGAAACCAGTGAAATCAGTGGGAGCTGCCTTCGTGCAACAAGGCTGGAAATCAGACCCCTCCTTTAGGATCCTTCATTCGTAACCCAGGCACCATTCTAGGTGCAACAACGGGCCATAGGTTTCCTGCTTCTTGATGTCCTTCATCTGTTGGGTGAGGATGTCTGCCCAGCTCAGAGAGCTGAGGGCTCTGTGGGTGTTGCTGGAGCTGAGTCATGGTTGTGCTCAGCGTGGGATCTCTGGTGCCACGGAGGGTGGTGGAATTACTCTTCCAGTAATGAGCTCCTCATGTGGAAGATGGCAGACACATGGAACAGTCTTAACTCCCTTTGCTGCTCCTCTGCCACCCTCCTTTGCCCACAGGACAAATGTCGAGAAAAGGAGAAAGGCTTCAGCCACCTTGGTGCTCCTGACTGTTTTTCCCTATGAGTAAAATCTTCTGGACTGATGAGGGTAGAAGGGATGGAGCCTGGGGAAGAGCTACCTTGAGCTGTCAGGTCCCAGAGGCCACTTAATGACAAATTAGCCACTGCCTGCGATTTCTGCTGATGTGCAGCCATGCAACAACTCCCAGGTTTTGGGAAGAGAACTTTGTGCACTGACTGGCACCCTTCATGCACCCTTATCCATCTGTAAAGGTGCTCAACAGCTTTGAACAGAAGTCCGATCACGAGACACATCTCAGCAGCAAATTCTATAATCGTACCTCTAGTGAGAGCTGACCACCTCCGAGGGAAGGAGCAGCGTCCACCCCCTCCTGCATCGCTACCACATTTACTGCTGCAGGAGGCAGGACAAGCACATCTGAACCTCTCTCCTGCTTGGAGCTTCTGGCACTTCTGGACATTGGAACAACAATTAACGGAGTGAGATGAGAAATGAGCTTTTTCGCAAGGGCGTACTGGAAGTAGTGAGAAGTAAATGTCTTTTTTTGCCTATCAGTACTCAAGAACTGAAAGGTTTCTGTGGTCTGGCATTCAAACTGTTGGGATTTTTTTGTGTTTTCTTTCTTATTAAACAATTTTTGCACTTCAATCAGAGTAAAAATCTCTGAAAAGCAGAAACAGATATTATCATCCAGATAATTTTTTTTTTGTTTGTTTCAGTTCAGCTCTCTGGTTTCATGCTAAACGATACCCAACAAAAACAAACATTTCCCGTTACTTTGTTTCTTCTGGACAGAAAGGCACTGTTTGTGTGTGGCTATGGACGATCCTGCTTAGAGGATACCTGCAGCTCCCACCCTGCTCACGTTTGTCCACCATAGGGTGCTCCGGCCAGGCTGAGATGGCAGAAGGGCTCTGCTGGAGACCTGTGGCCTTCCCACCAGCTCCCCTGGAGCGGTTTCGCTGGACGAAACATCTCCTTCCCGTGCAATATCTGAAACAGCTCTTCAGTGAAGTCATCCATGGAGAAAACTGGGCAGCCCTGAGCTCTCTGAGAAAACGAATCCTTTCCAAAGCCTTTTGAGAGCGGTGGGAATGGGCAGCGTGGATCGCTGCTGCCTCCTCTGCGACCCTGCGGCAGACTGACTGCTGCGGGGAAAGCGGGGAAAAGCAAAGCACACCTTGGCTGCAACAGGCAGCTGCTTGAACCTCCAGAAAATAGCAGATTTGAGCTAAAGGCTGAATCCACACTTAATCTCTTTGAAGTAGTTCGGTGAAATGAATGAGAACAATTAGTCTTGCACCTAAACGATTTTAAAGCTCTTTATGAAAAAAAAAAAAAGAGAAAAACGATATAATACTAATAACGCCTTGCAATTTTGCAATGATTTCCTTCAGTGAACCTCACAGAATTTGACAAACAAACAAACATTACTCCTTTTGAATAAAAAGCATTGCAATTAGGTCTTGGAGTTCCCCTGCGAGAGCTGGGCTGTTGCATTTTGCACCACGTGACTCCTAAGCTTGAGTAACGATGTGATCATGGTGGCTCATCAGATGAGCCTCTCTCTCTGGAGCTGATTGCCAGTGAGACTTAGTGAAAGTTTCTTGGAGTGTAATTTTTCTCCTGTTATCACTCTTGGTTTTCTTCCTGTTGTGTCAAACTAGATTTAGGCTAAGGGTGCATAGAATTTTCCCTGCTGTGAATCCTGCAATAAAAGACCATATGAAGGTGAATTCATTCATATTTGCAGGTTGCTTATAGTTCAACGCGGTGAGGGGGCACGCAAGGCGTTTAATTAGATCATCCTTGTAGGTGACAGCCTCATTTTTAGGGGGTATCTTGTGAATTCCAGACCAGCAGAGCCTTCACATTGCTGATTTTTGGAGTTAGCAGATCTTTACCAGTGCCTATTTGTCACTTTTCAGTATTTTTTTTGACTTGCCATCCTGGGCATCTTTTCCACATCCTGCTCCGCCTTCCCTAGAGCATTATGAGCAGCGAGAGAAACGGAAAGTGACTGATGTTCCAAAAAATGTGGTGATCAGGAGAAAAATCCCAGGCTTCCTTGCTCCAACAGCTGGGCTTTTGTCCAGCTGGTGGCAAGCTCTAGCTGCTTGCTAACGCCTTTGCTTATTTTTCTGGTCTGGTCTCACAGCAGAGAGCCAGTGGAGCTGGCGTGGGACACAAGGGCCCACGAAGTGTGTTCATGATGTTTAGCTAAAACACATATTGTCAAGAATACACGTTCTCCATGTGCTCAGAAGAGAGTTTTCCTGATGACAGTCACTGTTTGGTTTCATTCATGGTCAAATCCAGAGAGAATGAATGAGGATGAAGTATCCGGAGAATAATTTTTTAAAGACTGAGCTTCCTGGACAGGGAATATGGGTCAGGAGCAGCAATGGCCGTTGCAACCACGTGTAGAATTAAGCTGACCTTATACCACAGCCTTAAATGCTAAATGGTCAGTAAAGGCTGTGCACTTGAAGAGCATACCCAGAATGGAAAACATAGCCATCAGCCAGCCTCCGAAAAACTGGGAAAGCAGTGGAGAACACTGAAACAGCACTTTTTTATATATCTGCAGCTGAAAGGGGCCATTTCAAAGGAAACTTTCAGAAGGTTGCCTCGCTTTTTACTGTGGTGGATTCTGAAGCATCTTTATTACAGTATTTTGGGGAAGATGAGCGTTGTTCACGCCTAGCAAACCTGGCTGAGATCATCATCTCGTGGCGGTACGGTGTCGCAGGCACATGGGAAGCAGGGAGCCACATCCCAAAGGACAGACACTCCAGGCAGAGGGGGGAGCTACTGAAGCTGGATTAAATTTACTGTGACAACTTTTGGCCAGCTCTGCCCAAAAGAAAGTTGAGCTTTGTTTTCAAGAAGAGTTGGGAGGTTTCCACCTCCCAAAGGTTTGTCACCTTTGACAATTAACACCCACTTGTCCCCACACACTCAAAGCACAGAGAAAATCACCTTTCCTCCCTTTCTGAGTTTTCCAACCACATGATGAACCACATGAAAGAAGCAGTGTCGAAGACACAGATAATTTGCTTACCTTATTAAAATTGGGAGACCTCACCCTGGCCCCTTCTGAGTCACTAAAAGCCCGGCTAATGGCGAACTGGATGGCCAGGCCAGTCATAGTCCCAGTGGAGAGCGGCTCTATCCTCTGGACCGCTTGCAGGAGCCCTGCTTTGGTTTGGTAGGTCTTGAGGGAGAACTCGTTCTTGATGGCACTGGCATAATTGATCACACCCACCCGGGTGGAGTTGGGACCCACGTCCAGCCCCTCGATCACCCGCGACATGAAGACTTTGACTTTCTCAAACTCCTGTGGGCGCACGCTTCGAGAGCTGTCGATGACGAACACCAAGTCGGTGGGTTTGGTTCTACACAGGGTGCCTGGAAAGGATAAGGAGGGAGGAGAAAAATAAAAGAAGAAGAAGAGAAAAGTATACTAGGAGGGAGAGGATGGTCTTCTTAGAGCAGCAGCTGAGGTTGGGGGACCTGCAATCTTCAATCCTTTCTCTGCCTGTCTCAGAGAGGCCCAGTGGGACCACTTTAACCTAATAGTTCTAAATGTTCTTATTCCTTTCATAGGAAAGCGTCTGTAAGGAAAGCAGTTACCAGGTGACAACAGGTACTTCTGAAGGAGCAAGCTGATGAGATACCAGCGCTGCACTCGTGGGAGCGGGTTACCCACCCGTAACCCCTGGCTCTTGCTGATGTCTACATGAAACTTAACTCACTCATGGCAGCACGGAGGGAGGAATAAAGCTGTGAAATGAAGCCTGTGCGTGCGCTTCTGCATCAAACAAAGTCTCAAAAGGAGACTTATCGCATTTCGGACATGGATAAGCAATCCACATGGATATTAATTAATGAGATTATATCTTCGTCACGCATGACCAGAAGCAGGCATGAAACTCAGCGGTTCAGATTCAGTTGTGAATCAAGATACCCAGATTAACCAACCAACATAACGCGAACCAGTCTCGTGTTCTTCAGCTAGGGACACTAATAATGAAATAGTGTAACACAGCAAAGACCAGCGCTGCTTTATTTCTGTGAGCTGGTGAGGGAGAATACGATAGAGAGATGTAGAACCATGTAATTGATAGTTAATCTCTACAACCCCATAGTAAGACATGAATATCCACTGTAAAAAGTAAATGGTATAAACAGGAAGCATTAGCAGTGCGAAGAGCCGAGTGAGGTTTTTTTTTTTAATTTCTGTTTAATGCTGTTTTCCATCCTCATTTTCAACTGTGGCAAAACATAAAAAGGCCTGGTATTTTTTATGATTTTCTAAATGAATTGTCCCATTTTCCCCACCAGATCTATAGCATTCTGTTCTTTTAATTTTTTTTTTCTATCATTTCGCCTGTCTCTGCAGGGGCATCAAGTGCTCCGTTAATATCTGATTTCTGCAGAGAGGGACGATATAGATTATATCATAAAGGAGATTTCCGCGGACAGATTTTTAAATGTGAGCTTTTGGGCCAACAAATCTGTTCCAAATTATGACATAAATATTATAGCTAGTCCTCAGTGTGAAATCTAATGGAGCTTTCAGTCTTTCAGACAGATGAAAATAAATACCCTGCGATATATCCATAAAGAATATAATCAGGTTAGTTTCCTGAGAGACACTAATGCTGAATTTACTTCTGGCTCCCGGAAAGGTCTCTTGAAAAGATGCTGTGTGTAGAAGGGAAGCAGGCAGTGGTTACTTTGTCAGATGCTCGTGTTTCCACTAAAATGCAATACAACCTTTTCCCATGTGGGTGACTTTCACTTTGCCACCATAATTCATCGCAGAGGAAGGAAAAACTCAGCTGGCAGCCCATCTGCAGCATTGCAAATCCCTTTACCGGGGGTTGCTTGTGCCCATTTTACAGGTGAGAAGTGAAGGTATAGAGAAAGGCTCAAATTCCTGCAATCAGTTCCTCCAGAAACAAAGCGCAGGTTGCCTTTGCCACGGTAGCTAATGAATCACCTGGTTTTAGTGACAAACCAAGGAAGAAAAGTTGTTTTTTTTTTCCCTAGGAACAGTTGGATCCAATAGAAGTGTTGAAGTATGTTTGCTTTTTTGCATGGAAGCTCTGTGATTTTGCCCTAACTAACATTTTTAACCTCTTTTGATGAGAGTGAAGTATATTTCAGGGAAATGAAGAGAAAAAAGGAGCTATCAGATGGGAGCTTTGGGATTTCAGCCTGCCTGCTCACACGTCAGGCTCTGCAGGACAGGCCTGGGTTATCTCCAGGAGGTGACAGTCAGGCACGCTTGCTCTGAGTGGCATCTTGACTCAGCATAGTTTATTTTAAAGTTGAATTAAACCAGAAATAAAATCCTCCTCTATTTTTAAAAATGTCCACACTTGAAGTTATTCAGGAATAGCTGAACTTCATGCACTGCTTTAGCAGAAAATCTCTCTTAGGGCATCTTTGCCATATTCATTGAAAGAGCAGGAAACATGCCTGGTAACTCGGAATTAAAAGGTGTTTATTTTAGAAATAGCGATTGCTCACAGTAGGGCTGAGTTGAATGACCGGTCTGTTTAGTTTCCTGACTTCGGTAGCGGTCCTGCAACAAAGATAACTCTCCCTTTCCAAATTACTAAGGAGAAACTGGCCAGTATATCATAAACCTCCCCTTCATAAGCAGCAGCTAAGGCTGCAGTCACTGTCACGCCTATTTTACAACTGTCAATCTGCCCAAGGATCTGCATTATGCATCATCGTAAGATCATGCAAGCATTTTTAAAACCCAGCAGTAATTTTTTGCCTTGGCCACCTCTCCTGCGGTGAGTTCCCCAGGTTGGCTGGAGCCCCCGGCATCATCCTGCCCCTGGCAGAGGAGGGATGCTTCCTCGCTACCGGGTACTTGCTGACACTAATTGCAGACTAGGAGTTAGAGAGCGTGCAACCTCAAAGAGCAGGCAGCTCATCTCCCGTCTGGCTGCTCTACATCCCACTTGGAAAGACAAACAGAGCAGGATTTTGCTCAAGAACGGATGAAGTAAAACCTAGGGAAGGCCCATCCTCAGCAACCTGACCCAGACCTTCCTGCTCCGTGAGGTTAACCAGATCTCGGAGTGTCTGGCCAGCTTCTCCTCGAGCTCCCAGCAAAACCAGCCCTCTGCAGAGCTGCAGAGAGGAGAAGGTAGAGGAGAGCCCTTCTCCTGCCTGGGCCTCCTCCAGCCAAAAGAGCGAGCCCCGAGGCTGGGGGCTAGGGCTGACCTGCTGCCACCTTTGCTGTGCCTCCGTACAGATCTCCCACTACTTCTCTAAAGCAATGCAACAGGCAGACGCAAACACATCTCCAGGTTCTGCTGCCTTGGGAAAATATTTGAGAAAGCTCCTTTGCTTCCCTGAGTGATGTTGGGTATTTCTTTTTCTTTCATCTCCTTCCCAGTCCCGAAGCAGGCTGGTGGCAAGGAGGTAGAGGACCGACACCATGCATCCCACCGCTGAGCTCCCCACTTACCTCTTGGCTGCGGAGGTGCCCCGCAAACTCCATAGCTCTGGAGGAGAAGCAGCAAAGAGGTCAGCAAGGCAGAGAAAATCCTGTCCATGGCTGTGGAGGAGCCGGAGGCTGGATGCAGAGTGGCAAGCAAGAGCCTTGGCCCAGAGGTATTAACCTGCCCTTCCGCGGGGAGGCATGGGGCCAGCCCCTGACACGTGTGAAGTGCTGGGGGGGGCACCGAGGGGCGAGGGACGAGCAAGAAGGACTAGGAGAAAATATTGCACGAAGGTGGGGAGGGGGAGGATGTCCAGCCCTGCCGGCCCCCAGCCCCTCCACAATGGCTTCATTGCTCGGCGAAGGGGATGGGAAGCTATAAAGAGACCCGCAGCGGCGTGGTATGTGGGGAATCTGGGACCGTAACAGTGGGACCAGTGAAACCAGCCCTGGGGAACTGGGGATAACCTGTCAATCACCAGCTCCCGTCTGCAAATCCTGGGCTTTGCCATGGTAAGCAAACGGTCTGCGGTGTGTCAGGCTTGTGTCCTTCCTGCAGCAAAGCCCAGGGAGGGGGTGGTTGCAGCGGGGGGGTACACGGGATGGGAACAGGGTCTCACAAATCATCTCTCAGTCCCTGCGTTTGCCAAGCACAGGGCTGGAAACCAGCCTATGGGATCGGGGGGCTTCGCTTCCTTGGCTTAATTTGCGGGCAAATCCTTGGTCGCAGGAGGAGGGGAGAGGAAGAGGAGAGCAAGGCTTGGGGGGGCACGGGCGACAGCGCAGGATGCAGAACAAATTTCTTCCTGTGGGAAACAGTCACTGCTCTGTGAGGCTGTGCCCCCTGTGCAGGAGAGCAGGGAGGGAAAGGAAGAACTCAGTAGCCTAAACTAGATAAATAGACAAGAAACTGCGGATAGACAGTCAGATTAGAAGTTTGATTTATTTTTTACAATGTAGCGTTCAGGTCCGTACACACGAGGGAGATACAGCTCCTGCCACAAAAAGCCAATAATCTAAATCAACGAATAAGACTGATGATGCTGCAAGTGAGCAGAAATCCAGCGTTTTCTTTATGAAAAAGCAGCAGGGAGATTTGGTACTAGAGTAAGATGAATTTAATGATGGGTTCATCACAAAGCAGTGCATCTATTTTCTTTTTTTTTAACTACTGTATTACACTATTGTCAGTTGATTAAAGCCCTTCTTCTCTGATGGATTAGTCTTTGCTCACCTTTCCAGCCGCACACCCTTGGGGAACTCATCCATTTAATCTGCATTGTGTTAAGTGCGGTGCCATGGCAAACCACCTTTAATTCAAAGTCCAGTTTCTCCTCCCTTATCCAGAGTCACTCTTTACTCCAAAAGTGCTTCAACAGAGACCCAGAGCTCCTGCGGAGAAAGGCTCTTTGATTAGGAAAACAAAAGACCTGTCCTTAGTGAAGTTGCCAGGCTATTCTTAAGTCTTTCAACATTAAAAGTGTTAATTAAAATGCTAAAAGATGGCTATGTTCTCATGCAAAACCAGCATGGATTTGTCCCACTGCTATCTTCCCAGGTACACACCATCAATCACAGGCTTTCCACCATCTCTGGAGCTAGCTGGAAATTTTTAGCCAGAAGGAGCAAATGCTCCAGATGAGCTTTTTTTTTTGCTCCCATTTCACCTCTTTCTGTCATTGAGGCCCTTTTCCAAGCTTGGTGGTGTCTTATTTTATTTGCTTGTTATTTCCGAGCCCCTGGGATTAAAAGGGCTACCATGCAGGATGTGAAAATTGCAGATTATGGTCATGGAGCAGTACAGAAAACACATGCAGACATGTGCACGCACAAAGAGCCTGGTATAAAAACGTCGTGTATAAATGCTTGTGCCTGTGAATGGATGCAAAAATGTATATGCATATGACCATATATGCATATAAACAGGATTGCATGTAAGTGCTTATGTATATAAAGATATGTGTGCACATACGTGCAGGCACATAACTCTCCTCCATGCATGCTTTTCACGGATGTGTTTTTATATGCATGGATTTAGACAAGTCCTAATACGTATAAATACCATTTACTGATATCCTTGTGTGCTTATACACCCACAGGTACATTTGCTCCCCAAATATATAGAGCAGCTACACCCATGCATTTACGACTATTAGGGAACAAAGTGAAATAAAAGCATAAAACCCGGCAGATTTTACCTCCAGCCCTGTCTACGGTGGGGTTTCTCCTGTTGCTCTGCCATGCATACAAGGATCTATTGGTGCAGACAGTACTTGCCTGCCATGAATAGGGATCATTCAGAGCCCTCTGTAAATGAAGTCTCTATGGCTGTTCTTGCTGAGGAAAATATAAAGTTCCTCTGTGCCATTTTGCTGTTAATTAGCAAAGAAAGATAAATACATTTCAGGTGAATATTTTCACTAGCAGAGGTTGTGGCACACAAGCAACATTAAAGCTTTGAAAATAAGGCGAGAGGCAAAGGTGTGCTGGATACTATAGGTCTACATTTATACCTCTGTAAAAGCAGTGTTTATTTTTAAAATATGAAACATAATTTTTCCCCAGGCCGCCGAAAAGGAAAACACTGGATTCAATATTTCAAGAGGAAAATATGCATTTAAAGCTCTTCCCGAGCTTGCTTGCAACGTAAACAGACAAACCATTAACGGCTCACGCCGGCCCCAGAGCGGCCCTGCCATTCTGCAGAGCCGCTATTGTAGGCCTCACGTGGCCTGGCGCAAGGAAGGGCTGCCTCTCCCTCCAACACATTCGCCTCCGTGTCTCCTTACTAAAAAAGTGCTTGTTTTAAACATCAGATCCCCTCTTTCCTTCCACTGCTGGATGGTCAGCAGAAGATCCTGGTCCCACCTGGCTCCTGCTGAAATCAAAGGATTCAGACTGATGCGGAATTGTTGTGTATAGCCAGGGAGTTTTTTCCCCAAACAACGGTCCCCTTGTATTATTTTCTGAGTGCAGATGGAGGAGAAAAGGCACGTAGATGCTTTGTATCAAGGCAAAGAAGGTGATAGTGAAAGACAACGCCTGCACCCGTATGGGTTTTTCTGACCTGGGTTTGCACTCCGGTCCCTTGCTCTCCACATCTCTCTCAGGTTATGACCATTGGGACTATTCTCAGGACGGAGGTGCCAAATATCATTTTTTTGAGAAATCTCCAGTACACGATGGGAAGATCTGCTCTGCTCCACCAGCACTACGGGTAAAAGTACTTTGCCGATGGCTGCAGCCCCTGTGCTCCCATCAGCAGGTGGGCAGAGGGGCTGGAGCTGCTGGGGCCATCTTGTCATCGCTGGTGTGAGACCATGGTTGCTGATGCCCGTTGTCAGCCGGCTCGGATGGATGAGCTTGGCTGCACTAAGCTTGTCTGCAGCGTCTGGATGTCACAGAGACATGTTTAAGGACATAGCAGCGTGAAGCTCACCGTCAGAGCGCTTAAACTGCTGGGAGACTTCAGCTGGAAAATAATAATATTGTAAGTAAGTGCTTCGCAGGGCTGGAGAGCCTTTGCACTGCCCTAACAACCGGCACAGCCTAACTACAGCCAAGGCTTCTGCCTGCAGGTGAGTGAGACTGAATTCAAATAAATGGCTTTCCAGAGGCAGCCAGGTCCAGCAGAAGACTCCAGCGTGAAGTCAGGAGATGCAGCTTGTCCTCCCCAGCATGGCCAATTGGGGAAGCATCATCTGCTGCACCCAGGCAAGAGAGAGGTTTTCCTTCGGTGGCTCAAAGCTCTGTGCAATGCCCCAGACTTACTCATGGTTTGCTCACTGTCCTGCATTCTCCTTTGGATCCTCCCTTGTTTTTCTAACCACCTTTTTTTCCTGGTTTGTAAAATCCCGATGCTAAAATACCTCCCTGCTGGATGCCTTCATTCTTTGGCTTGGGATGGGCCAGGAAAGAGCAAAGCCCAGTTTAAGAATAAGTGCAAAAAGTAGTAAAAAGCAAGCACACGCTAATATGGGCAGTATTACGGCTGGGAGAGGTGGTAACTTCTCATTTGTCATAAGCCAAGCAAGTCTGATGGCATAAACTATATAAATGCAGATTCTTTCTCTGTCACTACGTGCATAACATTTCACAGGAATGTAGCTCAGATGGGAAAAGCCAAGGAAAAGGCCATTTTCGTTTCAATAGTGCAGACATGCTTTGTTTTGATTTGGCATTTTACTTTTCTGATTTGTTTTGCTAAAGTTTTCTTTTAAAACAGTATTTTCGTTTTATATTTACATATTTCCAATAAAAAACCCATTATCACAGTTAATATCTTAGTATAAATTTCACACTGCAACAAACCAAAATGATAAAATCAAAATGAATCAGTCCCCAAGGCGCTTCTATGTAAATGACCCAGAAGAATGTGGAGGTTTTCTGCGGTGAAAAAAGGAAATCAGACGTCAGGGATCTCAAGACATTTCCAAACTTCCAGTAGAGTTCAAGCAGAAGGCATTTAAAATATTGGATTTTTCTTTAAAAAACAAAGGATGGTGTTTGTAGCCCTGGACCATAAATACTTCTTAGAAGGGATCTGGAGATGTGGCTAAGCCATGCTAGTTGAGGCAACGGAGCAAGAAGAGGGTTGGGAAGGGACAAGCAGCCAAATCCTGAGGAGTAGTTTACTGTTGATTTTTATTTCATTCTAAACAAACCTGTTAGTTGTAGTAAACACAGCTTTCTTGCCCTCCAGCCACCAGAAAACTCCAAGGCTTAGCAAAACGCTCAGTAATTTTTTTGTCTTTTTTCAGGCTTCCTCCGATGTTCCCAGGTGAGCGTTTCTGAGCTGATTCCCAGCCTCCATTTTTCAAATAGAGAAATGGTGACAAAAGCTGCCATTTAGTCAAAGCTCCAATTCTTGTATTTTTATCCCCACAGCGTTTCTATTTCAGTTTGTTACAGGGAGTGGAGGAGTCCCTCCCAGCCTGCTTCATTACCAGAAGGGATATTTACTGCACCGCCACCGTATTGTGAAAGTGATGTTTACAGCAGCGGGATCAGTGCAAAGCGTAAAACAAATGGTGTAAAGGGTGAAAGACTGGGGAGAGATGAACGGCTTTAAATATAACCCTTTTGACAACTCAGGATCAAAAGAACTGCTGTTTATCCTTTAAGCTGCAAATGGCTGGCAAATATCCTTGCGCTCTGATGCTGTAAATAGTAAATGCTGTTTATGGCAAGTCAATGTTTATGTATTTTTATGGGCCACGTTTATTTCAGAGGGATCATTGTTTTATTTGCCGTGTTAACCTTGCCCACATCTTCCCCCTGGGACCAAGTCACCTCCTGGGCGCTATTCCTGGCTCTCCTGCTGACCACCTGCAAAACTTTGGGCAGCTCGTGTCCTCCTCCTGTGCCTTGACTTCTCCACCTGTACAGTGCCACCAACAATGCTGGCTTGGCCCAGAAGTCCCGAAGGTTATATCTGTCCTGCTAAATTGCTTGAAAGAAAAGCAGTGTAAGACTTATCGTTTGTAAAGGTGAAGGTCACGGTGCGGGCAGCTCTTTTTCTCTAAGGTGAACGAGCCAACATACCGGCTGGATCAAGGCAAGCCGTACAAAAGGACCAGGGTAGGGAGATGTAGGATCTGGGATCATCCAAGAAGAGGAACATCTTTGTAAAATAACTTTTGCTAGCAGAAATGTTACAAAAATCCTGTGGGCAGACACATGGATGAGAGGGATCCTCAGCTGGAGTCCGCAGGGGGCATCTGGCCTGATGGATGAGCGCGCAGACGGAAAGCAAACGGCAGCGAAAGGATTTGGGCTGATGAATGACCACGCTGCCAATTTCTGTCATTCTGGGCCCACCACCAGGGACAGCAGTTGCAGCAACTTCGTTCAACTGATGCAAGTGAGTAATTATCTTAATGAACTGTCTGCAGGAAAGCTAAAGTAAAGCCTGTCTTTTTTTTTATGATGTTTGATTTATGCAATTATAATGGTGCCTGTCCCAGGCTCCAGGGTCTGAATCCTGGGAGGTTTGTAGGTGTCATTCAAATCAGCAGGAATCAAGGCAGCAAGAAAACCAAGAAAGGCAGCACAGTCCCCGTGGTGCAGGACAGTCTGCAGTGACAGGCTGCTGGAGAAACGCCACACATCCATCACCCGGGATTCCCTCCGCCGCTCCAGGGCCAGTCAGCACATTGGCTTACGTCAGCTCAAGGAGATGCCAGGGAATGCTGCCAAGTTGCTGTCTTTGCCCTCTTCAAGGTCTATTTATACCCATTCATGGACATCAGAATACCCTTGGGATAGGAGAGACCTTTCCATCATAGCGGACACTATGACTCGATCTGCCTGTTTTTGAGCACTGTTGTTCCTACTGCATTGTGCGTTATTTTTGCCAAGTTCCTAGCAGCTCCGTCGTGCTTCCGGATGCCATTTCAAAGTCTGATAGAAACCGTCACCAGAAAAATGCTTCCGATCCTCCCCAGGCTTTACAGACACTGTATTTTCTGCCAGCTTTGGTGCTGTCTAACATCCAGGAGGATGTGTAGAATCAGAAGTTTTACTGAGTTTCCATGTGAAAGGGTCTCTTCCAAAAAGTCATGGCCTGGATTGCTGGAGCAACCTGTGCTCGTTACCTTCACCAGAAAACATTTTCCACCAGTGGACAGGTTTATCAAATGTTTGACTAAAAGGCTGTGAATGGTGCATGGGAGCACTTCCAGCACATAACTGGGTTTGCAGCGCTCTTTCGTTGGGACCAGCCCAAGGCTGAGGGAAGGAGCCTCAAGGAGGGCTACCCTGTGTCAATAAAACAAACCACTTCTGCAATGGCGTGGAGCACAACTCCATCTCCCCCAGCCATGAAGACTACCTGCAGGCGGTCTCTAGGGATTTGCTTAGGCCTTTAGAGGCTTTTCTTGCAGTCTCAGGCACTGAGCCTGGTTTCCCCATTCTGCAATTTCCCTCCCTCCTCCGACTGGGTCCATGATATTCCATGAGTTATTTCCTTTTCCTTCATGCCTCAGTTTCCCTTTCTGTGGAATAGGGAGACCAGTGAAGTGTGTTTGGTTGTTTCTTTATTCAGAGCAGAGGGAGAGGCATGTCTCCTCCAGCTGAAGGTAGTGGCACCAGAATGCCTAGAGAAGAACAAGAAATTAAACAAAGCAGAAGCACTCAAAGCAACACACAGACACTCAAAGCAAAAAGCCCTTTTTCCACTGGAGTTTTTGTACCAGGTCAGATGAGGGGGGGAAGCCACAGTCAGTCAGGTAATCTAACGGACCTCTCTGGAGTCCTGGAGCATCTCCACCTCCATGAGATGCTGCTGCTTCTAAAGGTGGTCAAGTCCCTCTTTCCTATCTGTTCTGCCAGTGCTGAGATCATCAGCTCAATCTACTCTCTACATCAAAGAATTGCTGCTCATTTCTCCTCTGCGCTGGGGAAAAAAGAAAAAGCAATGTGTGGAGCAGCATTAAGCATATTTGTGTGGATTGGTTCTCAGCCTGTATTGGAGAGACTCACATCAGTAAATCAGTTTAGAGAAGAAAAAACAGTATAACAGTAGCATATTAAAAAGAGTCTTTTATCAGTCTGAAAACCAGCATTGATAGCACCATCGTCTGACTTATTAACAGGCTTGGGACAGCTTGTGTTCAGTTTGTGTTGGCCAAATCATCTAACATTTCAGAAAACCAAAACCACTTCCCGTCTAGAACTCAGCCCCTGACCTGGCTGGAAGCTCACAATAAATCTATACATTTTATCAGATTTCAGGGTTTTTTTTTGAGCCAGGCTTTCACGGAGAACTATTCTGAGCCCTGGAGAGAACATACTGCATGAAGCAGAAGGATCGTCTGGCTTGCTAAGAGCCACGAAACATCAGGTGTGTACCTGAAGGCTCGACTCCTCACACACATTTAAGCAAACCCCATCTCTGCGAGCGATGTGTTGAATGTACGTTAGCTGCTTTAGATGTATTATCAAAGTCAATTAAATCAAGAGGCTTAGGGAATGTTTAACCCTGCTGCAGTAACGAAATAGCCAACAGCATTATTAATGGGAGTTTAATTAGAGGTAGAATTTGAACCATTTAAAGAGATGGAAAGGGATTTTTAAGACAATTTAGTTGGATCACATTGAGGAACCCTCTTCTGGTTTAGAAGCCAAGTGAATTGCCAGCATTTCTCCTAATGATATTTTGGGCAGATCCAGTTAACGGGCTTTTGGTCAATCATGGCCAGTGGAAGGCAGCCTGGTGAAGACGTCCCAGTGCTGTGATGGCTGTCACGCACCATCTCGGCACCTACAGACTCTGATGAGGAATCTTAAGGGAAGGACCGTGCTTTCAAATACCTCCTTAAACTAACAAGGATAGAAGCTCCACCCAGGTAGCCCACCCCATGGCCTCCTCCTGACCTGGCTTTGAGCACTGCAACCAAGGTGGGCAGGTAGCTGGTGAGAAATGAGAAGCAGCCGCTTTCAGCATTCAGCCTGGTCTTCAGGACTATGACCAAAAGGGCTGACAGGTGATGTCTGAAAGGTACTGTAGCCTATTGATTATTCATATTTCAAAGATAATGTTTTGTCTCTCCACCTAACTGGGCTGGACCTTGATACAAGCAGCTGGGCTTTTCACATGCTTCTGCAAGGTTTTTTGGTTGAATTTTGGGTTGGTCTCTTGCTCTTTGGTGACAGTTAAACAACTGCCAGATTGAGGGTCAGAAGAACTTGAGGGATTTGTATTTTTGTGAGTGATTTTAAGTGTCTTTAAAAATACTGGAGACATTAAGATGTCATTGTGGTATACCCTTCCAGACTTCATGTCTGTTGTTGAGTATCCTGGTCCCCAAGAACAAGGGAGATCAAGCACAGAGAAAGGGAATCACCACCCCTCTTCAGTGATAAGAAAACCAGCTCAAAAGTATATGACCAACATCATTATCTTCACCCCCATATACATAAATACATCTCCAGTGAAAAGAACATGGGGCAGCACTGACATTTCTTATTTATACTTTGGCAAATCTTCCACTGAAGCTTGTTGTTCTATTTGGTTTCAGACCAGAATGAAGACCCCAGGCTGTGGTCGATGCCGGAATAGTTATTACTGAGCAAATTACACTTTCATACTGAGCTGTTTTAACAAGCAGGCAACAATCCAGAAAGGTGAGCAGATGCTAAATTCCAGATACCTCTCATCTGTCATCAGCAATACTATTCACTAACGTCTACAGAGACTGACCTGTGCAATCAGTTGGTTGTGAATGTGCCACAGAAAGCAAGATCTTTATCAAAAATACCATTTTTTCCTTTGCAAGCAGCACACACATGAGATAACATCGTCCTAAGGCCAAGGTACCATTTTTTTTTACTAACTAATTTTTTTAGAAAGCAAACTATTGCTTCCTTGTGACGTACTTCAGACAGCGAGAACAGCATCATTCAGAAATCAGACAGCAAAGTATTGAAGCCATTAATATTTTTTTTAATGAAACATCTTTCAGGTCACACTAAAAGCAAAAAACCGCAAACACTTGGGTATAAAATGGCAGAGCAATACTGACAATTCCAGCATGTTGTATATTCTGGAGTACACATTATCAATCATCATCACAAGCAGACAGGATGAGAGCTGCGTTGTAGTTCATTTGAAATCTTCATTCTTTTGCTGATCCCTTTCCCGTAGGGTCCTCATTAAAAGACGCTGGTTAGCATAGCTTCAGGGTTGAACTATCTCAGTGAAAAGTTTCTTGCCTGTTTTCCCCCCATTCCACTTCCTAAATGTCTCAGCTGCTAAGTTAGATGCGAGACAGATGAGAAACAGCATCTTGCTGGCATAAAGCAAGCCTGACAAGGGATTCAGGCCAGTGCCTACACTTCACATTAGCCAGATGTCAGAGGCCAGTGATGGGAACCTCTGTGGTGCCTGGTGCCAAGTTTATTAAAATTAGCATGGCAGGTTGGTAGTACCAAGCCAAAACTGCCAGTGTAGAACAAGGCACCAACTCCAGCGGTTCGCCAGCACTCTTTGTAGGCTCATAAAAAGTGAGCTGGATTATAATAAGCACGATACTGCTATAAAGTAAGAACTTCTCAATGAGGCTGACTGTCTGATAGAAGGGGTAAGAGGCACCAACATACAGATGTTGTCTTCTCTCCATGAGTGGAGCTTAGATTGCTGCATAGGGTGGTGGGGATTCCTTGGAAGGCAACTCTAAGGCTTCCTCATATGATGGCAGCACAGCCTGAAAGAGAAGACCATTAGTTATGCTCTGGGGATCACATGAAGAGTTTCAAGCGGATTTGGTCTTGGATGTGTTTCTCTACCTAGTTCAAAGCAGGGTAAAAGAACCACATGGGCTGTAAGACATAAAGAGCAGAAATCCAGAAGAGGTAGAGGTCAGCAGCACTTCATAACCACTTTGCTGCCAGTCCCACCTCCTTCTCCCAAAGCGCAGTTGCAATAAATGGACCAAGGCTCTTTAATGTCCGGAATATAAGCCTCATTGCCTAAGCAAAGAAGCTAAGCTCAGATCATTGCAGAGGGCCACGATGCATGCACGGCAGGGGCACACGCTGCTGGCAAGACGAGGCTCATCTTATTTGCCAAGTTTCAACAAGACAAATGCCTACACTCAGCATTCCATATTCTTCCTCTCTACTTCTCATCCATCTTTACAGTATCTCTTATTTTTGGAAGGTCTTCAATATCTTTCCATTATGTCAGAGCAGCTGGATGCTACTATTAAAGAGACCATCAGTAATCTAAGGAAGGACATTGATATTCATTATTTAGCAAACTGTTAAGATGAAGGGCAATGCAACAAATCTCTCGGACATTGATCCAGTGAAAGGTGAAGACAAACTTAATTTTAAACAAGGGTAGCGCTATTAGGCACAGAAACCAAAGTTCAACTGAAATTAAAAACACATCTCTGGATCAGAGAATACAAGTGATATATCCCCGTTTTTCTGCTTTGCCTGAAGCCTGAGTTTCATGTTCCTTGCAGATACCATTGACTTTGAAAGATTTTATACAAAAGTAAATTTAAAGGAATATAATATAATTGGAAACTTATTATTAGTACCTGTTAAGGCACATTTGAAGGGTTGAACTATCTCTCAGACCACCAAAGAAGCAAAAGTAAGGGTGATCATGCATCTCATCAGGCTAAGCTATGCCTTTTCATGGTGCAAATCTGAAGCAGTCTTTACTCACCTTTTCAACTGCTTGTGGGTCAACTTTCATCTCCTCTCTCTTGCTGGCATTAATATACTTAAAGCAGCTCAGGACACATTTGAACATATAGGCCTGAAAAGGAAAGGGAAAGGGAAGCTGGCCATTGCATTGCAAGTCAACAAGAGCATTTCCACTTTTGCCATCAGCCTGCTATTGTCCTGCTCTCTTCTCTGGAGGTAGAAGCCTGGGACCATGTGTCCCAGGGCCTTAAATCAGTCTCTCTTGATCCTTCACTAGAAAGGTGACAACTCCATCTGTTCGGAAGAGTACACTGCTATGGGAAGTCAACAGGACTAGTAATACCATGAAATATAAAGCATATAGAGCTCTGAGAGTGCGATGTCACCAGGTAAGAAAGGAAAGCATCTCTGTCAGTTATTTTCCTGAGCAGGCTACAAAGTTTGGATGTCTCAGAAAAGCACCTTGGGCACAACATCCACCTCCCAGAGATCCAAGGCTCCCTGGTCAACAAGGACTGACCTGAAAGGTCATCTCATTCAACAAAATCCTATACTTGCAATAGTTACACTTTTCTGACAAGACCGCCTTGCACCTCACAGAGTCACAAGATGCAATAAATAGAGCTTTTCTGAGAAAAATGGATCGATTGACAGATTGTGGCACAAGAAAATAAGCAAGGCCTGTGAAACATACCATATTAAATAAATATTTTCCCTACTCTGTGCAGCGAGGCGAAGTCGTGTGCCTCTTATTTTTATTGGCGTAAGACTCTACTTTAAAAACAGTTGGCATTTTCAAAGGAACGTGGGGAGTTATATGTCCGGAGAATAAGCCATGTAGCTTAGGATTTTCCTAGAACAATGAGGACTGTTTGTCTTGACACAAAGCCAAGACAAAGAATGAGAACAAGGAATGAAGTATCTGAGTTGAAGGAATCCATCTCTTGAACAAACTTCCAGAGATGAGGAGGTAAATCCAAACTTTGACTACCTTTAGGGAATACTGCAAAAACCTTCCCCCTTCCTAAAGCCTCTTCATACAGAGAGCAAACATGCAAGACACTGAAGCCATCGTATAAACTGTACAAAACCCCCCATTCATCCGTGAAAGAAACCCCAATAAATTAAAAACAAACAAGCAAAAAAATCATACAACAAAAAAATCCTTTCTTTGATTTTGATTCTGGAAGAGTTTGCTGCAGTGCCAACCCAGTGTCTGCACTGAATTCAATGAAGTTGACTTCAGTTAAGCCCGCTGCAAGCAATAGCAGGTTCGAGCAGAATACATTAGTACACACAGCTTATGTAAAGGCAGCCAGTGACCTTGGGATCATCCCATTACCGGCTAACTCAAAACACTCGAGAGTCACTTTAGGATACCCTTCTCCACACTGAATTGAGGAGGGAAAACTTCTCTGCCAATGTCTTACTTGACATTGTAAGTGGATGGGAAGCTTATCCTAGAGGTCAGGAAGCGAGCTACTTCAGACGTAATTATGTTAAACCCGCTCTTTCATTTCCCATCAAAAATGTTTTATTCCCCTTTGTTTCTGCATTCTTATCACCATGGTGGCGGAGGGGGATGACTTTATGACACTGAGGTGAGATAAAGATTACTTGTGGATGCACATATCAGCAAGGAAGACTGCTCTAATGGTGCTAGGTAAGCATCACCCCTTCTCTCACTCTGCCCTTTGAATACTTTGCATCTCCAAGAAACTTAGACTTGAACGACTGATGATATCACCATCGGGGCTCTACACGTACACATAGGAAGTTGTATGGAGGGACTTCCACGTTGCAACAGGACACGTTCCCTGCAAAGGGTGGTGTTATGTGAGAGAAAGGAGGGAGAGGAGCATTACCGTCCCCCTAGCATTGCCGGAGAAATCTTTCCTGCTAAGCGGGGTGAGCAAAGTCTTGCACGTCTCATACGAGGTCACTGGCAGAGGCATTCCGTGGGGCAGGCGCCCCATCTCTTCTCCATCTGACAGACCACCTTTTAGCTGAATTATGCTATGGTGTGAGATGCAGANCTTTGTTTCTGCATTCTTATCACCATGGTGGCGGAGGGGGATGACTTTATGACACTGAGGTGAGATAAAGATTACTTGTGGATGCACATATCAGCAAGGAAGACTGCTCTAATGGTGCTAGGTAAGCATCACCCCTTCTCTCACTCTGCCCTTTGAATACTTTGCATCTCCAAGAAACTTAGACTTGAACGACTGATGATATCACCATCGGGGCTCTACACGTACACATAGGAAGTTGTATGGAGGGACTTCCACGTTGCAACAGGACACGTTCCCTGCAAAGGGTGGTGTTATGTGAGAGAAAGGAGGGAGAGGAGCATTACCGTCCCCCTAGCATTGCCGGAGAAATCTTTCCTGCTAAGCGGGGTGAGCAAAGTCTTGCACGTCTCATACGAGGTCACTGGCAGAGGCATTCCGTGGGGCAGGCGCCCCATCTCTTCTCCATCTGACAGACCACCTTTTAGCTGAATTATGCTATGGTGTGAGATGCAGATAACTATTTGGGGACAGTAATTGCAAGTTGGCAGGCAAACCGCACTGGATACACAGAAACAACATTTTAGTGTAAGAGCAATAAGTGCCTGCGATGGGTCATTAAGCAAGTCAATTTATGCAAAAAGATCCCGGGCCAGTCCAACATATTTACATGCTACCTTGGTGTGGGCATTCAGTGAATTGAAACTGATGGCATCTAAATTGGGCAGTGGCCTTTTTAGGTCTAAAATGTTTCATGTTGTTGCCACATTCCTCATCAGATCTTTATCACTTGGAAGGAACTCTCTCATGAAAATGGTTTTGCTACGGAAGGAAGAGGGGAGGGATTGTCGCAAAGTTTAAAGGTTCCCAATGACTTGTTTTGGGGAGTTCAGTAGACCAAGGAGTACCTGTCCATTTTTTTTTTTTTAATTATCCTCCCCCTATCCCTCCTCCTACAAACTCCAGCGCAAGAAGTCATTGCAAGTTAAGCAGTCTTGTGGCTAACCCTGTGGAAAATTCAAATCAACCGATTTGCCAGGTCAGTGAGATTTCTGCTGAAGACCCACACCGCCACCTGGGTTTCAGGGTTATCTCCGCTCCTATTGTGCAGTTTATGCAAATATTAAAAGATATGCTAAAGTCATGTCTGCAGTGCAATCATACAAGACACTCCACTCCACACTGGCTTGTCTGGCCACCTGGGAAGAGTCTGAATAAAAAATGCTTTCCAACTAACAAGTAGTATTTTTCACTGTGACAGAATCTGCTCAAGCACCTGGAAAAATCTGGTTTTCTTAGCTGGTCTGAAACCCCTCAGTGAAAAACCTGTTCTCCGATCCATTGAAGCAAGAAGAATAGAAACCATCTCACAGTGGAGTTTTCTGAGATGTAAGCAGGATTTAGCAGCTCACGGGTTTTAATTAAATTTCAGGGTATCAGTGTGCATAATTCCGCTTACATCAGTGCGGACACAGTGACTTACCCAAGTGGAAGACCTAACCTGCTGCTTAATGATCTAACTTATTTTGGCACACAACAGCAGAAGAGTTTCCTATATTTGTTTTCAAACATCTTATCCTTCTAGAGATGAACGGGCAGCAGTAGTTTCTGGATGTAAGAGAGATTTTGCTTTATAACTCACATCTGCCGAAGCATAAACCCGGTGATTTGAATATTAGACCTGCCGCAGACACTACGCCGAGGCATAGCTCCTGTTATGCCCAAGGAGGGACCAACAAGGCTTTCCAATGCCCTGGCAGATTTGAGAGAGAAGTAAAAAACAATTCCTCCTATCTCCCAGGCAAGAGAGCTTCATTTCAGCCCCACCAGACCCTGCAGCCATTTATTTACCTTCAGGAAGAGGACAGCAATGAACGCAATGGTGAAGGTGACCATCACTTTGGCATACTCCTCTGTTGGTAACTTCTCCACGGTTGGCAAAAAGCCCTGTAAAAAGAAGGAGAGGGTCTCAGTCACAAAGGCTTGTTGCCTCTGCCAGGGTCACACAAAGCGGTGGAGATCTCAGCACGTTTCTCAGCCTGCCTCTCAGAAAGGTGGGACAGGCCACCTTCCTTTCCTCATCAGAAGGAGTACAGGGATATTGTTTTCCTCCTGCTGTTTACACTCCTTTGGCAAAGATTTTTTCAGAAGACTATTTAAATGGAACTAAAAGTATGACTGTTTAATAAAGATGAAAAGCTGACGCATTTTCAATGCATGCAGGCGGGCTCTACCCAAATCATTTTGCTCTGCAGTTTGCATCCATAAGATTCTTACAGGAAAAACAGGGTGTACTTTTAAGAAACACATGCCTAAGCAAGCTGTCAGTCAAGGACACCGTGTTGGTGAGAACATAGGGAAAATCCTCTTTTGTCATCAAACAGAGCAGTTCTGGGTAACGTAGAGATCAGAGAAAGTTTGCTCTGTCTTAACAGCCACTGAAAGAAACTTCATCGGGGTTCACAGCATGAAAAATCAGCTGAGCGTGCTCATAACCTACCCCATTGTCTGAAGACTTGAGGCTGAGATAGGTGGGGACTTCCATGTACGAGCTGCAGAGAGTGAGAATACTCAGGCAGAAGTCCAGCAGCTGCAGAGCCAGGAAAGGGACCTTCGAGTGTCCCTGCTGCAAGAAGGGCAGGGAACAGGAATTTGGTTACGATTACAAGATTGCGTCACTTATAGATTTTCCGCATTTTACACAGAGCCTGTGCTTCGTTCGCATTGACAGCCTAAGCAATTTAATTCTCTTATACTAGCCAAAAGGATGAGCAAACCATCCTGTTGGGCTGATTTATACAAGTTCCACAGAAGAGGCCTCTAGCTGGAGCAGTGATATTCCTAGCTTATCTCCAGCAAACCCTTCCTAGCACGGACACACCCAGACTGACCTCCTCAAAGCCATGAGACAGAAAATAAAATCAACGGGAAGATTCCCAGACATGGGAAACTAAACAACATCCCAGCTGTCACTAGTTGTCCTTGTGCACCCTCTAGCCCCCAAGGATTGCAGCCTGTCTCCAGCCAGTATAAAAGCTACCTCGCCATGAAGAACCATGGCCCAAGGTAACGATCCTTTATTCCTACTTTACGCATCGGTTTCCATCTCCTAGAGAACGGAGAAGACCACCCCAGAAGTGAGCTGTTACCTACCATGTGGTTAAGGGAGGACACAGAACTGATCACTGGGACTTGTATGTAGGAACTGAACATTGTTAGGAGGCTGAGGAGAAAGTCCATGACTTGTAGAGCAAGGAATGGGATCAGGAGCCGTTCCCTCTTCTGAGAAAGAAAAGCAAAGTCAGTTATTTCTATTTGGAATGGGAGAATGAGACCAGCTGTCAATACCTGAAAGGACACGTAATAAGACACTCCAAGAATAAATACTTTCCTGGAATCTCTGCATCTAATTCCACATTTTGTGGTGACAATTGATTCAGAAACAACAAAGGGCATCAACATTGATTTTTCTCACCCCCTTGGAAAGTTTTTGTGAATTTTCACTCTGTGACATTGACACTTGATCCCATCAGAGCTGTTATTCAGCTGACCCCAAAGTTTACCACTACAGAGAAAGCTGGGTTCCCACACCAATGCATGGTCATTTCTTCTCCTGAAATGGGAAGCAAACCCCCAGTGTAATAGGAGAGATACAGTTCCCCTCCAGGAGCTGACTTGCGAAAGAGCAAGGAAATGAGGCAATAAAACGACATTTCCAAATCATAACATTTCCATTCCTTAACATTAAAAATAGTCTTGGTGGAAATGTCACCCAGATTTGGTAAATCTGGCAGTGAGCAGCCTTGCAGATGAGCCTGAGACTGCAAACCAGCTGCCTTCCCCCTCCGTGAGAGAGCGGAGATACTGATCTCTTTTTTTGATCATACTTCAGCCTTTTCAGCGAGCATCCCCTAGTCCCCTCCTCTAATACCTCTTAGCTCAAAGGGTCAAGCCAGCAGCTAAATGTCATCTGTGGAGAACATACCTTCACCACACCAAGGAGGAGACTGAAGCTGATGACAAACAGCATGATGATCAACAGGAAACTGGTGATGACATCAGCTAAAAGTAATAAAAGTAATTACCACATTACCAAAAGCTGGAGCCTCATGTCCCAATTCAATCATAGCTCTAAGGAAGGGCTAAAGTGTGATAACCTGGCAGAAAGAGTTGTGTATGTGGGGGAATGAGTGCCATGCAGCTGGAAGGTAACCCTCTTTTCCCTTTCTACACCCACTTTTTCATCTGCCTTTGCAGGTTCTGTTTCTTTAGCCAGCGGGTTGAGCAGGCTGTCAGCTCAGGCACGTGGGAGCCAAAAGCCTTTATCGCCCGGACTGGAATTTTAAATATCCTAGGCTACAATATGAAGGTAAAATGAAGTAGGAAAAAAGGCGGAGTGCTTTTAGCTAATGATTAGTAAGTCTGAGTTGGAAATTATTTTGAGACTCAAAGACAGATAAAGTAACCAACAGTGAAATCTGGTGAAAAATCTGCAAGATTTGCAAGCAGACAAGAAGCACGAGTTCTAACCACCCACCGCTGGGTATGGACCACAGAGTTTCAGGGTGAAATACCTCACCTCCACTCTCTGGAGCTGTAGAATGCAACATATACATTAAAAATAAATGTGTGAGGAGAACAACACGAGACAGTTCTACCTACAGGGTTAACGGTAATCTTTGTCAGCTCTTTTGGGTGCAGGAAGGTGATCTCTTACATACACGTAGCTTCATCCTGAACAGTTCCCTGGAAGCAATTGTCCCTCTTGGCATTGCAGCCTGCCCTGATGATGACTACCAAAGCCTTGCTCGCACTGTGCAGTATACACATTTACACATTTGGTCTTTGTAGCAGTCCGGACAGCGTGATTTTTATTTGTAAAGTTGGTTTGCTTCTTTGNAAAAAAAAAAAAAAAAAAAAAAAAAAAAGAAAAAAAAAGGGCAGCTCACTCCAAAGGCAAAACACTGCCACTTTCTTTATCTGCCCCTGCATAATGTACAATCCTTCACGGTGACTCCTCCAACTCACTCTCTGATTTCTTTCTTATTGTTTTACCTGACTGCAACAGTCTGTTTGGGGTCTCCAACTCTCAAGTGCTTGAATAAAGGGTTTAATTTTATTAGAAAAGATCCAAACATTTAACTTTCCTGACTTTTTTAAAGCAAATGATCCTTTCTGTAGGTACGTTTCTCCAACATCAGAAATATTTGATTACTGGTTCACTTTCCCCCCTGCTAACTGCCCAATTTATTCCATGGCTATTAAATAACTCTAGTACCTAACTCCATTTTTTCCATTACCCCTTTCACTTGCTTTCATAAAGAAATCTTGAAGTTGTGCTTCAGCCTGTTGGATCCCTGATACATTCCAGCTGCTCCGAAATCCTTCACTGCTCCACATTACCCATTTTTTCCCCATGAAGATGCCCCTCCATCTCCCCCACCTTTGAGTGTTCGCCTATAGCTTTGGTACCACATTACATTTTTAACGTGTGAGGGAGTATTTCAGTGCTCAGGCATACACCAAGGTGTCCTTAACTCACTTCCTAGCTTTCCTGATGACAGAATAAAATAATTGACAAAGACGTTGAGGCTCAGAAACCCATCACTCTTTTGAGGCAGATAACACCAACACTGCTCTTTACAGCAACCAAACATTTGCATCAGAGTGGTCACAGCTGCATCCTGATTTGGCCAGTTAGTCTGTTTGAGGGAGCAAATGCAAAGAGTCAGCCCAAGTCAAAGGGCTGGAGAAGGGCAGACCCACCACCCCATGCTGCCCACCACATCTGGCAGGAGATGGGCACCCATCAGGTGCAGCAGCTGCAGCATATACAAACTGTCAAGTACTGCATCCAGGCTCTGCTAAGCAATGAGGGTACGGACGAGTGCCAGTTGAAGAAAGGAGCAAAGATGATACTAAGAGGCTCTGGAACCTTTCCAGGGTTGCAGAGGACCTGCCTGACAGCTGGGCTGAGCCACATCTGGCAGCAAGGGCAGGTGGCACCGACAGCAACACTCCTCACAGCCTTACTCTGCTAGCAGAGAGTGCGCTTTACTTCATTTAAATGCATTGATACGAAAGATATTTTAACTTCCATTACTATCTTCTCAAGTATTAGCAACACACTTGAGTCTCCTCTAGAAATGAGATTTGCTGATGATGAAGTAAAGAGACTGAAAAGAAGCTCTGACCAGTACTTCCTTCCCCGAGCATGAGAAGCCTCTTCCTTTCTGGGTCTCAAAGGGAAAAACCCTTTGAGGAGGCTGCATCCCTCAAAGAAGCAAAAATAGCTTGTCTCAAGAGAAGGAGCAGCACTACATGAGTTGCTGCTGCACATGGAAGAGACATTCAACACCTAAGGGAGTGATCAAAAGTATCCAACAAACACTTAACCTACGTCAGGAAAAAGAAGAGTTTTGATAGCACAAAACAAGAAAATAGCTTTTACTTATAACCTGATTAAAAAAAAAAATGCAGGATCTGTTTACCACAGATGAGAATGAGAAATGCAGAATTCTCAAGTAATGAGAATTGAAATGCAGAAGAGGAAGAAGTCTTAGGAAACAGCAAAGAAAGAAACCCCAAATCCGGCAAACCCCAAATGAGAACGGGGTGGGGGGGGGCAACGGAGAAAGGGCTTTACTACAGAAGAAGCTGCTCACAGCTTTGCAGCTCACCAGGGTCGTGGGAAGAGCCTAAGCTTCAAGGCAGAAAAATCCAACCCACCTTTCAGAAGCAGGAGAGTAGAGACAAGGCTGTGATCTGATGCACAAAGAACCAAAGATTAACACAAGGACAGCATGAACTCAAACCAGAAAAAGAGCTTAACAAAGAAGACAGACTCAGCCTTTGTGGGAACCACCTCAAAAGGAGACAGTCCCAGTCCCATTAAACCCCAAACTGCCTGAAGCCATTTTCCCCAGTTTTCCTCCCAGAACCAACTATCAGAAGTTTGCCCCAGAGAGGATTTATCTCTTAGCACGGTGTTTCCTTGGATTCAAGACAGCTGTGTTTTTCTGCCTCTTTCTACATGGTCTCATGCTCCACCTCTCCCGGCAGGCTCACTAATTAATTGGGCAACTGGCCGTTGCTTCTGCAGGCTAATTGCCGGCAGAACCCAGCTAAATTTTCCAAGCAGAACCTAGATCAAAAAACCCCTAAACAAAACAACAAAGAAACAAAAAACCCGCAACCCTACAGACCCAAAGGGGTAGAAAGAGAAGGAAAACCAAGGGAAAACAACTTTCCATGCACTGTCTGCCTCCTATTTGTTCACAGCAAAGTCATCCTTTCTGCTGCCAGCAGACCTCTCCGTTCCAGCGACGTTTTAGTACCAATGGATTTGATCTCCGTAATCAAAGATTTTACTTAAACAAAATGACTTCTTTCTTTGTGGGAGCACATTTAGCAGATGGGCTAAAGGAGTGACCCCCTTAGGCAGCGGTAGCTGCTGGCTCTTAGCCCTGTCTGTGCAAACCCTCCGTGAGATGGGAACGCGGTACCTATTACAGAGAGCCCAAATGCCACCTGGAACACTTTGCAAGGGCTGGCAGAGCGGCAAGTTACCTTCCAGAACCAGCAGTAGATCCCCGGGGATCCCTGGGGTTTGAGGCACTTGCAGCCACAGCAGACCCTAGAGACAGGATTACCGTGACTAACAGGCTCTTTCCATGCCCAGCATCTGTTGTCCAAAAATATAAGACATTAATTTTTAAGTCTCTTCAGTACTTCCCTTCACGCTTAGTTGGCCTTTGTAGGATGAATGTTTGTCTCTTTTGTACTTAAAACCCTCAGAAAAGGGCAAAATTTAGGAATCTTGAACCAAGCTTGAGCACCTGTATAATCTCAAACACAAGGGCATCATTCCATGGATTTCCCCTCTGTTCCGCATGTTCATCTGGGCGCCTGTCTCAGGAATAACCTGCTTTCCTCTACAGCACCTTAAAAAGTACCGGAGTATTCGGAAAATAACGGGGTTTTCCCTGTAGAAGGTGCGCTGGCTCTTTGAGGGCTGTTATTGCAAGACGAGGCAATTGTTACAATAAAGGAAATTCCAGATAAAAGGAAGAAAAAACTTACAATAAGTGATGCAGTCTTGAAGAGGGGTGCATAGAGGATGTGGAATTCTAATTTTGGGGCATCCACAAACCTCAGGTGGACAAAGCCCTGGGCAAGCTGCCCCAGCTTTGGAGTCAGCCCTGTTTCAAGTAGGAGGCTGGGCTGGAGACCTCCAGGGATCCACTTTACTTTTGCTCTGATTCAATGATTACAAAATCAGGCAGGGAAGAAATGTTGCTCCTCACTAAGCCTGCTTCACTCCTGTAGCCCTAGAATATCCTACCTACAAGAATATTCCAGTTCCACAGCCCCCTCCATGCTGGCAGTGGTATTTTATTGCTGGCAGAGAGCGTGGTGAGAGCTTGCCCCCTTTGAGGCGCACGTTTTTCCAAAAGCACGCAGGAATAAACAGCAGCAAGAAATAAATAAACATGCTCGCTCTTACGCTTTTTCTTACTCAAATTCTCTGAGACTACCTGAGTCTCCCAGAGATCCCAGGGAATTTAATGAGAAGGAATATGTATGTGGGGTGAAGTAAATGCCGTTTTCCTTGGGGAGGTGGGGTAACCGGGCCGGGGGCACATGACAGAGCCTCCGCAGGGCTGCGCTAGATATTTGCAATGCCAGCAAGTAGTACCAACCCCACACCCATCCAACAGGAAGAGAGAACATTTATTTGCCAAATGCCTATTTTCTATTAACTTCACATCAAGGTTTTTGCCCTGAATGTAGCCAGGAGGGACATTGAATGGGTCCTAATATTTCCCATGAATGCAATAAACTGGGAAATCCAAACAGGGCTCATAAAGCTGTGGTTTAACAGTTGCATTCACAGATTGTCAAGGACGGCAGCGTCTGGTCCGGTGTTGCTGATAAGCTGCAGGGAGTTGTTTCTGGACGGCCGCGTTCGCAGGATGGGCAGGACCAGCAAAGGAAAGAAACCTCCCAGTCCCTGTAGCCGGATTCGCTTTTCATCAGAGAAGGAGGGAATATTTTCTGCACAGGGAATGGTACGCATAGGATATGGTATATGCTGTGCATACAGGTCTTCAGGCATAACTGAGGTATTTTTCTTGGCTGACTGGACAGAAATTGAAACAACTTTTCCAGTTGTACTTTGTCCACAGCCTCAATTTTTATAGTCATTAATGAAAAATACAAGTTATTAACCCTCAGACTGTACACAGGCATGAATTGAAGACATCCTAAAGATCTGACCCATGGCAAGCAGTGGGGTGTAACCTTTTCAAGGCAGAAAACCATTCATGTTAGCAGCTTAGAAATGGTAAGGAGGTTTTAACTGAAATTTTTTTGGGGCGATTGTTTTTTGGTTTTGTTTTTCCAGTAGGAAAAGCTAGCCTGCCAAAGCTCATGTGCTTTCAGGAATGAAGCACTGCCAAGAATACTTTTGCTAGGAAGGCTTCTCAGCTGCAGGATGAGATTTCTAATAGACTGGAGATGGGGGAGGCTGCATGGGAAATGCACATCCAAATTTCCGCTGTACGTGAGATAGAGCATAGCGATGTGAACCTAATTCTTCCAAATTGCACCTGAATGCCCCAAATCACCACACAACAAAGTTTGTCTCCTGTTCCCTCTGCCTGGCCAAATTAATCTTGTGTTATTTCTTAAATATGAGTTAGGTAGTACATTTAGACCTACTTCAGATTAGCCAGCATCCTGGCATTGACCCCACTAGGGGTGGGAAAATCGTCTTCAAGGCTCCCAAAGACAAAGAAGAACCTGGGTCTTCTTCCCATTTTAATCCAACATTTTCAGCAGGTTTTATATTAATTTCTTGGTCAACTTTCATTGAAAAACAAATTTCAGAGGAGCGCTCTTGGTCCTGCGCTGCCTGTGGCATCTTGTAAGCCAAGACAGCAAGGAGCAGCAAGCTGCAAGGGACAGAGCATCGCTCTTCTAAGGGCGGCTGACCCAGTCACCCTTCCCATTACCCTGGCAATCACAAAAACTGCAACAACCCCATTTCTCCTTCCCCTCCCTGACCATGCCTGTGGAAGTCAAGGCCAATCCCAGCCCCTCTTTTTAAGGCAGCAAAATGTGCTGCTGAGAAATCTCGAGGGAGCTCTGATTCCGTATAAAGAACTCCTATATGTATTTTTTCCTACTGTATAATGTGAAAAGCATTTTCCTATAAACCTTGACTTGTTTATATTCTTGGGCCATGACTACAGCATTAGCATTATATATTCCGAGACGTGCTTTAATCTGGCAGGATCTACAAATAGAGCAGCAGATGCTGAGGGCATCGACAGAAACCTCTTCCCAAATTGTTCTCCAACTCTTCCATCTGGGTTTTGAAGTCAGACTGAACTTTTTGTACGGCTTTGCTGTATTGCTTCCCTGCTAGTTTCTGGAAATAGAAGGGTTGCACTGTGTTTATTCCAACTATAATCAGAAAACACTCACAGTCTCCCAAGCAGAGCCCTTTGAAATGCTCGGGAAGAGAAGCCAAGTGGAAGTGCTGGGGATTTCATTATAAAATGTTCCTTTTTGTGGAGGAAGCAGTGGAAGAGGGGGAGGGGGAAGACCTGTCATTTTGAGTGTGTAGGAAGAGGGGGGCGTGTTAAAAGCGGGGCCAATTTCACTCAGAATTGTTCTATTCTTAAAGGAAACCTTCCAGATTCTCAGAAATGCAAGTCTTGCTTAGAAAGCATATAATGGTTTCATACGGAAATTATCTGAAAAATCTGTCTGAACGATTTGTTTCTTTTTCCTTAGAGAATGTTTTACTTAGATACTTGAAGAAAAGTAAATATTATTGGCCTTGGATGATATTTCTGCAAAAGACAATGAAAAATAAATGTCATTTTTACATAACTGTATCTGCAGGAAAGTATTCTGATCTGCAAATATCACGTTCAGTTTTCAGCGGTTCAGATCACGGTATTAGTCAGAATGCAGGTGCCTACCCTACTATCAGGAAAAAATATTTCCAACTGTGCCCATGTCCAAGCCAGGTACATCAAAACAAAAACAAACGAACAAAAAAACAACCAAAAAAACCCCAAACCCAAAAAAAGGGAGGAAGACCTTAAGGTCTCACTTGCATGATATTCTTCAGTTTGTGTCTGTAAAATTAAAACTAGAAATGTATACTAGAGAAATGGAAAACTGGATTCTCCTACCTCTGTTGTGCTGATCCCAACCACCTAGAACACAGCCGGGTTTTAGAGCCTGTTCGGCGAGTTGCGTGTTGCCCTAATGGGAAACCTCTGCAGAAAGCGTTTTCCAAAGCAGTCATCATGCAAGTCTACATTGGGTGCTGAGTTGAGCCACAAGCTCCAGAGGGGCCTGTGTGGACCACAGCTAAGCAAAGTAGCATCCAACCCACCCAGGCTGGACTACTTTGGAAATAACGCCCTGCGTGAAAGATGTGAGCCTTGCTCGGTGTCCTGTTAGCAGGACTCACCCAACTTTCCATCTTCTGCTCACTGTTGATGCCTTTCAAAACGGCCTTGGGTGGATTGCAGTGATGCCTCCTAAGACCCAGCTGGGTTCTTTTGAAAAATGTGAACCCATCTGTTAGCAATAACTTCACCCAGACAGCGACTATGCCTGGTTTTGGTGCTTTCCACTGTATCTGACTCCTACCCCAGGGACAAGTGAGTTTGGGATGTGCAGGAATTTGCTGTACTTGACTTCTTCTTCCTCCACTTACAAGGGGCGTCTCTGTGCATGCTTGCAGCTCGGCACAGCCAGGCGCTAGAAAAGACCCTTGCTGCTGTGGGTTGCATTTTTCTCTGACTATGAGCCTTCTCCCCAGGGAGAGACAATGCAGGGTGTGGGAGTCCGGTTTCCGTCTTTCTGCACGCAGCAGAGAAGGGTTAGCTCAGCTTGTGGTTTTACACCGAAAAGTGACTAAGAAAAGGAAAAAGCACCCTGTGTTCATTGCTTCCAAACAGCTTCATACAAAATTAGCCTGGTTAAGTAATATTTGAGGTTTGGGGAGTTATTTTCTTTGAAATGGCACCCCACGTGAGAAATCTGCCAGGTCTCTGAAAGCCAAGCTGGATCCTTCCTAGTTCAAGCCATAGGAATTCAATCAACTGTGGTGAATATGATGCTTGTGACTATTGGTGGGATACAAAACAGCCTGGCTGCTTCTTCCAGACATCCAATGTTCTGCAAAAACACCAGGGGTTGGGAACATCTGGGGATGGGGGCCAAAGGGACGGGGGGAAAGGGAGGTGGGCTGGTGTGGCACTCTGAAGTGCCTTCAGCTGTGAGGTAGGAGACCCCTGCATGGCATGATGGATGATGAGAAGAGGACAGCTCCATGGCACAGAGGGCAGGGTATCGGTGGCAACGTCAGGTAGCCCATGCACCCATGGGATGTAGTGTGGGGCTGTGATTTCTCCCCACTGTAGGACCCCAAGGTCACTGGCCAGACTAGGTTCATTGAGGAGCTGGTGAGACACTCCAGTGTTGTCCTGGAAAATGCCCAACGTGTGAAGGGGTCAACAGTGTGTGTAAGGCTTAAGTGATCTACAGTTAGTGACAAGAAAGAGAAGGGGAAACCAGCACGTCAGATTAATGCAAAGGGTGTCGCAGAGGGAGTGGGAAGGGTGGAGGAGTATGAGGGTACCGGAGAGTTAGGGCTGAGGGCCTGATCCACTGAAGTAAAGACAACTTTACTGGGCTCCACACTGGCCTCCCAAAAGCCAACATAGCCATGGCCTAAACCAGAATCCAAATCTTTAGAGCCTAAATTTTGTCTCTGGGTCTGAGCTTTTGGGCCCATCTGCTCTGAATATCAGTTTCCAATTTTCTTTGGTGAAAAAGAAAGAGGGACCAATGTAGGACCTTGGGCTCCCTCTCAACCCCACAGACCTCTGCTGCTCTCCAGCATCCCAGTGACCTACCAATTCTGTAGTAATCCTTGTCCAGGTCTTTGCAAAAGCCTTTCCCGCTAGCCACCTCCAGGGAGTACTCAATCAGCAGCAAAACACTCATAACCTAGGAGAACAAAAGCAAAAAGCACAATTTAGTGGGCCCTGGGCCAGCTTCCTATCAACAATTCGTTTCCAGGGAGCATGCGATGGCCGCGGTCCTAAATGCAGGATGGGTCTCCAAGTGAGACGGTCATGAAGGGTTTAAAATCAAGGAAACATCGACGCAAAAGTTATGAGTTTATTAATGACTTGGGTTTAACTGTCTTTTTCTGCCAGGTTCTGAAGGAGGATGGAGGAATTACAAAGTTCATGAGTTTTGTTTCAATATTTTTTATCCAGGAAGTCCTGGCTTTACATTTGGAAATTGCATTTTGCTTCAGAATTGAGCTAAACGTACCAATAGTATTTTAAAGAAACACAAACAGAATAAAGATCTCTCTGCCTACTAAGTCTAGCTATACTACTTCATTTACAAAAACATCATTTTCCTTCTTTCATTTATTTGAGAAAAATCTCCAAATACGCTTTTTTCACATTGAACCAAAATTATTTTCTGGAAGTTTCCAAATTGGACTATCAAACCCCAGACTCCAGGGTTCATCCCATTCTGAGTTTAGCAAGGTGTGAGATGGAGTGAGGTCTAGAGCCGTGGTCTCAGTCTTAGCACTGCAATTCTATATCCCAACAGTAATGATCTGCAGTGAAAAATCAATTTGTAACCCCCCGTTAGGGAGAGCTCCTGCTGCATGTGGGGCACTGGGCAGGCGGGGGCTGCAGAATACCTCCATAAGGCTGGAGACCTCACCAGGGAGCACCTCAGACAGCAGGTCCAGGGGATTTCCGTGCAAGTAAAACCAGCAAACGAGTAGCCACCCGGCCAGACACCCTGCCACATCCCTCCTGGGGACAACCCCACCATGCCAGCGTGTGTGCCACACACAGCACGTGCCAAACTTGTTGCGGATCCGAGAACAAGAAGTCCAAGGCCACAACGGAGCATCAGTCACTGCCCACGGTGTTGTCAGAGCAAACACTGCTGGGGGTAAAGGACTGCTCTGATGCCATTTATTGCTCCTTCATCACCTCACTGACAGTTTCAGCGCTGTGTAGTGAGACGGCACGTTTCTGACTCCACCACGCATCCAATCTTGTTCCTCACTTTCGTCCTCGTTCTCCGACCTCTGCTGCCCTCCCTCATGCTTGGCATGTCTTTCGTTTCTCCTGCAGTTTTAGGCTGTAGCAAGCTGGAGCACAGGATGCTCTGCCAGTCCGATACCTACAGCTGCACTTTCCCAAAGCCGCATAGTGTGTGTTCTGTTATTTTAAAGTTGGCTTAACAGCGTGGGTGGCTGGGGAGGAAGCCTGCTGCTACGTTCCCTGGGGATGCAGGAAAGACGGGCTTGTCTGCCCGCAGCTCCGTCCCACTGTCTGCCCGCAGCTCCGTCCCGCTGTCTGCACGAGCTCTCTGAGCTCTCTGCCCCTGTGCAAAGAGCTGCCACTTCTTCTCTACCCGAGCTTTACCCCTGTCCAGGAGGACCTCTTGCCACAGCCACAGGGCACAGCCTGAGAGCAGAGAGCAGGAGTCAGAGCAGGAGAAATGCAAGGACCATCATGCCCTGTGCATTTACCCCTCGGAGACATGGGAACCGAGTCTGCAGGAGAGGAAATCTTGAGGCATGCAAAAAAATGTAGAAACCTGTGCAAACATGACTCTCCATCTTCACCCACCAGCATTGGGAGCACCCATTCGGAGGACTAGCAGGGACAGGAGCCATCAACAGAAGTTGATGAAAGAGGTTGTCAACAAGAAAGAGGTTGTCATGAAGAGGCCAATGACAGAAGCCATTTTATCTGGCCTGCACAACCTCTGTCTGTGACTGATCTGAACCCCACAGTGATGCAGGAAGCAGGTTTGTATCTGCCCCCAAGATCAACACGAGCTCGGGTACTCTATAGCTGCAACGACTTTTCCACAATAGCTGTAGCAGCCTTTGATTTCAACACCTGCTTAAAGAAGTGATGCAGGCGAGGAGGAGCCAGAACCGTTGTGGTCTGCGCTCATGTTTGCAAACTTTGTGTATGGGAAACAGCACGAAACTGGCAACTGCAGGGAGACGCGGCAAAGCTAACTGCAAGTGAGCAGAAGAAATAAGACTTTTTGTCTTTTGCAGAGCAGTGGCTGGAGGGGCCATGTGAGATCCAGGCAGAAGTAACGTATAGTCAGATGTGCTAGGGCTGGCATCGCAAGCAAACGAAACAAAGAGGCACAGAAAGACTTCACATTGCCCCGAAAAGGGGAAGCAAGGCTGGGTGGCATGGCCTGCAGCGGAGACAGGAACTAAATGCAGACGCTCCCACTGTCTCTGCATCAGCGGCAGGAGACCTAGAAACTATCTTCAGAACCAAAGTCTTCAACTTTCTGTGCCACGAGCTGCAAATGCAGTTTCCAGAGGAGCTGTAGCACATCCCCCAGAGCCCTTTGCTTCTAGAGCGGGCGCCCACCCAGCCACACTCTTGCTGCAGTGGGGACTGGGACCCTGCGTCCCTTCCCCTTAAATTCAGCCTTTCCTCTGAATTTGAAATCTTGTCTAGAGTCTGAGTTGGAAGAAAGGATGTGTCACGTTTTCTCCTGGCCTGTCTGATATGTGATTGTTCAATAGCTACATGAGACACACTACCTTTTTTTCATTTTTTTTTTTTGCCATATAGTAAATGAACTTTGCAATTTGTTCGTGAGGCTGACAGGAAAAGGAAGAATATCTAGATCTCATTACATGGGGACATAAGAAAGTTAACATGAATTCAGTTTAATGTAACAGTGTTTGAAATCCCATGGAAGCACTGAACCTTGTCAAGGATGAAATTGCATCGATCTGCAACTTCTTCTGCAAAAGAAGTTTCTTTAGACTTGACGGTCTCCCCTGGGATGCGAAGGATCTCCTAACTAACCGCACATGGCGATCACATGCTGATTTCAAGTGCCCTGACTTCTCTGAGAGGTTTCATGTACACGCTCCTGAAGAAATTTCGCTTCCCTTATTGCTACTGTTGGTCAAACCCCTCAAATGTCAACATGGGAAATATAGGAAGAAATTGCTTTTTCAGGTTTCTGTTAAATGGAGGCCTGAGGGAAACGGATGACCTGAGCCCTAAACATCAGTTTCAGTCCTGAAAGACAAGTGGGTGAATGCAGGACGTCAAATCCCAAATTCTCCCATCCCAGATGGATTTACAGCCAGAGCAGAGCCAGAGCCTAAACTTCAGTGTGAAGAACCATCTCTGACGTCTGTCAGAGGGGAACAGTAGAGCAAAAGAGTTCCTGTTTTCCTTGCAATGTTGAAATAAGCCACACCACCAGACCAACTGCAGTTACATAAAATACATGCACATCAGATAGAAAACCCAAGCCCAAACTGAAAGATTTTTAAAGTGAAGACTTTTTAAGTGAAGCTTGGTTTAAACTTTCCATTTAAAAGGGCTTTTGCATAGAAAGAACAAGCCACTGAACTGCAACGAGATAAAAAAGGCAGCGATCTGCGTGCCTTTCTGTCTGCTCGCCATCAGAAGTGCCGCGTGAGGACCAGGATACCTCTCCATCACCTGACTTTGGGTTTGACACGCTGCTGCCTGGCATGTGACAACCTCATTTATTCCTCCAGAGAATATCCGCACAAGGTGATGAAACCTCTACAGTGCTGCCCACCTCAATTTGAGCAGAAGGTAGAGGAGGATTGATGGGGTGTCTGCCTGGCACCCCTTGCTCCGCAAGGCTGTATATATTCTCACATGAGATTCACCCTTCAGCTCCAGAAGAAAGCAAAAGTTTCCCATTTCAGGCAGACAGGACTGTTTAGACAAGCATCCAGTTCCCTTTCTTATTGCTATGTCATGACAGAAGAGAGGCAAGCTTAAAATAGGAAATTTCACCTCCCAGTGCTCAATTCGCAGCTCGCTTGGCATGCCGCAGTCTCCCGGCCCCTCCACCAGCCGTCCCTTCTTAATTTACCTCCTACAGCTGCAACTCTAGAGGACACCTCATCTCATTGCTGCTTCCATTTAAAAGGAGTGCTTCAAGTTTCCTCGTAAAAGACTTGTAACACCAGGAAAAGAAGTGACTTAGCCAAATAGCGCAGGGCTGAGGTAGAGCCGCTCATTAAACCGAGGCAGTTACATTGGGGGTGTCTTGCGAGGCAGAATCCTAACAGCATGACGCAAGCAGCCCCTGCTCCCTGGTGAATAATTTTGCTGCAGCTGCAGCAGGGTTCAACTGCTGCTAGGCGTTGTGTCATGTGCCTTTTTTTTTTCTGAAATATGTGCAGCTTGACTAATCTCCAAATAATTTATCTTTATGCACGTGGCCTTGGTGTGACGGCTGCTCCTTTTTTTTTTTTGTTCGCACCCAGTGTTTCTGCAAGAAGAGCTTGAAGCCGTAATGAAGAGGGGTCAACGGGGACGGTGACATGCTGCTCCAACAGTGCGTTGGGGTGCTGCGAAGGTTTCTGGCAGTGGTGCGCGCAAGCAGGTGACACCCAGCACTTTGGAGGCAAATAACACCATATATAAATGCCGTACTTTCAGTGCTTCGCCTTTTCTTCCTTTAATTTAAAAGCGGTTGTTGTGGCAGGGTAGGATGAAGTGAGGAGTATTTTTAGCTCCCATTTGGTTTCCTTTTAAAACTTTTTATCTTTTTCCTTCCTGCTGCCTCCTTCTCCCCTTCTTGTTTGTGCAGCTGAGATGCTCCGGGAGGACGAGAGAGCAGCACAGGGTCTGCTGAACATCTCAGGTCAGCCACAGCCTGGGGAAGGTGCAATGGATCCCAGCTCTGTACCGACAAGAGTCACGTCCACAGGTGAGGCCTGGACCTGGGGAAGGTCCCAGAGATGAGACTCTGCTCTTTGAGTTAAAGAGCTGGCAAAGAGAAGCGCTTGTCTGCGACAGAGGCCAGACCAAGCTACAGACATACTGCTTTCTAAGACCTCCTTTAGCTCTGATCAAAGTCTAGTAGCAAACAAATTGCAGGTTTTCTGCCCATGCTGTATGCACAGAAGCAACTATTGGGCCTTGTTCTTGAAGCTAATGTCAAATAACTTGACCTTCTTCATGCCTGGGAGGAGCTGATGAGCAGAAGAACAAATTCCTCCATGCTTTCTTTGGAAGTCACCTGCAAGTCACCTCACAACACCCTGTGAAGCTTTGCTAATGGCACAACTCTGCCCCCTCCTCATTCCCCTCCTTCTTCTTCCTCGTTTGTTTGAGAACGCCCACGATTTATTTCACCTGTCTACGCAGAGATCAGCAGTGAGACAAATCTAATTTATAGGAGGACAAGACATCACCACAAAGCCTGAGAGCTTGTGTTTGATGGCATTACTATCACCCAGCATCACTATGATTCATCACTAGGACCCACAGCAACAATTTATACTGGTACAACCAACAGTATTGATGTAGCAAATCATCCAAGTCACTGCTGAGTTATAAATCCCCTTTTCTTTTTCCCTCTCTCTGCCCGGCTGCAGCTACATGATCAAAAAGGTGGAGAAGAGGTAGGGAAAAAATATTTGCTATTCTGTGTTACCTCTTAAAGCAGTAAGACAAGGCAACCTTGTCAACAATCAAACTGTTTCCCAAGGAGTTCTGTGTAAAAGAAACCCACTGCGATGGTACAGTAGGTACGGACACGCTGGGACCCACAGGGATTCGGGGAGTTAGAGGCTCTGGTATGGCAGTGACGGTCACTCTGTCAGGGGCCAGCAGCAGCAGGCTTGAAGAGCTGAGGGCTCAGGCTGCCCCTGTCCATTCCCCATATCCTTTACTGGGTCAACCCTGGTCTTCAAGAGCATCTTTGGCTCCTTAATCTAAACCCAGGTTGCATGTTAGTCGCTAATGCTCCCTAGCACCACGTGGCCTGCGTTGACCTTGTACGTCATGCTTGTGCGTATCTTATGGTAATCACTCTTCTGGTTTTGCACCACAAAGTTTCAGTGGGTGACCCCAAACCCTCCTGACCACCAGCCACATCCAGCTGGTCACTGCGATGGCGGTTGAACTGCACAAGAGCTGTCATTTAGAGACACGGGGATGCTTCCCACCCAGGCAGCCCTGGCCCTGGCGTCTACCAATGCGGGCAGAGGGAGAGCAGAGCAAGGACCCAGTTGTGGATCTGCAGGATCCTCTCCAAAACCACGGTGAGATCCCATGGTGAGTTCATGTCACTTGTGATCTGTCAGGTGCAGGGTGAAGCCAAATCATGGCCTGGCAGAGCAGAAAGGGGACACATGCAGGTGGCTTTGACTGCAATGTGAGGGTTTGGTCCTCATTAAAATATCGGGTGGAGTTATTACTGCTCTGTCCTTTCCTGTGGATGTGCTTAAGACACGCTGTGGGTGATGGGCAAGTCTGTTTTAAAAATGGTCTCAGAGTCACATTCATACTCAGTGCAGACTTATCCCACATAAAAGAGCGTCAGTGGGCAGCTCCAGCGCTAGACCCCTGACTGCCCATGCTGCCATACTCAGCTTGCTCCCCGGCTTTACTTTGAACAACTCCAACCACTTTTCTTCAAGACCAATCTGCTCCAGAAGGGGCTGATGCCAAGCCAGGCAGCATCCCTTGGCTTCAGAGCCCAGGATCAGTCCTTTACCCTCTTTTAATTCAGGGAAGCCAAGTGTTTTGTCACGGATACCTATCCTTTTATATCCTATCCTATATCCTTTTATATCCTTTTATACCTATCCTTATATAGGATAAGGTATAAACTACAACTAAGCATACCACACATCATTTCTGATTTGAACCACGTCTCCACTGCTAACAGTCAGGAGAGGGAGAACATTCACAGCAATAAAAAAGACGGTGTGAAACAGCCTCTGCTCACAGACAGCCCTGCTACTCTAGAACGTGTCAAACATGGAAAAGAAATGATTGAGAAGGAAATGTGAGCAGAGCAGAGCTGGGGATTATTAAACACAACAGCTTGTAAACATGATAGTTTTCATGTAACCTCAAGCTCAAGAAGTCTCTGATGTGCTGACTGCAGAGGATGCACAGGGCAGGGATCGCTCGGTACCTGTCCTGCTTCCAATACCTTCTTCTCCGAGCAGCCGCTGCTGGCTGCTGTTGGAGACAGGCTGGGAGGCTGCCGGACTTCAGGGCTGACCCTGGACATCTGTCTTTTGACTTTGCCTTTGCCATTTTGCGAAGAGAAGCAGCTTCTCTTGCCCGCCCTCAGGGGACCTTTGAACCTCTTCTGCAAGCTCTTTCCTGCGAGCGCTGTGAAGGCTCACCCCAAGGCTCTCTGCCTTTTGGGGTTCAAAACTCACCTGGTGTCTTCAACAGACCCACAAAAAGTTTTTGAAATAACACATCTTTCATATGATGTCATAGGTAATTAACTGTTCCCCGTTAGCCACCAGCACCCAGAGGTGGTGTCCCGTTCTCTTCCATCACGCACTGGTGCAAATCAGGAATCTCTGTTGTTGCTAGTGGCATCATGGTGAAACCCTTAGGAGAAAAATGTGCCTCAGTTCAAAGCGTTTGCTGACTTCTGAGAAAGACAAAGGAGGCTTTTTTATGATTCACCCTCCCAGCTAGGAAAAATAATTCGTTTTCTGTACTTCTGTTTCACCACTGATAACAGATAGCTCACGTTGCATGACGTGCTTGTAGCCCTCTGGAGAAAACGCGCTGCAGTTCCGTGTCTTGTGTTTCCCACCTTTGCACAGACCTTTAATTTTGCCAGCTCCTCTCCAGATCTTGGCTATGCTTCCTACGAAGGTCCTGTTTGTAAACAGTTCATGACCATCCCTCCGTGATGGCTATATGTTTAATTGGTTGGCAGAAATTGCTTGTGCTCTGCTGCAAACGCTCGGTTTTCATATGTTTCAATTTTTGTGTCTTGGGGTCATGAGAATGCACAAGAAATGCAGCGATTTCTTTTTCTTTAAAGCAGTGAGATTATAAGCTTGGAGCTTGTGGCAAAAAGACAAGTAGCCTGCCCAGGGTGTAATCTAGATACTCAAAAAGCAGAAGGCAAAAGAGGTTATAAAACCGAATGATTCTTTTAACCAATCTCATAATGTTTTTGAGATCCCCAGACGGTTAAAGGATGGCATGGAAATGCCACTACAGCACCTGGCTTTTGAGTAATGCCAAGGGAAAGATGTTGGCAGTTCCATTGCATGAAGATGCGGTGGAGACCCAAGTTTCTCTGCTCTCCTGCTCTGGGCTGGCACAGGACCATCTCCTGCCCCAAACCAGGGAGGTGCGGAGATGCTGAGCTGAGCCCAAGCCCAACCACCTCCCTCACTCGCTGCCTCCAGCAGCCCACGGTGCTGCTGCTCTTGGCGTGTTTATAAAATCCTATCGTTCACTGAATGCTTTCCCTTTATCTCACTATCCAAAAAAGCGACTAAACCCATTTCCAGATTTTTTTGCCTTTCATTTCACGAGTCGAATCCTCCACCGATGCACGCAAGGATGGCTCGTGGAAGTCAAAACCATTAAACCAGCATGTCGGACCGCTGTCTTGACTTTGTGTGAGTGAGGAGGGGGCTATGACGCAGCGAGGATTTGCGAGGAGGATGGGGGACCATGGCATGTCCTCCCCGTGTGTGGCACGGCCGCCCCAGCTGCCATAACCAGCACCTATTTGCAGGCTACAGCTCCCCTCGCTCCACTTCTCCTGTGCAAGGAGCAGGTTAAAAGCCCCCGTTAACCTTTATCGCCCTGCAGGCTCCCAACCCGTGACGGTGCACACCGAATGCAACAGATGGGATTATTTCAAGTGCCTCTGCCATGCGAGAAACCACATCCTCAGTGTGACTTAAAGCCACCTGAAAGCATCTCCTGCGCAACCAGGCAGCGAGGAAGAAATGTCCCTCCAGGCTCTGCTGCCTCTGCTCGCTGCCATCTGCGACCACCCCTGGGGAAGTTACGCCAGCTGCCTGGCAGCTGAACGCAGCCACGGATCAGAATGGAAACCAAAACGGTGCATATAGTGTCCAACTGGCCGTAGAGAGAGAAACGAGGCAGCTTTGCCACCCGCCCTTTGCTTGCCTGGGACTTAAATCCCTCCTCCCTCCAGTGACCCATAATTTCAGCACTCCCACGGTTTCCATTGCCACTGTGCTGCCCGGTTTCTAACCGACAGGTCCAAGTAGCCGCGCTGAGCCCTGGCCGAGCTACACAGCCCTGCACGGTGAGAGCTCCTGCGTTAAGCTGCAAGGGAAAACCGGGAAGCAGAGTGAGTTTCCATGAGCTCCAACTGGTAAAGCCAGGGAAAAAAATAGTTAAAAAAAGCTCGCAGTACAATAAATCTCTTCCTGCCTCCCCCGTCACCTTCTCCTCTTTTGTCCATCCCTCTTAAATAATTGTTTTTTCTCTTTTAGCAACACAGAAAAGCCAACAGCCGTGAAACCTCGTGATCTGCAATGATTACACCTTCTGCAAAGATTACACCTCCGCCTCTCTTCTCTTGTCTCCCTCTCCCTGTCCCCCCTTTCAGTCCTGTAACTTACCATGTGGAAGATCCCTAGAGCGACTGTTGCTGTCTTGATGTTGAAGCAGCAACATTTGGGGGGCTCAGTGGTCATTTGGGCAGTCATTTTCTGATCCCTCCGCACAGCCGTGAGTTAATGAGGTTGACTTTGCAGCAACCGCCCCACTGAAAAGCGAAGCGAGCAGTGCAGCTCAACTTCCTTCCTGCTCTATAAATGTGTTAAGTCATCTACGAAGTCACATGAGGTCTTCGATTTCTCAATAATAAAGAGAGCAAAATTGTCTTGCTTTTCTAACAGATCTTTAACTGCTTGCACGTCCCAGATGGCAAATGTAAGCACAAATGCTGCTTCGGGCAGGTGGTGGCCGGTGGGTGAGGTGTACGGGGAGAGGAGGGCTCCGAAGCAGGGTGCAGCTTTGTCCTACAAAAATCATCAGAAACAAAAGCAGGGGGGCAAGAATTTCACCTTAAACTTGACCCGCTGTTTTTGCAGTGAGGCATCCAAATTCCTTCATTTGAAGTGGCTCTTTCCTTGCCAGCAAAGTCACCATTCCTTGGACGTGCTTCTGGGAGCCAACGCTTGAGCAGCCCTGGCCTCTGGGACCAGAAGGTTGGTGGGACTCCAAGGGTCAGGGCTGTTGGCTGAGATATCTGCAGATTTGCTCCTGGCACAGCTGATGTGATTTATGTTCGTCAGCTCCTGGAAAAAGAAAAGCAACAGAGAGACCTGAGCCCGGGGACTTAGCCACCGTGTAGGATGTCAGGCTGTCTACTCCTGCTTGAACTTACTAAAATGTGCTCTTTGCTATATATTTATTACCATTCTCATCAAAATGATTTTTTTTTCTTCTCTTTTCCCCTTTCCCCGCTCTACTGGACAGAAAAGTCATCCTTTAGACCTTCTGTGGAGCAGAGGTCCTGAGTTTCTGGCTTCCTGGGAAAGGTCTGGTATGCCACAGCGGGGTGGCAGCTCCCCAGCAGTAAATGCAGGTAAATGTAATGAGAGAGTCGGGCACGCTCAAAGAAGCTCTCAGAGGACTTGCGTGCCAGCGTGCCTGGTTTCAGCATCCCAAATGCGCTCACTGAGTTTATCGTTTCGTGCCTCCAGGAGTGTTCCTAGCCAGCATAGCATCAGGGCCCTGCAGTGCTTAGGCAGAGGGCTTCCTTGGTTGTTCTTATGAAACTAAATGCACAAATTCCACCCCAATGCCAGCAAATAGCTGTTCTGTAGCCCTCCACATCCGTACCGAGTACTACACATCCAGCTACATTATGGGAGGTGTGCTGGAAAGCTTCAGCCTGGCTGAGTGGATGTTCCCAAATGCCATTGGAGTTCCACAGTGATGTGTTTTTAGAGAAAGCCAAGAGTTTTGGGCAGTGATGATATGAAATATAAGTAGCTGAATGCCCCTGGAGACGCTGCATCTGAGACAGGGTCAATTTATAACTTAAATCAGATGGTCCATAAAAGATTGGCCATGCCTTTATGGCCAGGGTCCCCTTCCAGAGCCAGGGATCTCTGCAGCACGAAGACATTTCAGGGCAGGGCGGGGTCAGTGCAGTTGGGTCCCGTTGTGCATTTCCATGGTTTTCTTTGGAATCTCGCCAAATCTGACAGTTTGTTACTTAAGTCCTAGGTTTTGAAGTCACATGGTTCTCTTTCTTTTTTTTTTTTTTTTTCCCCTTTAAGGATGCCTCTGTGGTTTTCAGTCTTGCATTTGTGGGAAACTGTTTGCAAATAAGAGCTAAGCACAGCTGAGTGGAAGAAGAAAAGGGAAAGGATTCTTTTTTTTTTTTTTCCCCTTTAAGGATGCCTCTGTGGTTTTCAGTCTTGCATTTGTGGGAAACTGTTTGCAAAAAAGAGCTAAGCACAGCTGAGTGGAAGAAAAAAAGGGAAAGGATTTTTTTTTTTTTTTTTGCACTGTTTGGTGATTACACTGTGTTTTAGCCAATCTCATAACAAGCTGGGGAGGAAGATGGACTCGTATTCCTCACACACCTGATGACAGCAGTACAACTCCTGCCCTGTGGCTGGCAGGAGGCTGAAAGCAGCTTGGGGTACATCTGGGGACCAGCTCCCAGCCTGAGCTCATGCTGCCAAGGATAACTTGTGCTCTCCACCATCCGCCGGTTCGAGAGAAATGCTCAAATGCAAAAAAAAAAGACATTAGAAGGCTGGGCATCCTGGGAGAGCGTGGAAGTTGAGTCGGTTTGAAGTTAGCTGTGGGTTACTCCAGCCCAGGGCTGTATGGTCAGTTTGGTGTGGTTTATTTTGCTCCAAGTCCATGGCTTCAACTCCAGTTGAAAATTTCCTTGCAAGCCCTGCTGAGCCCATAGTAGTTAATGCTTCACCAGGACTAGAGAGATCTGCTTTCCTTCTGCACAGCTTTTCATCCAGGGGCCTCGGCGGGCTCCGCAGAGGTGGGCAGGCATCATTATCCCTTTTCTACAGCTAGGAAACTGGGAAATATGTGCAGAAATGCCCCAGTTCGTGGCCACACCGCTGGCCAGAAGAGACTGGGAAGGTAACTGGTGCCTGTGGATTCACAGGCTGTGCAGTTTACGAGGAGAGACTTCATTGCAAGGAAAACATGAAATTTATGGACACAGAAATTATAGCGTTGGCAAAAGATGGCATCGCTCTAAGTTATATTTCTGCAATCCGCTTAAAACCTGCCTGGCTTCTGAACAGCTCCAGATTTCAAGGATGCATTTTTTATGCTGAGTAAATTTGAAGTATGTTTGGTCTCACTCCTCCCCAGTATGAGTTTTTACAGATTCCACCTCTTTTTAGGATGGGAAATAAAGTAACTTCTGCAGAGCATGGTTATGGGTCTCCCATTTAAAGAGACCTCCTGCGGCTTCCTGCCTCCACATGCAAAGGCAAATCCATGGCAGCAGCTGGGAAATGCTCCTTCCAGAGAGTTTTTGTTTATTTACAGAGGTAAAGATTTTGTCAGGCATTATCACAGTGCTGAAGGGTTTGGGCTGAAGCCTCCAAAGTGTGATCTCTTATTTGTTTTAAAGCTGTATCTTCATATCAATCTTTCTATAAGTATGACGGGAAATATTTTCAAAGCTCTTTAACCACTGAGGGGGTTCATCTTCCTTTGCTTCAAGTGTCATCGCTGTAGGGTTGTGTTTTGGGGGTTGGGGTTTTGTGTTTTTTTAAACAAAACAGAAGAACAGCCACATCTCCTGAAAACACTTTGTGATCTCAGCACTGTTGGTGGATGTTTATTAACTTTGAGAAACTCAGTGCACTGTCGGTCTTGCCTGTTTTTTTAATTTCCCCATTTTTAGGTGAGATTAGGGCTTTTCCAGGGATCAGAACCTTGCTGTCTAGTCTGAACTGTGCACTGGCCTTCCCGTTACCTAGGACAGGAGACATTTCTGCCCCTTTCCCCCTTACCTCTCCTGGGTTATGAGCAGAGCAGGATGGTGCCCTGCCATCTGCCTCTGCCTTGGAGCCCTCACCCTGACCACAGCCTCTGCAATATTCATAGCTCCGTGAAAACTTTGCCTTCCTGTGGTCACGACTCCAGCTGAACGAGTGCGAACGCCTAATATTAGTCCCCAAGCCTAAAAATTGTCTTCCCCCAAGAGAGATAGCCCTGCCCCGTGCGTGGGTCCACAGTGACGGCCTGCGCTGGGCACAGCACCAGATGGCCACCGTCCCTCCACGGCTCCAGAGATGTTCAACGCTGAGGCAGCAGACACCTATAGTACCATTTAAGTTTGGTTTAAGTACCATTTAAATTCGGTCCATAAGGTTACAGCAAGAAAGCCCCCCCTACTAGAGATACAGTCTATACTGGCAAAATGAGCTCTGTAGACAACGCACCCTCCGCCTCCCTCGTCGACATCACCTGGAAGAGCAAAGCGACTCTTGTGGGGCAGAAACTGCAGCTCTGGAGATGGGGAGAGGCAGGTTTGCTTGAATATTACCTCTGACAGGAGTGTTTATTTTTTTTCCCCCTCCAGCCACAGTGGAGCAATGTTATGATTACGCACTTACAGGCAGCTTTTTTTTTTGTATTCCCAGCAGTATTATGAATATCGACTTTACTCCAGTGTTTCAGAGCTCCTCCTTCCTAGCCTCCATGAAACCATCAGGTGGAGAGAGGAAGGAATGGGGGATGAACGATGAACGGTTGCTATAAGTTTTAATGGACCTCAGATTAGGTTTAGACCAAATCCTACCACTTTGGGGTCACTTTTGAACCAAAACAGGTCACTTTTGAACCAAATCGCTTGTGACTAATAGCTGGTAAAATTCTGACATCGCTCTTGGCTTTCACCATTATGGCGTGTGCTTTTCAGGCTAAAAATGAGGTTGTTTTAGCACATTTTTCAGCATAGCCTCTGACTAGTATTAAAAACATAATCCAGCTGCAGAGATTCTGGTGGATCCATAGTACAGCGTGAAATTGAAATCTCTTCACAATCAGGGAAGGCACAAAGACATAGACGGGGACTAAAGGCAGCACAAGCGTCAATCCCTGCATCTATCAGCACCCCTGGGGCAGCTAGAGCTACACCAAACCGCAATAACGTCTGGAGCATCTTTGGGGAAATAGGGTTAAAATTAATATTTGGTTTTAAAAATTGATCTGTTTAAGCATCTTCCATTTACAAACCAGTTGCGAATACAGCCTTTGCTTTACCTACTCCACCTGAAACGTATTTCCTTTGAGGGTTGCCTCCCCTCAAAGCCATGTTGTGGACCCAGCCAAAAGAAGGTGCAGGAGGATCAAGTATTTCCTGCTAATATGAAAAGCTGGTTCATAATCTGAACCTGACTTTGCTTGAAAAGTGTACTTTCCCTTTGCATTCCCCCCCCATCCTTGTAGGGGCAGACAGAGGCTCGCTTGTGCGTTTGAGCATACCATACCCAAACTTAGCTCACAACGTGTAAAAACAAATAGAAAGTGTGGCCCAGGCTGGGCCATTGGCTTCAAATAGTCCTGCGCTGCTTGAATGCTGCTGCATATTTGGCTGACAGCATTATCCTGAGTGGCCCCTTTCAGTGGTCTGCATACCAGCCTCTTCAGACACCCAGACCGTTGCTGAAAGATCAGCGTTGTAGGAAGTCAGTCTGCTCTAAGGAACACAGCCTTGGCTTTTTCACCGAGTTATGGGCATATATTATATAGGCTTTGCAGAGCCTTGTCCCTGACTCCTTCCTGGAAGCAATCCCAGGTGGGACCTCTCGTTTGAGGGGTATTGGTCCTTCAGCTCCATTCACAGCCCGCTGCTGTCAGAAAGCATCTCCCATCAAGACATCTTCAGAGAGCGCACCGGGAGAGGATGAAACCAGCCACGTGCTGCTCTCCTTTGCACCCGCGGCACGAAGAGCTTCCCAGGTTTGGGTGTGCCGCTCCTCGATGAGAGCAGAGCCAAAGTGGAGCGTAGGACAGCCACCGTGAATAAATCAGAGCTGCCAAACTGCCTGCATTGCTCGGAAGGGCATTAACACAGCCCTACGTTCCCCGTCTAAATCTTTACGCCTAATTCAGACGTCATTTCAGGCACGCACCGCGCTGTATAAGGACAATTATGGAAGGAGTGAGACTCCTGAAAGCAAGAGGTCGGGTTAGAAAGGCAAAGCTTTTAGTCTAAAAAGCCTGCGCTGACTTCACAGGTGAGGAAACAAAGTACAAGGAAACGAAGAAGCTTTTCCCAGAGAAACAACCGGCCCACAGCAGAGCTGACTTGTGCTTAAGCCTCCTGCACACAAACCTCGAACACCCTCCCTGTAACAGGCTCCCAATTTCCATGTAGCCCTGATCCTGCCCAGTCCTGGGCCTGGCCCCAGCCAGTGGGAAAGGTTTCTTCGGTCCTTCCTAATTGGCTTCCTCCAAAGCATTGCTTCATGTATTTGCACTTTAGGAGAAGCCAACCAACAATGCGAGAGCCTTAATGAGAGAAGTGCGGCATGCCAGCAGAGCAATAAATCTCTGGCAGAGGCTGGCATTGGGTCTGCTACCGCAAACTCCTGTTGCAAACCAGTTGGGCTCAGGCATCTGCTGCTGCCAGGAAAAAGGGAGAGTTCGGTTAAGCGGCTGACAAATGGCTTCTGCTTGTAGACTCTCCTAATTACACTAAATGAGCTCTCCTTTCACATCTATTTACAGAAGGAGGTTTGTAAAAAAGCAGCTAGCGAAGGATGCAACGGGAGCGAGAAGATGTGCAGTCACTGAATAGCTGCTGCCTCTTGCCCTGTCACAGGTGAAAGCATCGGGGGGGCAGGGGGGCACGTGGGGCTTTCTCCAGAAGTCAGAGGGACATGAAAATTTGCACATCTTTGTGAGCCGTGACTGGAGCTCTGTGTCATGGGGTCCTACCGTGGGTTGAGGTGAAGGGTGCTCATAGGTGAAAATACTCCGCAATCAGTGAGCTTTACAAGCCAGCGCTCTATTAACATCTGTGCCCGCGTCGCTGAACCGCACTGCAGTGCTGGGCTGGCAGGGGATGTTCCTGCTCTCCAGGGGCAATTGCTTGGGTTCCTCTGTCCCCTCTATAAAGCCTCTTGTCTCCAAACAGTGGTGAAAAGGTGAAACCTTGCATCTGGAAACAGACACAGTATAGCATGTGAATTACACCACCATCATTTAAAAAAAATACTTTCAAATACGTTTTTAACGAAGGTGAAAAACAATCCCCCAGAGAAAGTCAGCCTGTCTACGCTTTTCTACCTACGTCTTATTGAGCAGGCTGTGTTTCATCGGGGATATTTGGGGAACAAGTATTTGTGTGAGTGCGTGCCACGGAGATGTGGCTGTGGATGGGTTATTGCCATAGCAGCGTAGCTGGATTTGGTAACACTCCCGGCCGCGCTCCCCCGAGAGCTGCGAGCCCCGCTGACCTGCCTTTCTGCTGGGTCTCCAGCCCGTGCCTGCTTTGTGCACACCCTCGCTAAGCCCAGCAACAAAGGATTTCAACCTGACAGGTCTTTAGACCTGATGATAACATGCAGCGAAAGGTATTTGCAAGCGTCAGGTGTTATTAGTTTCTGAGCAAGAAAACTAGAAAACTCTCCCCGTAGTCGTGTGTAGCCAGCAGCTCTCTAAGGGCTCAGACGACAAAATGATCATTTTGCTTATGCTGAGTGACAAGAGCAATCTATTCATTAATGTGACTTTCATCCATCAGTTCATTATGCTTTATGTCTATGCTGATGTGTGTTTTGCCATTGGCTACTTTTTTTATCACCATTATGTGACATGCTTTATTCATTGCACCAGGATTTATATCTGCCCTGTTACCTGCTTTATTCTTTCATTATATTTTATATCAGGTTTGCTATGCTTGATGTCCACACAGCTTCCCTCCAGATATACCTTACTATATTTTATACATTACTTTACATGCCTTCTGCTTTACTCAGACATAAAAAATAATAATCTTGAGTACATTTAAGTGCTCACAGAGATAAGAGACCATTGTTTTCATTCAGCTGGGTAGAGAAGCTGCTGTGTTAGCTGTTACTCACAAAGCTACGCAAAAACAAGACCGTCCTTTGGTTTTAAATAAGGCAGCAGTTTCATCTAAATAGTCACCCAACAAGGATAAATTAATAAACCACTGCTTCTGTTTAATTATTTTTCATATGAATGATTAATGGAGAGATCCCTCCCACCTTGACCCAGCCTTATAAAATTAAATATGGGACTTAACTCCCCATGAGGACACTTAAATTTAGGTGTCGACTTGTGCGCCAAGTATCTAAATTGCCAACTCATTTCGTGCAGATCTGGCCCAGTGGTGGAAGCTGGAAGCTGTTTAGGTCACCTTAGAACAGACAGTCTTAAGGGACCAGCTCCATCCCCCTCTTGGCTCTAAGGGCCACATCTCCATTGCTCCTCCTAACAGCTTCCACCATCAGCACACAAGAGATATCCCCAGCTAACACCAAAATATTGCTCCGTAACCTGCAGCTAAATCCCACCTTAGGTGTTCAATCAGAGATACGTGGGAGGATTTGTTCTCCTGAATGTAGGAGCCTGGATGAGCACCTTGGACTAGGTACCTTGCTCGTAAGAGGAATCCCTTTTGCAGAGGCAGCTGGAGGTGCCTCCACATCATTAAGGAAACCATGAGCCAGATCACCTCCAAAATGGAAAGGAAAATTGGGGTACACCAGGACTTTGAGGTGTGTCCTGCAATGCCTCTGCCTTGGAGCTCCTGCAGCTTTGGGAGGCTCTGCTTGAGAGGTGGCTGAGGCACGGGGGATCCACCTACGTGCAGGCACAAGCACCAGCAACGTGCCGCTGGAACAACGTGTCTCCAGACCCCTGCAGCACTGGCACACGTATTTGTGAGTGTCCAGTGGACTGCAGAGGACTGAGGGTGCTGGTAAGCGCTGGTCCTCTTCCAGCACAGAGGCCATCCCTGGATCAGGTCAGGCCAGGAGACAGAGCACGCTCCACAAGAGCGGTTCACATCCAGAGCCAAATTCACCTTATTTGAGGGCAAAGGAGAGCCCTGTTCCACAGTTCAGACCTGGACCCTGCCCATTGCAAACCACGGGAGATTTGCCCAATTAGTGGGTTGCTGCTTGCCACAACAGGAAAACAACATATTTTTGGAACTTAGTCACCATATAAAACTCTTACCCCTTTTGCCTTTTCCATCCCCAGGTTTGTTCATAACCCGCCCTTGTTGCTCACTGTAAGCATCTGCAATTACCTCCCACTAATGATATTTTTGTTCCTAGCCCTGATTTGCTCAGGAAACAAACAAACAAGCCAACAATGGATTATTTAGCTGAGAAAGGGAACAAGACTGCCTGCTGCTACTTTTGCAAACCCCAAAAGATTTATTAGGAGACACCAAAAAAAGGTAAGTGTTTTCTGCACAAAGCTTGGCAGAACATACTGTATGAATAACTGAACGACCTTTCAAATATTTACACGTACATAGGAGCCTGTATGGAGGCTGCTTCTGCTCCTTCACCCGCTCTCAAGCTTTCCACCCAAATTCACTTGCAGCAGATAAAAAAAGCATATTCAGCGTTTCTCTAACAAACCAGCCGTGGCCAACAACAATAGCCGAGAAATGTAGGAAAACACGGATGATTTGCACAGCGGAGTGAATCCTCTTCAGCACCGTGAAAGTCAATTGAAGTCTGAACCGAGCCCGGGAAAGCAGAGAGCTTCTAGGAGTCAGTGACTGATGAAGGAGTCGTAGGGAAGAAGGGCAAACGTGGGCCGTAAAGCTCCCGTTGTCTTGATTGGAAAGGAACACTTGCTGTGTTAAACACGAGCATCTTAGTAAAAATTAACTGCTCATACTTCCAGTTTGAGGGACTGGTGCATGTAGCGGAACACGCACCTTTGAAGTCAACAGAAAGGCTGTCAAGGGAAACTCTTGAGTTGGCGTGAGGGAAGGGACGAGCCTCGATCAGGAGCGGTGTGGTGCTGGGACTGGGATGCTGTACTAGTGGTGTCCTCGAGATAGGCAGCCTGTCCCCAAAACTACCTTGCAAAAAGCAGGATGGGGAGGAGGTGCACACAGCCATCGCTGCGGCACTGCAGCTCTCAGGCCTGTTTGGGAACATCACCACTTCAAGGCATTTCCCAATTTTGACTCCTCAGATCATTTTCTTGGATAAAAGCTATGATGAAAATTAAATTACCTCTCAAATGAGCAACCTCACAGTAAATAATTGTGGCGTTGTTGGCCTTTGGTATTGTTTCTACTATTTAGCCATGAGATCAAGCCTTTGCTTGGCAGGAACGATGTGCAAGCCATGCCTTCCCCGCAAGCATACGTGGAGGTGAGAGGCACCAGGCTATCTCTCAGACCTACACATCGAGCATTCAACCCAAGCCGGTCCTCCGGGAGCACGTTCCTGTGAGTGGGAGAAAGTTGTCCTGTCAAAATGCTCAGATGTCCGGTAGCGGAGGAGGATCTGGGCTGGTGCCAGGCAGGGATCATCGGGACTGAGAGCCAGACCCTCTCCTGCATCCCAGGGCACGCAGGAGCGCAGAGGCCACTGTGCTTCGGCATGCGAGATTTAGCAAGACTACAACTAAGGGGTATGTTTGCATGGTGCAGCTGGTGTCCCCTGCTCACAGAGCTTCGGGAGACGGAGGAACGGCAGAGAGGGACGGTGGGGTGTTGGGGGGGGATGTTACGCAGGGAGCGGGGCAGAGAAGGAGGAAACCTTGCCAATCGGTCCTTGCATGATTGCCACTCTCATCTCCCAGGAAATAGAAAGAACAATTTGGTGGCTATTGTGTAGTTCGCAGAAGCAACACCACCTTGTTTTTCCTCAGAAAGCTCCGTGTGCAGGCATTTCTCCAAGGCTGCGAGACCCCTGCTCTGCCTCGCCTGCTCTGGGCATGCCTGACTCCAGATCCCGCTCATCCCAGCCTCTCAGATGGATACCCCACAGCAGGTCACGAGCCACCCTCGGAGGTACCCAGTAAATTGCAGCTTCTGGGTGATTTTTTCAGCAAAACCCCCTCTCAGCTCTGCAGCTTGTTCCGTAGCCTCGAAAATCTGCCTCAGACGCAGGCAAACCAGCGGGTGCTGGGCAGTTCAGGGTTGGGATCTGGCACGTCTGGGTCGTATCTCAGCTGTGCCCTGGCCACAGAGATGTCCTTGAGCAAGTCGCTGCTCTCCTTAATCTCCTGCCTGCTCCCGGGAGACCATAAGCTCTGCAGAGCAGTTGTGTCTCCAGCACAGCAGTGGCCTCTTGATGTCACCGTAATACAACTGATCGGTTTGTTGGCTCAGATGGCTTTGGATCACGCTGGGAGCGTTTTTAAGGCAGTAGAGAGAAATCTTTCCAGTGTTTTTCACCCATTCCTGAAAGGAAGCATCAATCTTATGGGGTTGCAAATGGTCTTTTCTTGGGACTGTCCTCAGTGCCATTGATCTTAAAATATTGCTGCAGTTAGCGTGCAGAGATCACGCAAACATTCGTCTTTTCTGCCAAAATGAGAACAATCCATTTTCTCCATGTATGTCCACTATAACTGTCTATAGAGACAGACCCTCTGGTGCGGGTAGCTCACCCGTAGCAAAGGAAAAGGACTCTGTGTCATGGGTACGGAACGTTGAAGTCCAAACTTTTGAACCTCAAATCTCAGATGAGGATCAGCTGGAACCCTACCCAAATGTATTAAAACTTTGCAGAGTTTTTTAAAAAAAATCCTCCACCCACAAATTATAATATAAAAATGGGAACATTTTGTTTTGCCGTTTTCAAAATGAAACATTTCGCCTTCTCAGGTTGAGAAAACATTTGACCTCAAAATATGTTTCAGTGTTATATGTGGTAAAAAACCCTGTAGCAATCAAATCAAAATGTTTCACTTGACCAGATTTTGACAGTCTTATTTTTCAAGACACCACATTTTTCAATACTTTCCTTTCAGGTTGATTTTTTTTTTTTTTTTTTTTTCCTTCCAAATTTCAGAACTGCCTAAGGACCAAAAATGCAGTTATTCACAGATGTACTGTAATTAGCTAGAGCTTCTCTGTATCTCTTAAGAATCTAATCAATGATTACTCAAGTGAACTACAGAGGCCTTGCAGGAATTTAAGTAGGGTAGAGTCCTTAAGCTGATTTTCTGCATAGAGATTAATTTCATCCTGGGTAGAAACAAATGGAATATATCCTGCTGTCTCTGTCCCCTTGTGACTGTCCTTATTAAGGGTCTAAGCTTAAAATTCTTGGTCAGACCAGGCTCCCACTGAGTTAATGAGGTCTTTGGATGAGATTTTGAATTGCTTTCGAATAGAGTGGTTGGAGCTCTGCGGTTTGCACAGAGAGCCCTTCTTTGTTCTCCTTGCAGAAGACCCTCACCTCGAATTGCACCCATCTGTCATCCTGTAACTCTGACATCGATGTCCCGCTGCAAAATCCTGCAAGGAAACTCAGTTTTAGCGAAATGGCTGAAAGTGCCACCCTCCCTGGGCTGGAGAACACGAACTCTACTGACTAGGTTCCACATCAATGAGAAAGATAACGGCCATCCTGGCACTCATTTCAAGAGTCAAGATGCTTTGCTGCCCGCAAAACTATTAATTCAGGTGAAATTATCTGACCCAGCAGTTGAGCGATTTTACTCCAATAGGAAGTTTTTTGGCAGAGTCAATAATTCTGTGGGATTGCTCTTGAGCATTCACTCACCGTGGCGGTAGCTTTACCCATGACATTTTAGTGCGTTCACCTAAAATAGGAATGTGAATATGGAAGAAAATGTGATTTGGTGGTGAATCTTGGGACAGGTCCTGTTCAAACTCCAGCTGGAGCCAGCCAAAGCGAGCATGGCAGCCTAGATATGTCTCTCAGCTAGAGAAGAGATGCAGAAACAGAAATATAAGCAATACTTCATTGAAACAAACCTTGGGTTAAAAAAACCCAATCGTAATTATCACCATAAGAGGAACGTATGATAATTTTGAAATTTTGATCAAAAGTTCTTTAAAATGTATGAAAGAAATTTCTGTGATAGCTTCTCAATGTAGTTGTTGAACTATAGAGCTGATTGGATATTTTTTAAGATTTCAGTGAAGGAAAAGGAGAAAAATAGCTGAAAACATTTAGCAATTACTGAACCATTCTTCTCAAGCAACGCAGACTAAGAACAGAACAAAACACAAAGCAACCACTTCCTCTCCTTTCTACACTCCAAGAAAAACGATCTAAGCAGAGTTTTATATAGCCCAGTAGGAGAAAAGAGCAGAGATTCCATTAAATTCACTGATGACTTAATCTATTTTATATGGATACAGTTTGGATGGCCTAGTGATAGGTCTCAATGGGAAATTTCTACGACACACAAAAAGATACGTTCTTTACATATTCATTTGCTGTTCCCACGGATTTTGAAAGTACTATGTGGGTAGCAGCTATGTATGTTTGATAGTAGCTATAGAGGAACCCTATCAGCTGGGAGTTTCTTTTGATCCTGGTAGCTGTCCAAATGTTACATTTATTTCCAAGTTTTCTTTTATGTCTTTGAAATTCAGCCCAGGAGTCTCAGAAGAATTGCGTTCTGGCAATACGTCCTCTTTCAGGTCCCCTTTGGACCTAAGGAGGGGTCTGGATTTAACCAGCACTTGGCATCACATCCAGCCTTTATGTCTGTTCCCTTCCCTGCTGGATTCACTGAATGATGTGAAAAGAAAAGTTTGGCAAACTTCTCTTTAAATTCTGGATAAAAATTATTGTGGGGAAAAAGCTTTTTTCCTCTAAACCAGCTGTGTCATGTATAAATGGGATTTTTTTTTTTTTTTTCTCACCATGGTTTGGACTATTAGACTTCAGATCAGAGAAAACTCCCTAAAACGATTCTCCTGCTGCTATCTATGCATCTGACTGCCTCTGTTTTGGGATAGTGCCTCAGGATCCCTGAGCAAGGGCTTTTCTTGTCTGCAAGGACGAACCCTTTGAGATCCGAGCCCACCAGACCATTTCTCTGCTGGCTCTGGTTACATAGTGCAATACCCTGGATGCGTATTCGTCATACCGGCACGGGAACATCTGCTGAAAGCATATATCATCCGCACAAGTGTGTTACTGTGTATGAATTATGGAGAGGGGAAGGGAGTGGACTGTGTGGTCCAGTGGTCGGGGTCATGGAGCCAAATTTTCCCAGCGTGAATCAGCAGCAACTCCACCAGCTCCAGCAAGGCAGGTGGGTGTAGCATACAGCTTTCCTTGGAGGAAATCCTTGTTTACACCTGTATGAGTCAGAGGAGCATCTGCTCTGCGAGCTCCACCTCTGCCAAGTCAAAGAGTCGGTGTGCGAGCGCGGGGAATCCTTGAGCTCTTCGTACTCGAGGGGCCGCCCCTCTAGAAACTGCTCTCCAAAACCCAAGAAGAGGACACTCCTGGAAAGCCCCACTGACACCTCAGAGGGAGGATTAGAAAACCACATCATATGTATTCAGACAGAAGCCTTGGCCTCACCCAGGACAGTGGTTTCCCACCATCACAGGCCCATGAGCAAGAGCTCCTGGTAAGGAAGACACTACCGCCTTTGGTCTCCTTGCTGGCCTCGGGTTTAGCCTGCTTGCTGCACATAGCCGTAACTTACGGCTCCAACTTGTCTAAAAGGTGCTTCCGAGGGGCCAGATTCTGCTTATTTTTTATTGGTGTCCTTATGGTGCTTTTACTGCTGTTATTCTATCTCCACTGAATCCAGGATTGTGAGCACAAAGCAACCTCGCTGAAGTCAGTGGTGTAAATCCTCTGCTAAGAGTGGTTTTACTCTAGTTTTATGCCAGAATAACTGCAAACTCAATATGAATGAAAGGAAAAGTCATTTATATTCCCGGCCAGCTTTTCTTTCCCAGCTCCTGCCCAGAACAATTTTATATCTATAATGTTCTTTTGCAGCTGTAGGGAATAATAGAGAAACCTACTCCAAGGTAACAATGATATTAGCTACACAGTGTTAGATTTTAAAATGAAGAAATTAAAGACTGGCACTCTTTTGTAGAATAATATAAAGAAACAACCTGAACTTCCTCCAAAACTAAATTAGCCTGTTAAAAAGTTGGGAAATAAATATAGCTCATTTGTCCATGTAAAGAAAAATGAACCAGGATTTGTTTCCAGTCAGGCTTCTTAGTTGCAGGTAGAATTCTAAAAAGGCAATCCCAAAATAAAGCAGTAAAGAATAATTTTACCATACCAAATCCTTGATACTTTGCAGAATTGCTGTTGTTTCCCTTTCCTCAATTAGCAGACACAATGAGGGGAAAAAGAAAAGTTAAAGCATATAAGATTACCGTGTAGAGAAGTTCTGATGTTCTAGAAGATCAGAAACAGCTTTGTTAGAGGTGGAATTAATTATACCTGCAGAGAATGGGATTCACCTGTTCAGCAGCTCTTAAAAAGGTCAAGCAGTTGGCCCTAGCAGTCACCTAAGCTCTGGGGAAAGGCACAGAAGTGGTGGTTTCCAGGAGGTACTCTGTCCCAGCAGTAGAGAGCTTATTTTTTTACCAGTGATGGGGCAAATGCCATAGGTTAGACCTCACATCTAGATGAAAAAGGTCCAATTCTTATTTAAAAACCCTGATTTTCCTTAGTTTCTTTAGTCATTCATTTTCAACTTTATCTTGCCTTTTTATTAGTACTATGTTCTGATGTAGCTGGACACAGAAATGACCAAAGGTAAGGCGCATTAGGGAGCGGTCCTAAGTAGGTTCCCTGCCCTGGAATTATTGGCTTAAGTTGCTCTGCATAGGCAGGTAGTTGGGATTCCTTTCTCACAAGAAAATACTGCCTTTTCTAGTTTGCCCGCCTCCACATGTTAGCATTGTTGTGTAGCCTTGAAAAGATTTGGGCTTTGTAACTGACAGCCTGCAAATGAGATTCGTGCCTTTTCATTGCGCAAAGCTGGAAATCTCATCGCTGCGGCTAGTTTGGACTTCCATTTGCAGACAACACGTTGTGCAGGACAGCCGAGCAAGGGAGATGCAATGAGCCAGGTTCTTTGCTTTGGAAGAAGGGTGGGGTTTTTTTATTGCTATCCTTAAAACATTTTTTTACTGAAGAAATGGGACTTCATGAAAATCCCTAAATACGAGTGCGTGGTCCAGTTCTGGAGTGTAACCTGTTCCATTGTTGGCTGGTAGAAAACACAGGCCAGTTAAATACCACTTTTTCTCAATAGTCACATGGAAATTATTAGATGTGTTGGAATAAAAGCAATAAAGAAAGGGCAGGCAGATGTAAATTCAGTACCTGCTGTACTCTGGAGCACATAAGTATTCTAACAGAGCAAAATCTTTGGTAACTTCTGATACAGGCTGATTTGACAGCAAGAAGACCATGGTGGTTGTCGGTGACCTCATCTTGGGAGAACAGCTCTTGGAGTACACCCCTCAAATATGCCCTTTTATCTCCTAAAACTACCCCAATTTACATACTAATTTATTACCTATGCAGCCTTGCATCCCGTACGATACACTTAGCGAGACCTCGTTCTACTGGTTAAGATTACATTCATATCGCTTTGACCTTGACAGCACCATTAAGACCACCTAATGCATCACTTTCAGAATTCACAAATATATAACAAAATGCTTGGTTCATCACAGCCTCACTTCACTAATGTCTCATAAGGGCACTTGATGCTAAAATACTGTATTATCTCCTCTCCGCACACTCTAAATTTATTAGCTGGTATAATACAAGATTAATTGCTTTCATTACTCCACTATGTTCATTTTCTTATGGAAACATAATATACTTATTTCTAGTCTATATACACCGCTACATCTGCTAAGGAATTTAGTAAATGATTTGGTTAGGTCAATTAAGATTTGCCTTGTTTAATGCGTATTCCTTTGTCGCCATTATTTTTAAAAGACGTCATCTAAACAAATACCTTTCTACAGACAATGCCCCGATTGCGTGATCTACGCTGGGATTTAGGGAGTTTCTTTTAGGTGGGAGATGGAGGAGGTGGTCCAAAGCAGGCAAAGCACAGGCTCTTCTCTGTGTTTTACAGCGTCGCAGACACCTGGCTGCTTTCAAGGCACCGGATTTTTGCTGCGAGGCGCCAGATGATAATTTAGCTCTCCAGCTCCAGCTGTGCCAGACACACTTCATTTTCATAACCAGTTACATCAGGGCACCGGGAAGTTTAGAAAGACTGAATATAGAGTTCGTATGTCTATGGTAGGAAGCGTCCGGGACCAAGCTGTGGTTGGGTTTACATTATAACCATATACATTCAGCCCAGCCTTACGTTGCTGCGTGTATGAGTCCATCCTGCTGGTTTTGATGGAGTTACATTTGCACCACTGTGACTCCAGGCAGCGCCTGCCTCCCAAAATCCAGGCCATGGAAGAGAGGTGCAGGGCTTTAACTCAAAAGTTTCTTTAGCTGTGAAGGTTACGAGCCAGCCAGCGGCACGACAGCTCCTTCCTCACCTTCTGTTCCCTGTCATCTCTCAATCTGTCTTCATCTCTCCTCTTCTTTTACTCATTTTCACATCTCCAACAAGCAAACAGTGAGAATCGCTGTCGTTCCTGTGTACCGGTGCCAATTTTCAGCTCAGAACTTGGATCTGCAGCAGAAGCGGCCATGGTGCCGCTCACAATGAAAGCGCTGGACACCAGCGCGAGCCAAAACGAACACTCCTCCGACCTCTGTGTTGTCCCATGAAGTAAATATTTCCAAGCTAATTGCACCAGCCTGAAACCACAGGGGGATTTAGGAATTAGGAACTGCAGCAGCAGGAATGGTGCACCCGGTCGTGGGCCAGCAGCGTGCGATGGTAAGTGCTGCAACGAAACGCCCTGCACCAAACTGCTTGCTGTACCCGTGCTTGATCCAAAATGTCCAGCAATTGATGAAGGAGGGCCACTGAGCAGTAGGCGTTCCTTCTGGCTTTGCACATTTATGCCCATGGAGGGGCTCTGGGGGTTTGTAGGGTGATGCGAACAAGCTTTGCGGTGTAAATGAAAATCGGAGTATTTGGGGTGCTGATTTCCAGTAACTCTAAACAGACCTGGAGGCACCGCCAAGATGCTGTCCGTGTTACACGTACCTCAGTCAGGCCCTGGAGACCAGACACTGTGTGGGTGAGCAAGCTGCCATGTGCGAGTGAGAAGAGACGCTCTTCTTTCGAGATCGAGGAAATCAAAGATTTAACTGGAAAAAATCAGCTCATGGTCTTGCTTTCTCATTTTCTCTACTTTTGTCTCTAACCGTGGTCACAAATCAGCTTAGTTCAGTAAGGCTTCCAGCCACCCTGCTAGGGCTTGTCCTGGTAACCCTCCACAGAGGTCTGCAGAGCCTCCCTCCACCCCACGTGTGTTTGGAAAGGATGGATGAGATCCTGGGGGGGAAAGCAGAGAACGGCTCAGAGTCGGTCTGCTCCCAGCACAGGGTGCCACTGAGAATTAAAAACCAAGATGAAAGCAGAAGGAATTCATCTACTCAGGTAGAACTAAATAATAGGGGTTTGCATGTAAATGAAGTGGGGGATCGAAGGGGTGTGCACGCTTCTGCCTAAGCCCAAACTAGAAGTATATGAGCAAGAACTTTATCAGCTGTGGTACAGAGCTGTTGGAAGCTTGGCCTGGATGTCCCCAGGCAAAAGATCAGGATTTATTTATTTATTTGTCCCTAATGGAGTACCTAGAAGAAAATAGGGGAAAAATCCATGAAAAATATATTGTTTGCAGAAATAAATAAGCCCTCTTTTTTTTTTTTTTTTTTGTGAGGGAGGGGTGCAAGATCTAAATATTGGGCTTTGAAAATGCCAGCACTACTCTATTGCATGCCTCATACTTTCATTCTCTTTACTGAGCATTTTCTTGGACTAAAATTCCTACGATGCCTCACAATTCTTTTTCCTAAAAGATGGAAGCCCATACATCTTGGGATTTGCATGTAGGTGATTCAAGGAACATACAAATTCAGCTGCAGAATCCAGGTAGGTTTTGTTCGGATGAAAAAAAATCAAGCCTTTCCCAGGAAAGCAGAGGATCTCTAGGAAAAAAAATATATATTTAATTGAAACCCTACTTTCCTTTCAAAAACAGTTGTGATGGAGCATTTGCAACAAGCTGTAGCCAAGAGCCAGGGTAATGCAAAGGGCAATGTTTCTTTAATTTTTCTTGGCATTTTACATCCTTTTTCTCCCAGAATACTACTCCTTCTCCTCCTCCTCCTCCTCTTCAATAGGCTAATTCCCACTGTTGCTTTTAATCCTATTAAATGTGCACATTTATTGTGGCGCAAGTGACTGAATTTTAAATGGCATCGGAGCACCTGAACGTACAACCAACGGAGCAGGGCCCTTGGGAATACTGTCTGCAGCGGTGCATCCCTCTAACGACAAAGCAGCTTTTGGTATTTGGTTGTTAAGTTCAACGATCGGGTCGTGTTTTTCCTAGAAACGCAAGTATCTTGCAACAATCTTCGTGAATGCAGTGTGTCTGTCACTCTCAGCCTACAACCTTCCTCTTTGACTGTAACTGTAAAAAAACAAGATCTGTTTCATATGAGACTAAATGCGGGAATGCCATAAATCTCACCGCACACCTTTTTAAAAACAGCTTTTTTTTTTTTTTTTTTGAGGCGCTCGGGCGGGTTGGGTAACATAGACCCCGGCGTTGTGCTGGGGACCGTTGTGAGACTTCATGGCAGCCTCCCCGGTGAATTCTTCATCCTCAAAAAGTGATTCCAACTCCCCTACCCCATCTGCTTAAATAAAGACACCCTTATAAGGCATGTTTGTGTGCTGGCTTTCAAGGCTTTTCATTCATTTTTTTCTTTTTTTTCCCTTCCCTGCTAGAGCAATGACTGGATGTTTCTTCTCTCGCAATGGAAGGGGAGGAAAATGTTTTGAGGATGGGAGCAGTTCAGAAAATCTGACTGATTACGGTTTACTCTGATTCTGTCCCTGTAGCAGAGATCACCCTCATCCAAGAAGCAAGATGGGGACTTTTGCTCCGGGCCAGGCCGTGATGGTCGTCCTCAAAACCTGGCTGATTTCTCAGGTCTCTGGATGGGTGAGGAAAGTCTGGTGCCCTCTACACCTCTGTTTCTCAATTTCAGGCCTCTTTGCAGAGGTCTTTGCCAGGCATGGAACTTCCATGAGGTGATGAAGGGATCTGGGCAACGGGTGCTGAAGAGATTTTTTTTTTTTTAATTCCTCTCCAAATTTCTGTGCAAGAACATCCCAGACTCTATTACTGCTCATGCCAATGATCAGGAAAACAGCCCTTTTCCGCGGGCGTCTGTCTGAGAAGACAGCTCCAGCCATGCCCTGCCTGATGTGGGCAGTGGGTGCTATGTGGGGGAGCGGGTGGGACTAGAGAGGTCAAACTGTGGAAAAAATTATCTGCTCTCCACACCACTTCAAGGCCAGAAAGAACTGCCAAAGGGAACATCCCAGTAAACCTGTCCCTGGGACCTCTTTTTCCTGGAAGGCGCCCGTTCCCCAGCACCCCTCACCATTCCTGGCCAGGGTGCAGGGGGATGCTGCTGGACTAAGGGGCTCCCAGGACACTCAGACATTACTCCTGCTCCATTTCTGCTGAAAGAGAGGGGCAGTCCATTACTAGAATTAGGCAAGAACTATTTTTTTCTTTTTATTTCTTTGTGCTGGAAGTTGTCAAGGCATTAGAATAATTCTAATCCTGGACCAAGGCAGATATTAAAAAAAAACCCAACAAAACTTGTCTAAACCAAAATTTTGATAAATATGTGAGCAAAGCCAGGCAAAGCTTTATATATATACATATACATATATATACAAACCAACCTGTGATTCAGAATACTCCATTTAACTAATTTTCTTTTTCAGAAACATCTTCTAAACACAAGGTGAAACTGCACATCTTTATTATTTTAAAATGTCCAAGCTTGCTGGTTCAGGAGGTGGTTTTTTTAACTTTTATACCTGAAATAAAGGTAAAAACACTGATTAAAACAGACCCATTGTGCCAAAAACCTTGAATCATGCCTAACAGGCACTTTCCCAAGGAAGCCTTCCCTGGGAAATCCCAGCTCCGCTTTCGTCCCACCCTGATTTCCCCGTCTAGAACAGGTAATCTCTGCACGTTTGCACCAGACACCCACATATCCTTGGATATCTGTCCAGACCAGAGAATTTATGTGTATTCCTTCCCTTTGCTGTGTCCCCTTTCTCAAGCCCCTATTATAGTCCTATTCAAGATGTTCTTTAAAGATGTTAATTTAAATATGTATAAATACATAAATATATATGTGTGTTTATATATGTATATATATTCCCACCACAGCCCACAGCAACCACGGCCATTTCCCTATTGGAAAAAATAATACCCATTAAACATTTTCCAAATAACTGTGGCAAGGAGGAGGATTGGTCCATGCTCCCGTTTCCCTCCCCGGGGACCAGATTTCATACCCTGCTGAAGCTCCCGCTAGAAAATGTGTTTGGTGGTTTCGGCAGGATCCCAGACAGATGTTTGTGCATCCCACAACGCCGTCACACAGAGTTGTCTATGCATGGGGTGACGGCAGGTCAGGAAGGAGATTTGCCACGTGGGTCCGTGTCAAACCCACCCTGTCCCTGCCTGTGAATCACCCCGATGCAGGAAAATGTGGCTTTGGGGCCAATTCACCCATAGAGTGCAACAAAATGAGGCTCTTCTGCAAGAAATCATCACTTGCACCATCAAAGCCAGTAAGCAAGCTAATGCCCAAAGGAGGATAGATCTAGAGCTCTTATTTATGAAACAACCAAAGACATCATTTTTTCCTCAAGTTAGATGACAAGAGATTTAAAAAAAAAAACCAAAACCAGTTAATTGAAAGGTGAAAACAAGTCATGCATTTCAGGTTACGATCACATCCAAAATGACTCACCTCACTCGGGTTTTATCAGAACAAAGCATACTATTCATCCTGAAACAAAAGATTTCACATCAGTTTCTAGCTATTTTATGTTCTCCTTCGCTTGGAAATTGGTACAGCACTTTTTAAGGGACACAAACACGTTTTCATTTAGAAATATTGCCCAACTCCTCCTAGAAACGGAGCGCTTTCATTGTTTTCATTGAGCAGTTTTAACAATCTGGTTCTTAAATGCTAGGGTCCTGACTCTCTTTTCGCAAAAGAAACCCTTTTATTCTCACAATTCCTTCTATGCTTTTCCAGGTGAGTCACAACCCGAGGATCTGACTTTGACATTTTTTTGAATTCACTATCTTGATTTATGGCAGCATAAAAGAGAATAGATTTTCACCTTAAAACGCCGCTTCTGTTTCTGCATGAAATGAACTGAAAGCAGCAGCATTAAAGGCTAGTGTTTTTTAAATAAATCACTTCATATATATTCATGCAATTTGCACTCTGAGGAGCTGCTGTGTCTGGATATAGCTTTCATGACTATTCAGTAGATTCTAATCACTTAAACCTTCGCAGCCCTCCATGTGGATATGTGTTTGTTTAAAGGAACCAGTATTAAAAATACCCAAGGAAGCTATCACTCTCCAGATTAGGGACTCTGTACCATCAGCGGGGGCACGTGCGGGCACAAAAGGGCGTTCGTCTGCTCAGAAACCCAAACTGCATCTGCTCCATAAATAGCGACTCCATAAAGCTGCCTGTGTCCAGGCCTCCGTGCTGTGTTTACTGCTGCAACAGCTGATGAGAGAGTGCAAAAAAACCTACTCTTGAACAAAGGCTTTGTGGGTTGGACTCAAAAATATCCCCACCTACAAATCCCGCACTCCCAAATCTGCCCATTGCTAGGAGGAAAGCAAGGCTAAATGTCCGTGTGAGCTGTGAAATGGATCCCAAAGAGCTGGAAGCCCAAGATATTGATTTTCAGGTAGCCAAAGTGAGTGTATTTCTGGCAGCCCAAGCTATCCCATGCTGAAAGCAGTAGGAAACAGAGCACAAGGTCCATCTTCTCTGTGTTGTACGTGTATGTCCCACGTTGCCGGGCACAGATCCCTCCGCGGCACTGCCCCGGACACACTGCTGTGCTGGGCACACCTCAGTACAAGATCCTGTGCTCATGAGAGAGGACACTCCAGCGACGTGAAGGCCAGCTGGCCATGTGCAAACCCACCCTCCAGAAGCAGCATAGACACGTCCATTGACAGCGCCAATGGTCCCAATAACAGTGCCACTTCGAGATCCTTGGAGATAGCCATGAACGCACACAGCCTCTGCAGCATTTGGGTTCATGAATCAAACCACCCACATTTGGTCCTCCGGGCTCCAAGGGCTGTATCTATGCTGGGGTAGATGGAGTTGCTCACATACAGCTCTCCAGTGGCATAGCCTCCGTGTCATGCCCAGGGGAATCATGTTTGTTTTCCAACTGCTGCTCCAGGAAGGCCGTGTCTCCCATAGGTCCTGAATCATATCTGTCAGTCCAATGTAGAAGCCTTGGATGCTCTAGGGCACCTGAATTTGTAGTAAATAACTATTTGTCAGCTACTGAATGAAGTCTTGGATCTTCACCAACTATAAAAAGACCTTAGGTTCCTAGGTTACGTGCAGACATCTATATTTATAGATGTCTCCTTAATCTGGAGTCAAATCTTGAGATGGCTGTGAGTTAAATATAAAAGTCTGAGCTGATCACTGTTGTCTCTCCTCATCACCAATGGAGAGGAACAGGTACCTCCTGGCAATCCCACTTATGACAATGTCTGATTTAGGAAGAAATGAGTCGAGTTTCAAGGGCTGTCCGTCTGCATCTCGGCATCGAAAGGATGGATTCTCTCCCCAGTTCCTTCGGTGAATACTAATCATTCACTACCTCTGAATCAGATGTGCCTGGTGATTAGAGCTCTCTCTCATCCTACATCTGCAAAACACCTAGCAAAATGTCCTCTCTTTGAATACCAAATCACAAACTGCAGGACACAGTGCTTGGAAACTTTTGGAGAAAAGACTTTTCTCCAGATAAATGCTTTTTAATGATACATGCCTTCTGGAGTACAGATTATTAAATGAGGTAGGGACCATTAAAATATGAAACAGGTGGATGCTCTGACAATGCCAGCATGGCCATCAGCTGTGCGTGAAGGCTTTCTGTGCCTGGGCTGTACCTTCAAAGCTCCTTTGTCAGCAGCTGTGTTGAAGGAGTAGGATTCAGATCTGTACCTCAAGGTCACCAAAGTTTTGGCCTGGTAAGAATAAAGTTTCAGAGTAAGAAAACATCTCTCTCGTCATGTGTCCCAGTTCTATATTCCCTAAACATCTTTCTGTACGTGTCAATATTTATTTAGCGTTGTTTTTCTGTGGTTGAGGAGGGTGGAGGGAAGAGAGTAGAAATGCATCAAACCCAACAAATAATGTTTGAGCTAGCATGGGGCTAGCCAGATCTCAGCTGTATGATGCAGGCTTGGGATTCATTTACATATTTATGGGTTCAGAAGCTCAACCGGTTGAGATGAGGACAAAAACCAGATGCTTAATACTGCCCAGCTCCCTCTTCTAAGCAAGCCACCTATGATGACTTTGGCAAATATTTCACAGAAGAAAAACAAAACCAAAAACTGTAAAGGCAAATTGTCTGCTTTTGTAACTGTGGTTAAGTTGTGTTCTGCTGCTTAACTTCATCAGAGATATGTTCTGCAGAGCTTGCAGACTGTACAGGATTAAAGGTATTCTGAGAGTCAAGAACAAACCCGTTACAACATGCAGACATGAGATTGCGTTTAGATCTGTAACACTGACCAGGCTGGACCTGAGAAATTTCACGTCTTTGTGTAAGACAGAGGGATGTTGGACAAAACGTGGCACAGTCGGTGACGGTACTCTTGAGAAGGTTGGGAAATAGAAGAATAAAGAACGGTACGAAGGAATAGGAAGACGTAGAGATGAATTCTCTGAAGACAGGATACCAAGTATTTTGTGAGATGTTATCATTGGAAAGGGCCCAGAATGAAATTAATATATTAAAAGCAAGTGAATGTAGAGAGTAGAGACATGTGCATGACAGGAAGATTGCTTCAGAGGTGCCAAGAAATTACTCACATGCAAATCCATGACAGCTTTTCTGGAGAAATTAATGGTTTCTCTACAAAACAAAGCCTGAGATGAGAGCAATTAGAAACATCTCCAAGCCTCACGAGCCCTTTGCTTAGCATGGAGCTGCATTTGGAACAGGAGAGAGTGGGGTTTGGCCAGAAATCGTGGCTTTGGCTGAAGTTTGTTTTACTTTCCAGACCTGTTTGAAACCCGTGCTCACAGCAAAATTTGGTGGGATGCCCTAAGCAAGGTCATGTGAAAAATAGGAGGGAACTGAAAGTTCACTCACAAGCCACTGACAGATCTCTTTCTGAGAGATCTCTGATGGGATCTCAGATTCCTCTTACACCCATGTAAACTCGGGGAACCAAAGTTACTTTTGATTTGCAGTGTCAGAGGGAGGAGTTGTGGGCTGAGGGTCATCTCTCACAAGACTGGACACCCAACCTTTAGTCCCTGAAGCCTGAGCTCATTGCTGAAGACTTCTTCTGGAAAAAAATAATAAGCAGGAACCTTTGGGGACCAGTTCATCCGACATCTCTTAAGTGCCTGTTTCAGGCTAAGAGAAAACAAGTTGCAGTGGTATAAATGTCTCACTATTGATTATAGACTATGACCAGGGCAGACTTAGACATCTAACTTCTAGACACAAAACCCAAGGTGGCTCTTTCACCCTTTCCCCACTAATATCTCTGGGAACAAAGGAGGGCAGCTTCTACCCATCTGTGCCGTCATTTTCCCTCTGTCATGTGATAATAGTTACATTTCATCTAAAACTTTTGTAAGGGTGCTATCAAGGTCAGTAAAACATTAAAGATTTTTTCAAGTCCATGAGTATAATTGTCATCATTTTATCCTTAGGGATAGCTTAGCTCAGGACTGGTTAGGTCAAGAGAAACTGGACTGTGCCTGATCTACAGTGCTATCTGTTCTCAAATCTCCCTCACCATGGTGTTGTAGGGCTTAAGTGACACAAATTTCCCACGAACAGAAGAGAAGGGACCTGAAAAAGGAAAACTGTGATAATTTTCTAAAATCTGTGAAAGGGATCTTGCCAAGAAGCTGGTCAAGAGAGGTGACTGTTCAGAATTTAGGATTAAAAAAGACCAGATGGTCAAATCTCCAAACTCCAAGCAAAGTGTCAAAGGAGCTAAGGGAGCTGCTAGAACTAGAAAGACGGTGTATCGGAAGCTTCCTTGGAAAATGGAAGATTGACAGTGGATAGAAGTGATGTGTACACAGCACCTGTCAAAGGAAAATGCTGTAGGGGACAGCAGAGCAAAACTAGAGGCCTGTAAGGATTGACATTGCCAAAGGGGAAGATTCTGGGGAACGAGGATGAGGGACAGATGGGGGGGGGGGAGGGTAAGTTTTGATTTAATTAAAGAGAACAGGCCTGGATTCACAAATGGGAGGTCATGTATAGCAAGCCAGGTGAAGCATTTTTGGCAGAGGGAGCCGTGGACGTAGTTTAATGAAATTTTGGGAGTGCAATGCAGTGAAAGCAAACTTCCAAGGTCACCACGTTACCGAAGCTAGGCATGAGAAACAGGACTGATGAAGAAGAGTTGCCGGGTATGATGATTTGGAGGAAGCTGGGAACCTGAAGGAAACATTTAGGCATCCCATATTTGGATTCATTTTTTTCATGGGTTTGTAGTACTCCTTGAAGCTACTTATAAACCAGTCCAAGATGCTGGACCTTCCTCTCAAGTAGGCAACATGCCAAGTAAGGATTTATCTCGATAAAACACAAGTATAAAATCATACCAGCATGTGAGGCAATAGGAATAACGTGATCTTTGTACCCATTTTTCTGCTCTGCATGGTATTGCCTGGGCTTCCTCAGGTTCTTAGTCTTGGAAATAATACAGAAAAGGTAGATGTCTGTTTGCAATGTTGTTCCACCTGTGGACAGAGGCAAAGATGTTATGGAGGCGGTTTTGGTAAGGTCTCCAGTTTTCCCCGTCATCTACCCCTGGCTATCAATCAATGATCCCAGCATCTGTGTCATCTCCATTCCTCGCCCCAACATCTTTGGTACTGTTGCCAACATCTATGGTCACCTTTTCTCCTTTGTTCCATTTTCTGATGCTGGCTAAAAGATTTCCCCGTTTACTCGTGCAGAGATTTAAGATCTATACACGTTGTACCCAAGGGCTCCTTCCTCATCCATTTCCAGGCTGTTCTCTCCTTCTGTTTGCAGGAATCTTAACTTCATATACTGTCTTTTGGAGGGCTGCTAAGTTTATCTTCTCCTTGTCCTTCCCAGCACTTGTTTGCTTCATCTGTGTCTCCAGAGTCTGAAACTGTGTTACAGCAATTCAGTGCTGGGTCCCAAAACAAGAGTGCTCCAGCAAGGGAAACTTTTTGTCCCCTTTTTGTTTGGAAATAGGCCATGGAAAGCCTATTTCCAAACATAACTCCAGGTCCACACCTAGACATGGCAGGCACAAGTTTTTGGGTTAGCAACCAGCTGCATTGGACGTGTGAGGTCCCAGGGTGGGAGAGAAGCTGAGGCCACATTCAAAGCAACCTGCACAAGAAACCTCCCCATTGCTGTGGGTCTCCGCCATCACATTTCCTTCTGTCCCCCGCCATGCTCATGCGACTTGGCGTCCCATGGGCACGCAACACTCCCATGCTGGGAAAAACTAATGATAAACGCACTAGAGAGCGAGCAGCAAAGCACTTAATTTACAGGACAGTATGCAGGTTTACAGACACACTTAGACATTTCACCAAAACCATCTAATTTTCATGCTTAAATTATGTTTTGCAAGTAGGTGAGGTGAGAACCCTGGCTGCAGGCTCTCCTGATGTGTTTCGAACGACTGACAGGAGTTGAAGTAATGAGGTTTTGAAGTCAGCTCTTGGCCTTTCCATGAATCCTCACAGCTTTTATTACTTCTGCATCTCTAGCTGAAAATTCATCTTGCATTCCCAGAATGCAACAAAGGTATGAAAACGTGAGAGTTAACTCTGTGTGCGCACATATAGCGCCGACCGAACAACCACAATTTTACAGGAGTCTGTTTGTGGGCTAAACACGGTCAGAAATGAGGCAGATTGTCCTGAACTGACTCAAGTGTTTGTTTTTCCCTTGCTTTTTACTTCTGATCTCACTCGCTTTAGCTTGTACCATGATTCATTCCACTGACATCAACACCACTGATCAAAACAGGACTCTCTGCAAACAGAAAGTTCGGCTGACGCAGCAATATTCAGATTTTATTTGTGCTGGAGCTATCCCACTGACTTGAACAGCCAAATTTACAGCAGTCCTTACAGGAGCTTCATGGACTTTCTGGCAAGCGAGGGTCTGTTGTTGTTACACGCTCTACCATCTCCTGTGATGCAAAGCAGAGATTTTCTGATTCAGTAATTCATGCGCAGGGGACTCAGATATGTTTTAAATATGATGTATTCTAGACGGATTTTGAGTCAGTGTTTCTTCCATGCTTTTCATGAGCACACAAAGAGATCTCTCTCTACTTCAGAAAGACTTCAGGGTTTGTTTGGTCCTTTGGAATAAACTAGAATTGGCTTACAACACCTCATAATTTTGTTTTCGAAACCACGAGGATTAAAAAAAAAATCTGTGAATTGTGTTCTCTCACAGGATGTAGTCTTACTGTGTAATAGGGATGGAAATAGTGTGAAAAAATCTGTCCGTTTTGAATTATCTTTTTTTCTTTTCTCTCCTGAGCATTAAATATAGAAAAGGATAATACACAGACATACTAGATAGCTGGGTAGTAAACAAGTAGAATAGAATAGAGAGAGAGACAAAAATGTACATAGCTGTTAGAGAAAAAGCTTTAAGTATTAGGCAAGGAATCAGGAATCATCCTCAAATGAAAGATGTGGTCAAGCTGTAAATTAGATATAGCTTTAACATACCAGTTTTTTGATTAAGCACGCCAGTTTGATTGATTTTGGTGCCAGACAGAATTATGTCCTATTACCGGAGTGGAGACTGTCAGCTATTATAATGATACAGATAAAACAATCATATCATCCTTACCGGCTCCGAGCTGCTGTGTGGCCTGAATGGGAAGCCCAGGGCTGGCGTCCAAGCATCTGGCTGCAGTCTGCAGCCCACCGCTCCCCACGTTGCTGCTGTTATTCCCCACTTTCAGAAGGGAGGACGAGCATGGACTAGGGCTGGCTCGCATCGGAAGAGGAACAGGACAGGAAGGGTTCTTAGGTCTCTGTCTGTACCATCTCCAAAACTTAAGGTCCTTAAGGTGGGCTCCTGATGTGTCTCCCTGGGCACGTGCAATGGATAGCACCCACGTCGCCTATGAGCGCATGGCTCCTTGTAGTTGGCACGTTCCTAAGTCACCTCAAATACCCATCCACGAAATAACTCTGCGCCTAGGCTCAACCTAAAAGCTAGCAAGCTGCAACTCTCTGCCAGGCTGAACTGACCGCTTCCCATGGGCATTGCACCGCACAGCACAGCAAGAGTGGCACCAGGGCATTTCACCAAACACCTTGGCCAGTGAACGTGTTTATCGGTGAGGTATTAGCTCAGTGGTTTAAGCCTCCTTAAAATAAATTAACATGGATTAGCTGCTGTAAAGCAAAAGGGACTTGAGTTTGTTTTCCACCACTGTGACTCGTAAAAAGTGCCGTTGCCCACTTTTGTTTCCCTGCAGACTGTGCTTTACTGCCAGCTATTTTTTTATTTTGTGCCCGTTCAAAGAGATGGAGGCATGTTCATGCGTTTCAGCGAATTCCCAAAGAGACTAAAGGCTTGAACTCAGATGCTTCTGGTCTGCTAGGTCCACGGACAGCACATTTCTGAAGATCATTCAATACCTGCATGAGAGAGAAGTTCCGTGGCACAGTCTGAGCTCTGCTACCTGACTTGCAGAGAGAAGAGTTTGCTGGATTACACATTTGACCTGGCAAAACTACACCGCTGCATTCTCTGTGGAAGTCACTAGAAATGACAGACAGTTTTTCAAGTGCTGTTTAACCCGTTCGACAACCAGAAACACCTCAGAGACTTCTTCCTCCCTTTACTAAGTCATGTGCCTTTAAGGTAAGACATGGCTCTCAATTATTTTACATATCCTGGATATTGTTAATAAAGACTTTTGCCCCAGTAATATGTATTTTTGCTCTAGTATTTTTCTGAATAGCTTTTTTAGGTTTAGAATCATTATTTTTGTTAGTTTTAGAATCTAGGTTTCTAGGTTTGGAATCTTTCTTCCAGGCTATATACACACCAGTGAACAAATAAATGATGTCCTCCTGCTTTAGAGCAGGAATTTAGAGAGCACTGAATTTAGAGATTTTGCTATGGACCACTAGTAATGCATTTTTCTCTTCCTTTTAAAGTGTCTGGCCGTTCGGTATGACGAAGTAAGAAATCAAAGCCTGCAACCAAACTTAGGTAAATTATTGCCAAGATTACGAGATAGTTGTCCTAAAAGCAACATCTAGATCAATGTAACAATGAGCACATTTTCTCAGCTGTGTCTTTTTGCATTAGCGTTTAACTTTATGGCTTAGAAATATCTGTATTTTAACATACACTAGACATGAAGTGACACTAAGTCTTATGTCTAGACTCCTTTCATTAAGGAAAAAGTCTGCATAAACTGCAAATACATGGGAGTGACAGCAGTTGCACATCACCTACAGTCAAGAAAATGAGATGAGAACAGTGTGAGACAAAGTTCTCACGATCATTCGTTCTTCAGGGGCTTTCTGGGTTATGCACTAAAAGTAACTCAAAGTAGGTGTCCTGAATATAGCTTTGGTAGATTTGAATAAATATTGAGATGTATCTGCCTCTAGAAGCATGTCCTTTGACAACAAATGGGTGACTGAGATTAGAAGCCCAGTGTCAAGAATCTAACATTAGGGAAAATCATTTTCTACCCAGGATATCCAAACCAGGGTTGAAGGTTTCTACTTCTTTGCTCTGGGACATGCTTCCTCTTGTCTTACAGGACCTTTTTCCCACTGACCTTGAGGTGATTTGACCAGACCAGGTCAAAAAGGCTTTGTGTGCCTGACCCCACACCATGCTGTCCTGGGCACCGAAGCCTTTTGAAATCAAGATGAAATCAAACCCACTGAGTTCACTGGAAGGATCTTGTGGAGGCTCATTAACTGCCTCAAGGCAAAGTCTGCCCATGCAGCCTAAAGCATCTTCAAAAGCCAGCATAGATGACTTTGCATCAAAATGGTTGAAGAGCAATGACCCAGCCACCTCCACCAGTTCATCTACGGAAGTGGTGACCTCTAGGAGAGGAGGTATCACCAGTGCCTATCAGGGTAGGAGCATCTTAAACTGCTCCAGCACCTCTATAGATTTTGCGTGACCACACATGTAGTCTTCCAGGGTTAAGTAACTCTGTACTCCTATGAGGTCATTAAGCACGTCAGGTTTGTTCCTGTCTACTCCTTGCATTAAAATACGTTACGTGATGCAAACCCAAAGCAACAAGAAGCAGAACCCTAAAATCTCCCAGGCATTTAAGTCTTGCTTTGACCTGGGATTCCTGCCCTTTTTCATCAGAGTGAGCACAGTTTGGAAGTCACCCTGGCTTTTCAAGCACCTGAGAAATGGTGCTGTGCTTTCCTGTAAGCCTTTACCTTCAAATCCCAAAGGTTTGGTGCATCATGGCCATAGGTACAAACTGTTTGCTGGCTCAGACCTGGGGAGAAGCTGCCAATGTTTATCAACAGCCTCTCTGGGCACACTCAAAGGAAAACAACAGCCCTGCCCTCAAATCTGCTCGCACATTCACAGGCGTCTGGAGCAGGATGAATGAAACCTCAGAGAGGGGCCGTTTGTTTTTTCCTTCATAGGACTGGTGCCTCTAACACTCTAGGCTGGGTGGATCCCAACAGATCACATCTGTGCTCCCTGAGGGATTTGTGGGAATAGAAAAACCTCCTAGAAATGTGAACTCTGGTCCAAGAACACACATCTCCTGGGGATATGGTCTCCTTACGTGCATGAGGAAGATGTTTTTGAAAACCAACCCAAAGTCACACAAAGGAGAATTTGTATCAGCCACTGTGTATGCTTGGAAGGGGCTTTTGGACATCTCGTTATCATAATAAACCTGTTTACAGAAAGAATTAACACCTTCTCACACTTGCCTATATGCGAGAAGAACGCATTCTTGCTGGTCTGTCCACAACTACATGCATTATATAATGTCTCAGGGATTCTTCCATGTCTCAGGGATTCTTCCAACCCTGATTCTCTCAGGATCTATGGTGATCCCTAAACCCTCACAGAATTGTCTAGCATTACCCAGGAAGAAGCCATGATCACGTTGTTGGCACACATCAGAGCCCCCTTTACATCAGGGATAGCTCAAGCACAACTGTCGTGCTGCCCAGGAAGGATTCATGAGATGCATGGAGAAGGTACACAAAAATTGATAGTTCAGTGCCTAATCCAAATGAGAGCCAGAGGTCATCAAGTCAATGTAGCAGAAGGCAGAGTCAAAGCAAAGCAAAGGAGATGTTTCTCCACCGAGATGAACATCCTTGCACAGAATTAGACTGTGAAACTCTTGCCATAGGATGCCGTGAGTTTGCAGGGAAAGGATGGACAAGTTCAGAGAAAAGAAATCCATAAAGAGTTATTAAACACATAAAAAACTACCTTAGGTGAACAAAGTCCCCCAGCTGAAAATGGATGGATATTGGAAAAATGCCATGTTGTGTTCTTGTACTCTTTCCTAGGAAGCTAGATTTGGCCCCTGTCAGAGACATGGCTGGACAGACACACTTGTTCTTACAGTTCAGTGGACTCATGTGTGGCTGCAGCCAGGGAGACAAACCTTGTTATGAGTCCATGAGCGCAGAGCTGTGCATCAGCCCAGCACAGTGGCACCGTGCACTCTCATCCACAGACGTGCATGTGAGGACGGATCCTTTCACACCCGGCAGACCATGGTGTAACGCCTCCTACACAGCTTTCCTACAGCAAAGGTCGTGCTACCGAAACAGCGGCTCACTGAACCAAACAACAGAAAATCTTGTACTTGGGGACAATGGAGAGGTTTTTGGCTTTTTCTTTAGCAGAAAAAGGGCTGCCACATGAGACCTGGTGGGCTTCCAGGGCTAAGAAGCCAGTACCTGCTCTCCTACAGCTGATTCTCTGTTTTGCCCCATGCACATCCACTGGATGGCTACTAAAGGGGTCAGATAGCAGTGGTGGGGCAGGAAACACCATGGAAGAACCCTGCAGGTAGCCAGCATGACATAATGGACAATGACTTCATTGCATGACAATATATCCTAAGGTATGGGGAGGTCACACACTTCACTCTTTCTCATGTGGAGCTAGTCAGCGCCCCTGGAGGTGCCCATTTCTTGGCCAGATGAAGTCCTTCCCCAGTTAAAATGACCTTGGAGACTTAATGAAGGTAAGGATGAACTCCTGTAGCGCAAAGAGTGGGTCCAAGAAGGGGCTTGAAATTCCAATGATGAGCTTGCGACTATGCACAAGGCCTTCAACCCACATGAAATTTGTCCTGGTTGTCACAGAAGAGAGAATTTCAATGCACAGGTGAAGCCCTTCCCTTGAACTATCCTCAGACAGAGGCTGTTTTTGCCACATTTCCCTCAATGCACTTGACTGGAAGGAAGGAACGCGACATGGAGCAGGCGAGATATTTAAGCACTCTGCTGTGTTTTAGTTCTGTCCTCAGAAGATGTAGTAATCAAGAGCATGAGTAACTTGATGGTTTCTTTTCCCATGAGCTCACATGAATATTTTGATACCTGTTTTGAACAGCTTCAGCTCTAGCCCTCCTCCTCACACCGCACGGTTTCAAACCGAATGCTAAAAACCGCAAGCACCCTGTGTGCAGCCAACTACCAGGGCGAAGCCATGAAGTTCAGATCTAGACAGAGGTTTCCTCCATGTTGAGGAGTGCAGGCAGCTGCTCTGGTGGGAGAGCAAGCTTCGAAGGTCATACCCACACCCAAACGTGGGAAGGCTGCTGAAGATTCATTTTGAAGGTGTCAAGCAGTATTTGAAGGTTTGAAGTAACGTGTTTTTTTTCTTTCTTCTTTTTTTTTTTTTTTTTTTCAAAGAACCAGGCTTACATCAGCACCATATCAGATTCACTTCAAATTCCTGGATTTTAGCATTTTTAGGTTTCAGGCTGCCTCTTCTGTCTGTGCAACAGTCTCAGCAGTGGTTAAATTTAGATGATTACACTGAATATTGCAACATAGCTCAGGTTTGGAAACCTCAGGCTTTTCATTGCAGTTTCAGACCTGACACAGTCCAATCCCTTCCTAATTAGCCCTGACAGCAGAAAGGGCCCTGCAGCATTCAGCTATCTCAGAGTCATTATGAAATTAGCAGGGTGCCTGATTTTGCTTTGAAGTCAGTGAAGTGTATCTGATGTAAAGGTTGAGACATGGCGTGAGGCCACACACTCTTAATATCTGTAAAATGATCCAATAATGAAAAGATTTTTATAAGCACCAAGTGTTGGCAGAAGTCAAAGATACCAAAATGATCCTGGAAAGGGAGCAAAAGTCGTAATGAGATCATAAAGACTCATATCTTAATCCCAAAGGTTCCCATTAAGAAATATTAGCTATAGGACTCATCTCACCTTAATTAACCTGTCTGAAAGTTTGATGCTTGCTCCGAGGCAGGTATCGCATCCTGGACATGCATAACACAAGCGCTCCTTTAAAAGATTTTGGCCTAACTCACTAAAAACTACTGTTCCCATTAACTTCACTATAAGGCCAGCATTAACGCACTGATTTCAGACTCCCACACCAACACCACAAAGGAGAACATAGCCTGTGAGTTTTACAAGCTACTTAGCAGCTTTTCAGCATGTATCTAAGTCCAGCAAAAAAGACCTGGAAGAGAAATGGCACTGCCTGTCCTCCTTCCAGCAGAAAAAATAATATTATTAAACATTCTGGTTTTCAGGCTCCAAGGGCAGGCGTTACACACAACAGCACGAGAAGAAAACCCGTTTTCAGTGAAGCCTCTATGGCAAGCCTGTTGCAAAGCTCCTGGCTCCTCTCCCAGCACTTTTTTCTTCCCACCACTGGATTGAGTTATATTTCTTTGGGTCGGTCAAATCATTCACACCAGGGTCAGCTCAGATCGAGCGTTCTTCACCTCAGCTCACCCTCTGAGCAGCTGAAGTGTTTGGCAACCTGTGTCCTTGGAGTGGAGGAGTAAGAACCACTCCTGGAGCACGAAGTATTTTGAAAGAGTCGCAAAGCAAGGCCATGTTCAGCAGAGAAAATTGTCCCATGCGTTCAGAAACCATGCAACTGTCTTGTGACCATATGGTTTCCTGTTCCTATATCTATAGGAAAGGTCCTGGTAGAGACAGATCAACCGATCTCACTTTTGCTTCTTCCTGCGAGTTTTCTGAGGTAGTGTCTTAGCAACCTGACTTGCAACAGCCTGCGATCCATCCCCACCGTTGAGCTGAATGTCTTCTTTCTGTGTACGTGGGCTGTAAGCATAAATAAGGGAGGCGATGAAGGAAAAGAGCAAGATATAAAGCTCAGGTCCAGTTACCGGAGATGTCTGAAATCGGTCTCATGGAAGTCAGTGGCAGACAACATGGCTCAGGCAGGCTGGGCTTACAGGGGGTGGCTTCCAGTCTCAGGGTTAGCCTGGTTGGGTGTGTCAGGAAAACACTGCGAGATCCCAAAATACAAATGCATTTCCTGGATCTCACAGCATCCCTTTGTGTGTCTGAGTGGGCAAAATTTGTCTCCAAAGGATCATAAATGCACGTGTCCACAGGTCAGTGTTTGAGTTTCCATCAGAGCCATTAAAGATCAACACCTCTGCTTAACCAGAGGTGTCTGGGGCCATTTCAGATGCTCAGGTACCTGCATAGGGATGGAAAATGTGACACAGAGCACTTATGTGCCACAGGAGCAGGGTGGCCCTAAGCTATCTCTGATGGCAGTAGACACTGTGTGGGCTACTGAACTGGCCCTGGCATCCCCAACCCCGTCAATGTCCGTGAGCGCTCAGCTGAATTGCCTCAGGAGAGGCACCAAGTACTGCTGGAGAAGCTCTGGGATAGCTGAGAGATCTGAGCAGAGTTGAGAGATACGAAGGACACCTTCCATGACTGAAGGTGTGCACATGAAGGGAGGGTACAAGGGAATGGTCCTCTGATGGGAGCCAGGCTCTCCTGCTGTCCCTGGATGGGATGTCCTCCACCATCATCAGAGACAGCCCTGGGCCTCATGGGCCATTGGTCTGCCCTGTAGGGCATTTCCTATCGTCTTAGAAGTTATCCAAAATCCGTTGTTTTATACCAGGCTGATATTTGTAGTGTGTCTCCCACCACCTTCCAAATGCAGGAAATGGCTTTGGGATAGTTTCTTCTCTCTGCTAATCCAGAGATATTCACTGATGTTGTGAGGATTTCCTGAGCGAGCGGGGAGACAAGCCTTCACTTGGAGGAATGCAAGCAGGGTCATGTTTATCATCTAAAGATAAAGCCAAGCATCAAATTGCTACTAATTTAGATGAGGAAGACCATGTCCCCATCACATATTTCCAGTCTAGAACAGATCTTATAGGGACATGACTGATCCTCTGGCCACACCAAAACGTTTATTTCTTGTCTATCAACTAAATTCACTCCATTTTTTTTTTCTTTTAGTGACTTCTTTAAAGGTTCACCCATTTGGCCAGCCCCGCTCCCTCACTCCCCCAGCACCTCGTTGAACCTGCAGGACTGAGAGAGCCAGTGCTCGGGGTTTGCCAACCTCTTCCACAGCAGCTTAATTTATGAGAATAATCCTGCACTCCTGGGACTTCTCATTTGCCACCGGTTATTAATGATGAGGGTTGCCTGGTGAGCGACACTCTGAGGAATTCAGGTCCTCGCTGGCACAGAGTGAAATCATGAAGTCCCTGGCGGGATTCATATTTTCCTTTTCCTTTCTAGCCCTGTTCCAAGAAAAATGAAATGCGCTGGTTTCACCTTAAGCTGTGGTAACATTACAGTCCTATCGCCTTTCCACTGCAAGGCAGGGCGCATTCGCGTGGCTGCTGTTACCTGTCAGGGCAGGAGCAACAGACAAGTCAGGGTTCCCAAGCAGACTCGGCAAATTAGCTCACGTGATAAATTTATTTGCCGATGAAAATGACCAGTAGCTGGCAGAAAACATTTGCCAACTTGAGCTGAATTCATCAAATGGGTTTGTTCAGAAAATGAATGGGAGAAGAATTCAGATGTGATGAAACCTTTTCCTGCTCTCTCCGAAGTGAAATAAGTGGGTTTTCATTTTCGAATTCTTAGACGCCAAAGATGGCAAAACATTTTGTTCAAAAGGAAAAGCAAAGAAACAGAAAGTTGTGTCAGACCAAAACAGAACTTTAGGTGAGCTGAGGATGGGTGAGAAAATGGAAATGTTTTCATTTTTAACAAACAGAACATACGCTTGTTTTTAATTTTCTGAGCAGTAATTTGGACAGCCCTGCTCTGGGGATCCCAAGCCTCTGCTTTGGCCATGAAAACATTTGGACTAGCATTTGCAAACTTGGATAAATAAAATCCTGGACCTTCCAAGGTCCTGAGTATGCCCTGACATACTCAAACGCCGCAACCAGGGACAGGCAGAGCCCTCACACACATTTCTGCACCTAAACACCTCGGCATTTTCACATCGACCAGGCTCTGGCAGTCTGCATGGCTGAGGTGAGTCAAACCAAAGGTTGCTCATCATCTTTGACCCTTTTAGTGTCTTTTTTTGAACCAGACGTGGCGAGGCACCGCTGCCAACAAACCCACATGCCTTTGTGTCATTGTAGCTGCTTACGTTGTGCCGGTTGTCACTTCTCCCATCACACCCTGACTCCTCCAGGACACAGCCCAGGGGCCCCCACTGTTCCTCTCCCAGGCACCGGGATTTCCACAAGGAGGACGCCCACGTGTGTGAGCCGGTCGGCTGCGCTCCGAGCAGACACCCATTACGGGCACCCAAAGAGGCACGCGATGCTCGAGCTCAGCACGGCTGCTGGGCAGCCAGAGGCATGGGCAGCCAGGAGCACACCTCCAGAGAGCCCCTCGCTACTTGGGTTGACCAAAGCCAAGCACCGATGCCACGACTGTTGAATCCTGTGGCTGCCTACGGAAATCCAGGAGCCAAACCCACTGTATTTTTACCACTTTTTCCTCTGATACCATCTCCAGTCAGCAGAACATTATTTGCTGCCGCATTTCCCTGTCATCGCAAGGCAGGACATGTTTGTTTCTCTGCCAAATGCACCACGTATTCCCAAGTACAAGGAACTTTATGTGCCCTGAAATGTCCCCAAAGCAGCCGGGTACCTGTTCCCACCTACAAGGCGCCTGTTCCCACTAATGATCCAGTTACACTGAGGAACATGGGACGTGTTTGGTTGCCAAAGATTACAGGTGCGTTGGGCTGAAAGGCATCTGCTTAGCGAAGCACATCCAGACAGAAACAGCCTGCTGTGCTTCTAGATGTTTTAGGTGAATGAAGGTTAAAAAAAAAAATGATCCTTCTTTAAAAAGGCAGCAGGAGGCAGAGGGCAGGAGAGCCACCAGCAGTGATGCTTCCCGACCTGATGGCTGGGAGCTGGTCATTTCCCTTCCCTATGCCTCAGTTTCCACAAAATCGAAAACAGCCGATGATTTCCTTCCCAAAGCACTCCGAGCTGCTGCTGAATAATTACATGAATCTTATGAAACACCACGTCCAAGCGAAAAGAAAACACACGCTCTGTTGTGCCTCCACGTATCCCAGGTGAGCTTCAGAACCAAGTGCGTACAACAGAGTGTTGCAGGGCTAAGCATAAAGCACCGGTAAGCAGATTCTGCCCTATTTTTGTCATGTTGTGCGAACACACTGCTGACAGTTGATTACTTCTGTCCTAGGCATTTTTTGGTATGAGAAGCTAACCAGGAAAAATAGAAATGAGAGTAAGCACCTCCTTTTAATAGTAGAATTAGTAGCTTCGGTCGGTGTCAGTTTTCAATATTTATTAAAGAGGAGAAGAAAGAGCATTTCTATGTCTCACTAACCTGTGAAGTTAATGCTTTTGATTGTTTACAAACAGCTGCTCTCTAACGCAAGCGATTGCCTGCATTATTTCATTAAGGGAAAAAAATATATATCTACTTTCCCCAATAATCCAGGGCTATTTCTTTCCCGGCTATTTGCATTTGAAAGACCTGACTGAATTAATTTCAGACAAAATGTAAATATGGCACCTGGATTCCGATCAGGAGAACAAACTGTCTCTGGGATGTTTTTTCATGACTGAAGCAAAATCTTCAGGAGGAAGAGTGCTGGCGGGCACCCATCTCCTTCCCCAAGCATGTACTTTCATAAGGTCCCTTCATTAAGCACGGGAGGAAAATGTGAAGCTGGATGACAGATATGGGACAGGTCTTGTCTTTCCATCACAGGGGAAAAAAAGTCCTAAATGAACCAACCCTCCGAGGTAACGAATGCAAAGATCATCCAGGCGTTTGGCTTGAAAGAAAGCATCTCTTGTTCAGTGCGTACTGCGCCCAAACTGGGGGAGTATGGTTCCAGCTGCCTCTGGGTGACGTCTCTGAAGAGCCAAACGCCTCGCGGGTTTGTAGCTGCGGCACAATGCGATGGGCTGCGGAGATGCAGGGGGGTGGCCTTTGGGTTTGTCACTTCAGGGGGATTTGTGTCTGAATTCAATCCCCACATTTTTCTGGGGAAATGTTCCTTATCTGACATGGGATAAATGACTCCTTGCTCCTCCCCAGCTGGTCACCAGTGTCTGTCCAGCTTCCCATCTGGGATAAGGCGTTCATCCTGCCATGGTTTTGCACTGAGAAGAGCTCAAAATCTTTATAAAACCCAGACAGTGCCCCGTCACCTCAACCGATGTACATTCATTTTTCCCATGGAGGACGTTTCCCATAGAGAGCCTCAGATGAGGATGAGCAAAATGGTAAAAAATAAATTCCCATTGCAACAAATAGCTGCAGATGCTCCTAAGACTTTCCAGAAGCGCTAGAAGGATGGCTGCTATGCTGCTTAAAATCAGAAAGAGCCCTAAAAAGCAAGCATTGATTTAAGACAGCTGCATCTTCTGTAAAGACACAGACAGTTTGTCTTCCACAGCATTCAAGCTCCAGCTTTGTACACCTTATTAACCAGGGACCGGCCATGGTCTGGAGCAAGCTGCAGCCCACAGCAACCTCTACAGACAGAGCAACATGCTGCAGGCGATGCTGCTCCGGCATGCTACAGATCATTTTGCTGCTTGCGACGTTTGCATCGTTAAACTGGCTCAGCCCCGCGGGTTTAACTCCAGAGGTGGGCTGGGGAGTCAGTGGTCTGCGTGAATTCCCAGGGGCTCTGAGTTGGAAGCGTTTTGCTCTGTATGGTGAGAACCAGAAGGCAGGCAGCAGCATGAGAAAGGCACCGAAAAGGAGGGATTGCCCTAAGGGGCAAGGTGTCTGGTGGCAGAGAGGGAGAGATGGTCTTAAATACCCTCCCGTGCTATGCTCTCAGGAGCTGTGCCGTAATCGTGGTTTTGTTTTGTGGAAAATATGAGGGGAAAGAAACTGTAACTCATAAGAAGGTAAACTAGAAGTTGCACTGGGACATTCAGCAGGACGCTGTGTGCTGCAGGTGATCCAGCCAGCAAGCCCAGGAGATGCAGCAAGGGGTTGTGGGTCTCTGTGCAAAGACCAGGAGGCACCCAGTGACACTCAGTCATTAGGACTGGTCTGTGTGGTGGCAAAGCCACAAACCCTTCTACTGCTGCCGCTGCCCTGCAGGACACCCCAGGGAGGTATGGTTGATCCAGTCTGACTCCAAGACCACCTCCAAGCTCCTGCTCAGAAGGCCACGTCCAGGACACAGGCAAAGCAAAATCTCAGGGTCCACTTTGGTGAGCAGAAAAGTCTCCAGATGTCCACTGGCTACTGGTGAGAAGCTCAATGTGGTTGCTCATGTGTAGACATCTAGAGCAACTTCATTGACCTAAGGCATCTCACACGGCCTCCTAATGTCCCTCCAGAAGAGGACTGTTCTCCTGAGATCCTGTGTCGCATTTTCCAGGCCACTGTACATGTCTTGGGTGCCCTCAGGGTGTTCCAAATGAAACAAATGCTTAAGTAATTGAATTGCGCCCAGGTTCTCTATTGGCTCTGACGGGAGGATAGGCACTCAGCACATATGGAGCCATGTACGTTAAATCACCTTAATCTGCAGGTGAATCTTATCCAAGCGAATGAGTCCCCCGTGCTTAAGCTGATTCTCTTCATCTCCCTGTGTGGATGGGCATTTTTTGTCCCCTTTAAATCTCTGACACCATGGTGACAGCTTTCCAGCTGAGGAGCTGGTTTCCAGCCTCCCCCTACCTAAAACCTTTGGGAAGGGACTGCCTCCAGGCATCACTCTGCAGTCGTTTCTACAGGCTTGCAGCTTTTTTGTGGGCTTAGCTCCCCCCCCCCGCGATACGAGGGCCGTGACGGCTCGGTGCATTTCCAATTATAAATTTTGCAGCATCTGGTCTCACGAGAATTCACTCCATGAGCATTACGCCGAAATCTCAGAGCTGAAGATATACAGAAACCTTCAAAATGTTTCTTGAGGTGTAATTTGCACAGCGAGAAGAGCACGGGGCTGCATCTGTTGAGTTAGATGAAGGCTAAATAGCTCATGGCTGCACATGTGTCCTAAGAGAAGTAATGCTTATGTTTCCCTAAAATGCTGTGGCAAAAATGATTAATGAGTAAGTGTGTTAACGGAGCAGAGAATGAATATCTTTTCTACTTGTGGGGGAAATGATGATTTTCGTTGCGTAATCTCTTTCGGACTCCAAATAAAACCATCCCAAGTCTTATGTAAAAGATGGTTCCAGGGCTACGGCTTCAGATTTCTAATTTTGTTGTCAAACATTCAATGTGAAGCTGAACAATTACAAATGTTTTCCTCTTTGTGTGTTTGCCTTTGTTGACAAAAAAATGGGAACGCTCCCTAAAAAGTGACTATGGAACAAAAGTTTCAAAATCCCCGTTTTCTGCAGGAAAACAGTTTTGATGCATCCAGTCCTTGCCCTGTTATTCCCGGCCAGGCAATGGTTAACACCTTTCAATCAATGCAGAAACCTCAGCGTTTGCAATTTTTTACTTTAGTCAATTCCTTTTCCCTTCCCTTGCCAGTGGTCTGCCTTTGAAGCTGGATCTTGCAAAACTTGCATTCATTAAATGGGACTGACTTTGGAAAAGCCAAGAAAAATAGAAAAAAAATTAAATAAAACCCCCCAAATCTTTGAGTCTGTTTCCTTAAGACCGCAGCCCAGCTCCGCCAGGCTTAGCCACGGGGTTGAGCATCCTTCGCTTTGCGGATGCAGGAGAGAGGTGAAATCTCCGTGGATGATTTTTAGACGCATTTATGAGCAGAAACTCTATTAAATGCCATGCCAACATTGTTCACACCCTTTGAACCTGCCTCCTCCAGGCCCAGTGGTCTCCAGCGCACCCAACCACATGGTCCACGGTGCAGCAGGGGAGCAAAGAGGAAAGCTCCAGAGCTGCAAGAGCTGAGATAACTCAGGCTGCCACTCTCCCTCCCTTTCCATGAGCCCATCATCCCCTCTCCTGCTGGCCTCTCTGCTTTATTACTGCTGAGTAAAGTATTCCCTCTGCTGACTGTATCAAGTAACTCTTTATTGATGCGCCAGAGAATAATTTTTTTTTTTCGGTACGATAAAGAATCATTTGCTAAGTCTGCAGTAAAATCACCGAAGCCAATATATCTAGGGATGAATGAGCTAAATAAAGTTTGGGGCAAGTTCTTCTGCACTGAAAGGTCCTATGGGTTTGCACCCAGCTATCAGTCGAGTTATGTTTAGAAAGCTTTAGAGCTTGATCTTCCTCTGGGCTATGTTTGATGAGTGTCGAAAGCCTAGGTATTCATTTTTAAGCTAATAAACCGGCACACATGGTCTGCCTTCTCTGGCTACGTAGCACTGTTAGCATTCAGAAGTGTTCCAGCTAAGCAGTAAATTTTACTCACAACTCGTGTTTGCCTCTAGACGACCCAATTGTTCATTCCCAAGTTGTTATCTCTATACATTTATTTTGGCCAAATTTCAAAAATAACAGTGGGATGTTATAAACCAACTGAATTCTGGCATAAGGCACTATCTGCGAGTTGCTTTGGATTTCTGAAGGAAGAGGGTGTTCTTGGTTGTTGTTTTTAGTAAGATTTACAAGATTTAGTTCTCCATCACCCAAACGTTAAGGAGCAAAGCAATGCTTGCCCCCCATGTGTCAATAACCACAAGGGAGAAGGTGGGGACCTGGCTGCATGGATGATAAGGATTCAAATGGCCTTGTTTAAAATTCATTATGACCGTTGTGACTCCACTTGTGAGTATTTGGCAGCAGAATGAAACTCAGAAAGCCCTGAACCTCTGGGCAGAGCGCACAGTCCTGCTCACCCTGGGGTGGCTTCAAAATGGGACAGGGAGAGGTGGCGATGGGGACACAGAGCTCCTCACAGTAGAGGAGCACGGGCTTTGTTTGGCTTGGCAAAATGAAGATTGACGGAGTCTGGACTCCAGGGAAGGAGAAGGGCTGCTCATATGAAAGGACAGCACTGGCACAAGAAGAAGTGGGGATGAAGCAGCCACAAAACAATTCAGACGTGAAAAACAAAACAAAACAAAAAGCAAAACAGCCCTCAGAGCAATGAGGTTTGAGAGCAGCTTTCCTGCAGCCGAGGGAACGAGATAATTTAGTAGCAGAGCCTCATGACGTGAGTCTTCCCATCACATGTATGTCACGGGGCACATGTGCATGTTTGCACCTTTCTTCTGGGCCTGGGCATGGGCCATGTAAAACGGGCTCACGGTCTCATGTGCTGGGCGAGCAAGAGGCAGGAGAGCAGCGTTGTGGATGGATTATGTTGTTCAGCTCATCGGCAGAAGCAGCTATGCCTGTCTAAACTTAATTTGAACTCAAAATTGGGTTGGTAATGTCATGTTTTGTTCCCTGTGTGGAAAAGACCAACCATTCTTGTAGGAACAGCTCTATTCTTGGCTCCACTAGGAACACAGCAATGTCATTTTACATGGCAGTTGTGCTTTCTGAGGAGTCACGTTGAGAGAACACGTTGGGATAAATCTCTGGAGCACTGTGTCGAACACCCCCACCTTTTTTATGGGGGGTCCAAAACAGGAGTTCAGACTGAGGTATTACAGAGGGCCAGCTCTCAAATCCAAATTCAGATCCAGAATCGAGACCCCCCCAAGCTCCAGGGGGGTTGGCTCCAGAGCTGTGGGCACAGTCCAGCTTCTGCCCAACAACAGGGCAGGTACTGCAAATTTGCGCTTAATTTCTGAAGGCAGCTCATCACTTCCTAACATACCCTCGTAAACCCACATACCCCCCAACTCTGGATGTGTGTGCGTTGGAGAGCTAATTCTGCAACAGCAGGACATGCTGAAGTAGGTCCAGCTCTCTCATTTCTGTTTTAAATTAGGCACAATCTATTTTTTTTTCTTCCCCTCCCCAAGTCCTTAAACGCCATATGTATAATTCCATTCTGCTAGAAAACGCTACCAAGAAAAAAAGGTAAATTAAATTTGACTTCTATATGCAAATCACAGCACGGTTGCATACATCAGTGAGAACATAACCTTAACCATTGTCCTCCAAACAGCACTAGGGGATGAAATATATGCAATTCAGAGTTAACCTTAAACCTTCAGGCCTCGGTCAGTCACACGTTAAGAAGGGTAATTCCTGATTAAGGTATTTTTTAAACCATCTGACATTAATTGTTATAAAATGGAAATCTGATTTTAATGACTTTAAGGTCTCCTTTTCTATTCGTAACTCTGAAGGTATTTTGACCTGTGGGTGGAACAGCGAAGCATCCCCTCCCCGTTGCACAGGAGGGGTTGGGGTATGTACACCTCTGCCGTCCATGGAACAGGGGGAGAACCACCCACAGCGGTGGTTTGATGGAGATTCCCCTTTGGGACAAGCCTTCAAGATTCTGGTGTGGCCACAGTAGGACCTTCTCTCTGTCCTACCTGTCACTATGACTTCCCATGTGGCTACAGCATACAGCCTAGTGACAGGCGCGACGTCCTCACGGGGTATGAATTTATCACAAACCTGATTTTGCCATTTTCTGGTGTAAATTTGAGCAGAGACACCACCGACACATTCTAGAGCTTTCTCAGGAGGAAAACGCCCCTTTGAGGACTGCTTTTTAAACGCTAGGGAGTTTGCTTTACTCATAAAACCAAACTAAAAGTCATGACACAATAAAGTCACCACCCCCAGTGCTGCGGTGCCATCAAACCCTAGCATGGCTAGCGCTCAATTAAAACGTAATCATACCAAAGGCGTTTTGGAGTTGTGTGACAATGACTGTACGCAGCACTAATACTGTAATGACACAGTAATCAAGTCTCAGTTGCATCCTATTCAAGTCCCAGCTGTTCTGAGTGAGGTGTAACTTTCATCAGAGCTAATTATTTCATATTAATCTCAAATACTTTAGCCCATACAGCTTTATAATATGCAGATAATGAGGGTTCTCTTGTTGATGCCACAAACAAATGAGTTGAACCTCCTCTGCAGCATGGCCATAGGAGAGAGACGGAGCGACTGATTGAGACAGGGCTCCCGCGGAGGGATATGAACAATTTAATTGTGATTGGGTTTTATAATTGGATTTTATTTTAATGGTTCATGCTGCTCCCCAAAGGCTCTTGGTGCGGGAGGTGCTTTATAAATAACATTTATTAATTGTTTTAACCTCTTTTTCTTTCACGACGGCAGGGCTTTCTGAACGCAGCTCTCCACCCCTGTTCGTGCCATCCAGAAGGGCCTCCGGTAGGGATGCAGCTTAAAATCACGTACAGCGTATTCCAGAGCGCTGCTTGCTCCCATGGAGGGGGAAAGGCATCGCTCCTCCGTCTGGAGTTTCAGTGGGGATTGAATATCAGATCTTTCCCATTCAGGACTCCCATTTCTGCCACCTGAGCTAAGGAATTAACCCAGTAGCGATTCCAGCAGCAGCTATCTCCGAAGTAAAACAGCCACTTGAAGGATCCGGTGACGGTTTGGGTTACTCGCATGGATGATTAGTCACGAGGCTTTAGGCTTAAAGCTTTAATCCAGTTTCCTTTAAAGTTGATGGGAGCTTTGGCCCTATATGTGTTAGGGTGCGTATTGCTTATGGCAACTCTAGTATAGGTTGCAAACCCTTACAAATCCCCTCTCTCCATGAACTCCTAACATTTTCTGAACCTTTCATCTTTTGGACTGAATTTTTCATGCTTGGTCTCTGCCAGGAGATTGTTTTTAATGGATGATTTGAACACAATCCCTCTAGCCATGTGAGTTCAGGGACAGTTAGACACACAAAGGCTCTTCTACATTTGAAAAAGAAAAAAGTATTGTGAAAGAAGTGAATCAATTTGAAATCAATCTTTTACAGACATAGACTGGCTTACTTCAGTATAGCCGTGTGCCATAACTTTGTGGAGCGTAGACAAATTCACATGCCCTGATTCCAACATGCGTGTGTCATCGTTACGTAAAGAGATCACGGTGACAGTACCAAACACATCTGATCTTATCCAGCTGTGTTTCAGAACTGGTTCCCTCAATAGGTCTAATTCACACCCATGGACAGCAAGAAAATGAGTCCCACTGCCCCTTCTTGGAATTAGAAATATGGCTTGGAAAAATGCAGTGATGGGATGAAATTTAATAACATAAAGTCCACGCGTTCAGGAGGCTGAGAACTGGAATTTCTACCCTAAGTTAGAGCTGAGCACGGAGGAAAATCCCAGAGTGCGCTCAGCAATCACAAGGTGGCTCTGAGATACTGTTTTGGAAACGGCCATGAGAAACGCTGGTGTGATCCTAGGATGGATAAGGGAATAGAGATGCAAGGTAGAGATGCAAGGCCATGGCCAGACCTCCTCAGGAAAACAATGCATTTTTGGGGGGCTGCCCAGGTTCGAGAGTGATGAATGGATGTGCAGGACTGCTAGGCTGGCCAGAAGAGCTTATTCTCTAAGGAGCTTGTACACATACGCACGTTATCTGTATGCTCGTGCACCCCCATGGAAACATTTCACCAAGCATTAAAGCCATTCATTTCTGAAGAAGAAAGGCATTAACCTCATTGCAGAAAATTGGCTGTGAGCTCTTACAATCTTCGTTATTAAGAAAAATGAAAAAGGGAGCATTTTCCACTAAAAAGAGTCAGACAATAACACCCCACTAACAGCCCGGTGAGATCTCGTCTTGAGGAGGAAACTCTTTTTGTGGGTCCAGCCCAGTCAGGAAAAACAACTGGCTTTTCTTCACCATTTTGCATCCCCAGTCACAAATAGCTTTATTATTGTCAATTAACCATGGCTGGGAACATTACTGGATGACATCAACTTGTTACCTCTTTCTCAGATGGGAAAGTAATGTGCCCAGAGGATAAATTGCTCTTCACACAGCAAATCAACAGCAGGGTTGGGAACAGAAGTCCTGATCTCCGGTCTGTTCACGGATTAGAGAGGCTAGTTATAAAAAAGTGGATTTTTTTCCAGAGGATTCCAAGATTTCTAAATTAATTCCCACTCTGAGTGCAATCCAGAGCCGCAGCATCAGGATTTCCTGGGAAAATGCCATTCCCAAGCATTTCAGCTCAGAACTGTCAGCTTATCGGAGTCACGTGGAACAGCTTCTCATCGTGATGTCCAAGTTATATGTTTCGGTGTACCACATAAATACTCCATCGGTATTTGAATATAAAAGTCAGGGCTAAATCAAACAAGATAATTAAGTTGCAATGCTGTGTTAGGCACAACTGCAAAGAAACAAATCATGTCAACTGCGTTCCGACCATGCGTTTCACCAGAACTGCAAAGTTCAGGCAAAACAACCTGAGATAAAACCACATTTTGAAGTCAGCAAGGCTTTATCAACTTCCAGCTCCTGGGGATTTTATACCAATTGCTACCTCCGTCTGCTAATGTAAGAGAAGTGTCTTTAAATGCAAAATAATTGCTCTGACTTATTTCTCTGAACGTTTACAACTCTTGAGAATAAAAGACCAACACCTCTCTCATTGCACAACTAGATTTAAAATTAGGTAAAAGAATAGCCAAGATGTATCTAGCCTGGATATGGTTGAAAGGAAGCAGTAGATGACAAGGGCCAAACCCATCACTGGTGGGACTCGAGAGCAGTCAGCAGAGGTAATAAGCAGAGCGATGCTGGGTCTGGAGTAGTTTCTCCTACAGAAAAGCCTTCACCATATGTTAATGGCAGCAGCTCACAGTGTGTATCACACAAACCCTATTCACGTCCAGAATTCCTATGACTCTATTAGTGTCACAAGTTATTAAAAGGACATTTCAAAAATAGGTCTCTCCAAGTGGAACCGGTAAGAAGTAACCATGGCTATTTGATATAGTCATAGCAACAAAAGAGCATCACCTTGGCAACACACCAGGCTTATTTACCGAGGTGCGTGTCAAAGCATATTAAAGTCATTTATATCTGAATGAGTTCTGATGCCATCTTCTAATCTTCCGAGCTCCCGAGCAGCTCCGCAACAGCTATGGAAAAGTAATCAAAGGAAGGGTTTGTGTCATATAACATGTACCACGCTCACAAATAAAGGCATTTTCATTTCTGTCAGATTTCCGACCTGTTCAAAACTAATAACTTGCACGTGACTGAAGTAACAAAAGCATCGGCTGGAAACAACTATGATGGAAACCCTTGAGGTGCAAATTAAATGTAGAAATTAAAATGGACTAGCACGTGCCCCTGCCTGGAAATCAGAAAGGGAGAAATCTGGAGATATTCCTTGTAGCTGGGACGCAGCAGAGACCCACTGCTGTCAGAGAGTACGTACAGAGCCCGAGCCAAGAGATGTCAAGCTGGGCATCATCTTGGCAAGCAGGGCTGTCCGCAGCACCACCATCTTCATCTGAGCTAGCTGGTGAGATTTTCATCATTAAGCAGGAGGCAGCATTTCTAATCGAGCCCATCAAAAGAGATCAATTATTTGAGTCCAGACTGTCTGGATACCGTGTATCTGTAAGAACCGTGCATTCCTGACAAGGAAATCTGTAGCTTTGAGCTCGTAGGATCATAATGCTTAAGATAATTTAAAAAGAAGCAGCCCAGGATCACTGCAGCACAGGACCCAGAGGAATAAGAGTCAGTTTGGCACAAGCATGCCGCTGTGCAGGGGGGGCAAGCACGAGCCCTGACACCATCAAAAGCACACAGAGCATTTGAACGTCACGTGGGATTCATTTCAGAGCCCTCTCCACTGAGCCTTGATAGGACTTTGACCCTGGCACCTTTGTATCCCCCCAAGGCTGCGGCTGCAGGGCCCATTGTCATTCATGGGCCTCTGCAGCAGATTAGGTAGCAGAGCAAAATGCATCGTAATAGCGTCTTGTGTGGCAAAGATGCTTTAACAATTTAATGCAATTTCTTTACAAGCATGAGGGGCAACAGAAGCTTCTTAAGCAGTCACTCAATTAGCTTTATCCCTCTTCATCTGCTGAAGTTTACTCATGAGAGGTGACCTTGAAGAATTTGTCTTTTTCTGATCTGCCTCTCTCTTTCCCCCCCGCCTTAGGGATTCAAATAAACTGTGGAAAAAGAGGAAGGAGAATTATATTTCTTTAATTCTGTCATGGACCACAGGCCCTACTTATGTGCCAGCATGGCCTTGGGAGCAAGGCACAGCCCTTGAGCACGGCGTGGGGCTCTTTGCTCATTCTGACCTCCACATGGTTGAGAAAGAAGCCACGAGGCACTTCTACCTGCCTGTGTGGGATTGGCATAGAATCCTAGAATGGTTTGGGTTGGAAGGGACCTTCAGAGGCCATCCAGTCCAACCCCCTGCAGGGAGCAGGGACATCTTTAACCAGATCAGGTTGCTCACAGCCCCGTCCAACCTGACCTGGAATGTTTCCAGGGATGGGGCCTCCACCACTGCTCTGGGCAACCTGGGCCAGTGCTTCACCACCCTCAGTGGAAAACATTTCTTCCTTCTATCCAGCCTAAATCTGCCCTCCTTTAGTTTAAACCCATCACCCCTTGTCCTGTCACCACAGGCCTTGCTAAAAAGCCTGTCCCCACCTTTCCTCTAGGCCCCCTTGAAGCACTGCAAGGCCGCACTAAGGTCTCCCCGCAGCCTTCTCTTCTCCAGGCTGAACAGCCCCAACTCTCTCAGCCTGGCCTCCCACCTTTCCTTTGAAATCTCTTCTCCAAAGACAGATCACTTCCCACACCCCCTCCAATGCTTCCATGACCAAACTTCTGACCTCTCTCAGATGAGGAATGGCCCTCTCGAGTCCTCTCAGTTGGCTGTAAAGGAGGGTTAGGTGATGGGCAGACACACGGTGCTCCCCTCACGAAGTAATTCATCCCTCTGGCTTTCTGTTTACTCTCCTAATCTCTGTCCTCTTTGTTCAGCCTGATGCTCGGAGCAAGGAGTGACTCAACAAGCCTATGCATGCACTCCAGGAACACAGCAAGATCTTCTGACTGCTGTATACGTAGCAGTCAAAGATTTTAAAGGTTTTATAATGGATTGGATCATTTCAGGTACGTGCAGCATAGCTAGCTGGCAAAACTCAGCAAGAGCTTATGGACGTGTGCGAGGGAGGTCGTATTTACAGCTTAGATACACTTAAGAGTCATGGAAATGACACCAGCCAGGCAGAGATGAACCAGCGCTAGACCTGTTCAAGGCTGTTATTGAGGGAGATGACAGAATTATGATTATACCTGTGCCTCTGCACAACAAGATCCTGGAGAGAGAGAGGTCAGCAGGGTCTCCAAGGAAATGAAAACGCCGAGGCTCACTCATTGCAGGAAATTGCTGCGCGTGGGGCAAATTCAGCTCTCGCAGAGGCAGGCACGGCTCCCTGAGTTGCACCAGCGGGACCTTTACACCACCACTGAATGTGGTCCTGTTGCAGGTAAGTGAGGGAGCCCGTACCTGGCAGGAGGGGTTACAGCAAGAATCCTCGGCTCTTTCTGGGCTTCTTATATGCTTCCAAGCCAGCTACGTTCAATCCCGGCAAGACTCAGTTTATCCATATCTTAGATACCTAGCACTTGCTTTTATAATCTAGCGCTTGTTTCCTCTCTCCCAGGAGCTGTGAAGTTTACTCTGTGCTTGGAGAGAACTTCAAGAGCCCAAACTGAGGGCATTACGCTGCTGCTAACGCCTCGAACGCCTCTGCAGCCGGCACTGTGGACGAGCGGAGCAGCTCTGCGTTATCGGGAGGGAGCACCTTCAGTGTAAGGCAGAGGGTATTAATTAATTGCAGGCAGCTTCTCAGAACATACCAAGAAAAAAATCAAGTGCTGTAATGACACACAGGGTATCAGTAAGCACCAGGCTCTGCATCCCAACAGAGAGATGGAAAGCAGCCATGAGGGTGGGGGGATCAGGGGAGACCCCCAGCCCTGCCAGGGAAGAAGCCAAAAGGCTTCTCAAGGATGCAGTGGGCTTTGTGGGGATATGGGCTGCGGGTTGTCGACGGGAGGAGTTGATTCCTGTGCTGGATGGAAAGACAGAAATGTGGGGTGATCCCATGCTGCTCCCCTCCAGGCAGCGCTCACGCGGGGCTGGTGCCCCCCCGCTGTACGCTCATGCTGTGAACTCAAGAAAAATGCTTCGTCTCCTGGTTTCCATGCTGAAAGTAAGCTCTTTGGGGCAAGAGCTGTCTCTCCCTGAATATTTGCAGAAGACCTAGCAGAACAGAGCTTCTAAACACCCCTTGAGACAGCAACATCCTGGCTGAGCTGAGGAGGGACCTTTGCAGCTAAAAGACAGCCCAGCTCATATAGGACCGTGCACGCATCTGCAGCGAACCCTTTTGTGCTTTAACCTGTGGCTTCCCAGTAGTCAGGAGGCTCCAAACAGCGTGGAGTGTGGAAATAGCTCACTCGCTAGGGCTGGTGCCTATTTGCAATCTTTTTGTTTCATTTGTGGGGAAAGAATTGCACAAGAGCTTTTGCTTGTGGGTGGTGGGTTTGGCACTTAGCTCTAACCATTAAAAATGAGAGTGCTCTGCAAGGAGGAGATAAAAAGACTATTAGCAGCAAGCAGAAGTTCACCATAACAGACCTCTGTTCTGCTGGAGAAAGTGCTGGGGTCTGCAACTGTTGGAAAAAAAGCTAAAAGAAAGAAATACTTCAGTCACTTAATATTCAGCAAACATAAGAGCGGTGAATGCGCTGAATGGAAAACTGAGGTTGCCACCCTCATTTCTGATTCCTGCATCCCCGCACGTGCCTGGTGCCTGGTTTATTTGCACAAAAAGCTTCTTGCCTTTGCTACCGATAGGATTCATCCACCCTAATCTGGGCATTTTACATGGCTCCCCGTGTTGTCTTGTTGTCAGTAAGCAAGAGAAAAGCGCTGCAAGAGCACGATTCATCTGCCCCATTTTTGACACCCGTCTGGGGATGTGATGAATCGCTCGCTGGAGCTGCTTGTTCCTCTCCGCTCCCTATTCGAGGAGCTGAGGGAGACCAGCTCAGATGATTTCGATCTTGAAATTTCTCTTTCCTAAGAGAATTTAGGAAATTTAGCATTGAGAATCTTACCCTTCAGGTGGGAATGTTACACCCCAAGTCCCCCGCCATGCACGTCCTCTCCCAGGCTCACCGGTGCACAGACTTGCTCGCCCTCCCTGGAGATTTCATTTGTGTGTGTTTCCTGAAACTGAAATAAAAGGTCTCCGAGGCTGTAAATAGATGTTTTGCAAACACATATTTTTCTCTTTGTGTCTATGGAAAAGACCATAATGCCAGGGAAGTTATTTACTTTTTATAGCATGTCTGAAACCTTTCATGCATAAATATAAACAGCCTGCAACGGAGTGGGGCTTCAGATTCACAAATCCCGGTGAAATACTTTTCCATGAGTTCTCAGTGGGGTGAAGGAATTTATAAGTTATGTATTCTTACCTTGTTACTGAAGCCTGTTAGAGATTTAGTCTGGCTCATACAGATCAGCTAAACAAATATAGTTTCCCTTCCCAGAAATGCCATTTAATCAAACTACCGTGTGCTTCATGAAACAAGCCGGGCAGGTCAGCCCGAGTGGTGCGAAAAGGCGAGGCACAGCCATCAATAATTGAATGGGTGACAGAAATCAAGGGAGGGAGGAAGATTTGTCACTGATCTTACATTCAATTTATAGTTTCAACATCTTTTTTTTTCGTTAGCCTACAGAGGTACAGGTGCAGATACTCACACGCTTACATAAATACCTAGATAGGTGAAGATTTTCCTGGAAAACTTCAGTTTTATTCTACTAACTTCATATCTTCTCTACAAACAAAATCCACATAGGCCACTTCTTTGTAAAAAGCATATTCTTTGGAAAAAGATTTCAAACGTGGTATGTATAATGGGGCTGCTTCAGATGTCTTCAGGCATTTATCCAACCCTTCTTCAAGGAAACGGATTGATGTTTTAATACTTCAAACTTAATAGCTCTTTTCCATTTCTTGGGTTTGTTTGCTGCCTGTTTTTTTTTTTTTTTTTTCTTTCTCTTGGCTATATCGTTGATTTCTATTCGGTGAAAATGTTCCCTCACAGCTCTGCTGTTTGATGATCCCCAACAGGCCTTTATTCTGCAGAGAATGACTGGAAATGGAGTGCTAAATGGCCATTTGTATTACAGCGATGCAAAAAAGGCCCCGTTTGGGACCCTGGACGCTTTGTGCCAGGGGCTGTACCCCGCGGGACAGAAACCTTCCCCAGAGCCATGCGAAGAGACAGCAGGAGGACGGCTCCTGGGGAGCAAGGAGGGAAAGATGATATTTCCTAAGGCTTTTGGGCTTTGCAGCACTGAACTTCTAGGAAACCCTGAGATCTCCAGCCCCAAATTTCAGCATGTTCAATGCAAGGAGGCACTAGACTGTAAGACCTGCCAAGGAGAGGGGTCAAGACAAGGAGCCTTGTTGAGGCTCTCACCCGAGACATCCCTCCACGTGTTGGAGCCTACAGAAAGCCCCTGTGCAACAACTGTGCAACACAACGCCCAAACCAGAAGTCCTTTCATGGAGTTGGGAGATTTATAGGCAGAAATGTGCGTGTAGATGCTGCACAGTGATGTGTCTGACTTACTGAACATGTCCAGGTGTCCTCCTGCTGCATGCCCCCGTGCTGCAAGGTTATCTGGGGAAGTACAGTGACCCTTTGGGGACTTCAACCCCAGGGTTGTTCACAGACCCCCCACATCTCAGAGTTCACACTAATACCTAGCAGTAACACCAGAGGGACAATTATTCTGCTGTCTACCGAGACATCAACGGGGAAAAACACGTGCTGCTTCATCAACCAACGAACCCACCTTTCCCTCACCCCAGCATCCTTTGTCAGTGCTCATCCTTCAGCTCTGATCGCATTTGCTTATTGTGCTCCCAAACTGGGGTCAGGCTGGTTGTCACACACACCAGTGACATACTTGCTTACTACACGAGTGGTGAAACTAGATAAATGTGGGGTTTTTTTTTGTGAGCATGCACCAGTGCCAGAAGGACCTTCCTTCCCCTTCTGTCTCGCACAGCTCCAGCCTTTGCAGCCACAGCATCTTCATCCTCCTGCCAGCAGCGCCTCAATCCTCCTTTGAGCATCCCCATCCCATCTGGGTTTCTTAAGCACTGGCACGAGGGGATGCAGCACCCAACGTGTGCAGCTCCAAGCTGTGGGTGCGGATCAGCCCTGGGTCAGCCCAGCCAGGGCCGACATGGGCAGCATGACCCTCCCCAGGCAGGATTTTCCAAAATCCATGAAGTACATGAAAACCTTGCACCCTTGCTCCTAGCTGTCACATACACTTGCAAGTGGCTCCTGCATTCAGAACTGACCACAGGAGGATGACAGAGAGAGAAAGGGTTGTATAAGCCACATTTCATTAGGAAAAAAAAAAAATTAAGGTTAAAAACCCCTTCCCCCAGGAGCTTAGGGTGCAAGGAGAGTCCATGGAGCTCCTGGCCCACGCCTCCTGAAGCCTTTGAGGTGCAAGTCCGGACTGTACACCCCGTGTCCACGATGTTCAGCCACAAGAGGGAGATCGAAGCTACCGAAAGCACCCTGGAGGCTCCTGAGGTTTGGATGGGAGCCGGGACCCCCCAGCTGGAGCAGCCCTCCAGCACCCCGTGGCACCCCAGCTCCAAGCATCATCCCGGTCCCCGTGCGCATGAGAGCAACAGGACTCGCCCGCAGGCTCTGGTGAAGGTTAAAGATGGATTCTCCCCTCCTGATGACAGGAGAGTGTTCACCTCAACCTGAGAATAAAATTACACTTAAGATGCTTTTTTTTTTCCCCCCTGCTAAGACCTTGATATTAATGAGGTTAATTTTACACGAAAGCGACAAAGAGACCAATAAATAGGAAATGAGGTTTAAATGGACCTGTCTCTCAGAAAAGAAAAGAAAATACACAGAAGTATTCCTTTTTCCTCTCTACAATGCAAATGGAAGCAGGCTGGGTACAGCTGACCCCTCTCTATATTACATGTAATAATTACTTAATTATCCTGGATAAAAATATCCCATTATCCACATGCCCTAATGAGCCTTGGCAATACTGCAGGGACCTGTGTTTGTAAGGAAGAAGAAGAATGACAGCCTGGAGCCACATCGGATAAGGCCGAATCCACACGTGGAACGGTACACCGTACAGCAAGGCCCAGAAATGTCGATGGAAATATTTGTGTAAGTCAAGCAGTCACACAACAAGCCTATTAAAGGCAATGGTTAATTAATTGACAAAATTACTAACTGCATACTTAAAATACTAGTTTCCTCGGTTTCTATTTGCTGCACGGCTCCAGCAAGCACCAGGTTTTCTCACTGTGCTTGCTTTGGTTTTGATCAAAACCTGCTCCCCTGAGGACTGTGATTTCCACCGAGGGTTTCATCAGGGCAGGTCCCTCCCCAGAAGTTTGCTCTCGGCTAGGTGCACTTTTCCACCTTTTCCAGGAAAATGTTCCCGCCTGTACGGTGAGTTTTTGTCCACAGCCCAGTCACCAGCAGAGGGGGAAGGAGCAGCAGAGAGAAGGGAAGGAGTCACCTAAAGGAAAGATCCCAAATGTCATGGTGAAAAAGCAGACGAGTCCTCCAAACCTCACCCAAACCCACATCTCTGTGCCATTTCAGCAGAGCTTTCCTGGTGCCCAGGAGGCCGTGAGGGGAGGTGGATGGGGGGACGGGGTGTCCTGGATGGAGAGTGGGACGCAGCTATCACGGGGCTATGAACCATGTGCAGGACAGCACAGGACCATGGGCCAGCGGCCCCTGAGCCCCTCTGCAAACCTCCCTGCACTGCGGCAACCGAGGCTGTCACAAGCGGGAGAAACTCATGCCTGACATCCATCACACATTGCTCAGAGCTTTTCTGTCAGTCAGATTTTAAACAGGCTTTTACAATAATGAAATGTTCAAAAAAATCTATCCCAGCTGGCTCTCTGGGCTTCTCTTCCAACCCATGGAGAGACCGGCACCTACAGAAGGACGTTCAGTCCATCCTGAGGATGGGAAGGGTGGGGGGCTCAGGTGAGGCATGGGGCACATTATCCTGAGGATGTGGTTTGTCCTTCTGTAGCAGCACCCAGCTTTGATGAGATGTTTAATTTTTACACGGCTAAAGTTAGAGCGGAAGACTCCTCTCTTCAGCTAATACACCATTTCCCTGAAGATTCAGAGCAATTTTCAAACCTAGGCGCACTAAACTTCCAAAAGCCAGGAGATTTGGGTTTTTTTTTAGGAGGGAGAAAAAGAAGTGATTTCAGCATTTCAAGGAAAGGGGATGTGTTTTCTAGGTGGCAAAACCCTCCCTCCTTTTTCAATCAACTTTTTATAGAATCGCTCTGTGAGAAATAAATATTACACGTCAGCTTTATTTGATTATAATTGAACATCCATCAACCTATCTGCCTATCTAGCCACCCTTGTATAGTGCTGGAAACACCAATCTCTGACATAACTCTAGGCCTGTTGGAATTTAAAATTAAATTATTATTGTCAGTGTTAATGGATATTCATATGCTACAATGCTGAAGCTACAGAAGAAAATTGATAGTTTATCTAGATAGATCATCTGACCTGTGCAGATAACATTCAGAGCTGCACGTATTTTCCTGCATGTCATTCTCTGTAGGAGCAGAGCCTCGCTGTCTGTGCAATCAAGGTCTTTCCAGTCTGAGGAATATACACAAGGCACTGTATAATGGATTTTTCCTCCTCCTCCCATCAAAAACTATGTTCAAGCCGTACATGCCAGCCTCTAAAATTGCATTAGAGCACTGCTAAGCTGCAGAAGAGCTATCGTCATCCCACTGCTGTATTTATTTAGCTGTGTTGTGTCTGCTGGATAAAGACTAGGCAATTTTAAAAATTGGGCACCTGTTGGTCAGACAGCTCAGGATGGATGAGAAACCGAGAACCAGGCAGATTCTGTAGTGACTGGTGGGTTAATTTTCCTTCCGTTCATTTAAATTCACACCCTTTGCCTTTCTGCTTTCAATATATTCAGAAACTAGAAGGGAAAATTGCTCCCGTGGTGTTTGCTGTTGCACAGTCAAGCACCGGATTCCTCCAGCAAAAAAAGCTCCGAGCAAGCAATACGTATTCAGAAAAGGTTAAAAATTAAACAAAGGTAGTGCCAGGAAAAACGCAGGGCACACCACTATGCATTCACCTGTAAAACAAGAAAAGTAGAACCCTCCGTGTCCTGGAAGTGACAGCCTGCTGATGTTCCTTGGCCACGCTGCCACGGCCAGCATCACCCCAGCGAGGTTTTTGAGCATATTTGCACTGGGGATTGTTCAGGATTGCTGATTCCCTTGCGCTGCTCACAGATCACAGCGGTGACCCGAGCAGCTCTAGACAGCCAGGAGGGGATGGGGGTGCTGGACCAGGCGCCCCAGCTGAGCCCCTTGAACCAGCTCTGGGGAGTGGTTATGAGGCCACAGTGCTCTCAGTAGCTCTGAAGAATTTTATTTCAGATGGAAAACCTGAATTTCTGAACTGTTATAATGGCACGCAGAGCCTCTCTGCGAGATCTGAGCGTCTCTGTACGTGCTATGGCGTAGCCAAGACCTCGTCCCCTGGAGGTTCGCAGTCTGCAATATGAGCAGGTAGAAACACAGTGTGCTCATGCGATAGTCTCTCGGTCTCCTGGCCTCTCTGGCTGGTGTTTTACCCACTTGAACACAAACTGGAAGAATTAAATAGCTCTTGACTGGTTCTCAACCTGCTGTACAAAAAGGTCTATGAATTCTAAAGAAAGGGAGCAGGGAAGTTAATTAAAAGGAGCATTCGCTTTCATCCCAGAGGGCATTGCAGCAGGAATTCAGTGAAACAAGGGATGGAGAAAAAGTGCCCAGTCCCTGTGCCTATCCCTTTCCTCCGATTCCCCCTCCTGCATAGCATCCATGTTTCTTTGGCTGGGATTTGAGAGGGGGTGAGAGCCGTTACCACCCTGCTTCTTGTCTCCAGCCATTTAATTGCGGTCCCCCAGCACATCTGATACCATCTCCAAATCTTTCAGAGCTTCAAGTCACTAAATAGTTTTAAAAACCATCCCAGAGAGCAAAGTCAAGGAGCTATCAGGTAAGCAGGACTTTGCCTGTGGGCAAACATATCTTAATACATTACATTAACGTTTAACAGCCAAAGTCAGCAACACCAATCACAGCAGTAATTACCCTGCACTTGACACTGCCCCAAGGTGATGCCTAGAAATTATATAAACGAAAAAGCTTTGATTGACAAGAGAGGGGCTTCCCACACCCCTCGCTGAGCCATGAGGTCCCTGTGATATAGGGATCTACCCTTTGCTTGGCCAAGCCCCAAGGGCTCATCAAGCCATGAACCAAATGAATTGCTGTTTTGTGTGTGTGCAAATAACTGGATTAGTCACAGCCCTTTTTTTTTTTTTTTTTATTTTTAACCCTTGTTAGCTTTGCCCTGCCTTTGAGGGCAAATATACACAGCAGGAGCTGCCTCAAGCTCTCAGTTTTCCAAGCACTGTTGCCTTTTCAGGCTGTAATGATGTGATTATTATTTCCATCACAGCACAGTCTGCAGGTCATAACCAAAATCAGGATCCTACGGAGCCAGGTGCTGTGCAGAGCCGCAGCCACTTCCCCACGCAGTTGAGCAAACAACCGTGGCAGCGCTAGGAGTTCACCCCGGATTTCTTGAGTCCCAAACCAGCTCTCCAAACTCTTTCGAAGGTGCTCGTGCACAGTAGGGACTGCATCTGCCATATGGGAAAGCCAAATTATTGCCCTCCCTGGTTTGGGCAAAATTCAAACTAACAAACCAAATCTTTCTGCAAGGAACCTGGAGAGTTTGTTAGACATGCTCCAAAGGCAAAAGACTTATTTAAAAAAAAAAAAAGAAGAAAAATTGAGACTTCATACATCCCCTGCTGAGCCCTCTCCACACTCCCCCCCTTCCATTGTATCTTACGCTGTAGCAGATAACTAACTGGCTTGTTAGTGTTTTAAGCAGGTTTTCCCATGAATATCACATAACTTTAGGCTCTTGGAGCAGGGTAATGGAGACTGCTACTTTCTCTAGCTTGGCCACGTTACAGAGATGATTGCTAAGCAGGGAGATGACATTTGCATGATTTACAGAACTTACAAATTCCTGCTGTGGTGAAAACACTCCCTCAGATTATCTGCAATTCTCCTGCACAGCTCAATCACAGCCCTTCCTCGCTGCCGTGTCCACAGCCCTGAGCGGGAAAAAGATTGCCAGCAGGGTAAGTATCAACATTTTTATACATCTTTACTGAGGGAAAACTTGGAAGACATAAAAATGTCATAAAACGGCTGATGACAACCTCAACTGTGGCACACCTCTCCTCTGTATTACTACCCGTTGGTTTCAATTGCTCATAACTTTACCAACCTTCAGACATTTGAGCTGAAACTGAGCATTTACAGAGCTTTAGAGAAGTGGTTGAAGTGTAGCCTGGTACGTCTGGTTAAAGCCTAGCCTGGCATGTCTACGCTACACAGGCTGGGCGCCAGGTACCCACCAGCTTCAGCAGCTCAGTGCTGTCCCCCTAAATTATACCAAGCGTTTTCAGGGAGGGCCATAATGACCCTCACACCTACTAACCCTATTTGTGCCTCTGTTCTTGAGGGAAAAACAAGCTAGAAGCAGGAATAAAGATCAACAGCCTCTTCTTATATAGGTTTGGTGCCAAGTCTTGTACAGTCTGGTTCTGGGTCTCAGCTGAGGTTACTCAAAGCATCCTTACAGCTCAGGGAAATCAAATATCCGTACCAGATTTGTGTGCTCATCTGAATTGGGCTTTGTTTTCGGGGAAGAAATCAAGGTCGAATAACGCTGGTGAGCTGTGAAAAACAATAACTGGAATGCCCTGCTCTCAAGGGGATGGAATTTACACCGGAATAAAGGAAACAACAAAATGCAGTGTGCTTAGCAGGTTTGTTTCACATAGGTGGGAAATCATTGCGAGGTAAGCGGAAGGCTGCAGACCGGCACAGAGGCTCCGTTCCCGCTGATAGTGCACCTTTGCTGCCAGGGCTTGAATCGCTTTATAAATGACAAAAACTGTATTTTGGTCTAAAACTTTACGTTCTGCAAATTACTGACTTTCAGCCTTTCTTTACTGTTTTAAGGGAATTTCCTGAGGCAGCAGTAGCTGAGAACAGCTGTTACATCAGCCCCATTAAGAATACCCTTTCCTTTCCTTTCCTTTCCTTTCCTTTCCTTTCCT
>VYZW01036721.1:15491-55420 GCA_013401315.1 Balaeniceps rex | reverse complement strand
CTCTCTCCTTCAAGGCCATGTGTGCTCTTTGTTTTTAGCACAAGCAGAGGGATACTTCTGGTTTTTCAATGTTGACCTTTTACTGTACTGCACAAGTAACCTCCCTGTCCTTATTTTCTACGTAGCTGGGACAGCTGTACGTATTACAAAGGTAAAGAAGAAAACTCTTTTAAGACCAGAGGCTGTTGAGGAAAGATTCTCCAAGAAATATTTCTCATCACTGCAGTGTCCATGAGCTACTAAATTACTATAAAGGTATTGCTAATTTGACTTCCTCTACATAAACAAGCTGTGCTAGTCTTTGAAGATCTCAAGTAGGTCTTGAATAGGTTCAACTTGCAATAATTCAGCTGAAAGCATTGGGTTAATTAATCTTATTTAAAAATCAGTGAAACAGAAGTTAATTAAAATGTAAACAATGGGCTGCATTGTTACTGACAACTTCAGAAAAAAGAATCTTTGAAATTCTTTGTGTAATGGATTTTACCTGACCGCCCTTGGAGGAGAGAGCGGTTTTGCAACAGATCACTTTACTGAACTGACCTTTCTTTCACTTTTAAATGAAATATATTCTTTGCTTCTCCCAGTGCAGTGCAGCTGNAGCAATTCTGTGTATGGGCCTGATCCAGAACTAGCTCAACTGAGTAAAAAGATTCAAGGGGCTAGGACTGGGCCCCCATTAAAGGATTAGGAGAAAAAAAAATCCACAGCATTTCCCTTGGGTTTTGTTTTTGTGTATTTCAAGGTTAATCTTGTTATTCCTGCTCTTCAGAAAAAAAAAAAGAAAAAAGAAAAAAAAAAGTAAATATGTGCCAAATAGGTGGGGCAAAAACATTCTGGAATTTGTGAGACTGAGGTGGGGAAAAGAACCTTGACAAATTATCTTCCTGCCTCACCGATGAATTATTTTGTAAATATGTGTCTTCTAATTTAGTATAAGCTCAAAATATCTATGACGGCAACAAAAGTAAAATTTAAACAAAAAGCCCTACAGTAGTAAAGACAACATATGACCAGTCATGAGGATAACAATGAATTTTATATTTGGCTCCTTCCTTTGTGCTAGCTGGTAAGACAACATAGATTAGCAGGGTATGTTATGCATATTACCTGAAATGGTCTTACAGCCCACATCGAAAGCTGTGAGCGAAAAACTGCAAGTGACTACTGTTGTTGTTCTTCACATAGAAAAGTGGGGTTTTCAGTAAAGACATAAATGGATTCACGGAACAGTGTTATTCCCCAGTGTCTTACTAATGATGATGTTTTGAAACTGCAAGTAAGAAATCAGCCTTAGGGACTTTCTGCAGCAAAAACATGTCATTATATGCAAGAAGGGATATGTTCTCATAGACTATTTTTTCTCTGCTACACATGCTGACACCACTTGTTTATTTACATTCTGTTGTTTCAAGGTACAATGCATAAATGAATTAATAATAATAAACAATTATTCTCATCAAAGCATCAGAATCACTTTTCAAATTAATGTGCTGCACAGGAATGAAAGCAAAGAGTGGAGAAATTCAGTGGCTTCTTGAACTAAACTCTAATGCCCAGGACAGATTTCCTGGCTATGTGGTTGCAAATGACATTTTGGTCTCAGCATAACCTGTCACAGTCAACATGGCATTACTCATCCAACTATAATTCAGAGAGTGACTACAGCAAGCAGAACAATTGTGTAAGTAAATACTAAAACACAGCCAACTGGCACTTCCTGCCAATTCTGTGAAACCTAAGTCACGATTCAGTCCTGTCACACTTGTACCCGTTTTGTTTGCAATTCCGGAGAAATTGCTGTGACCATTTTTTGTTAACACGCATGTCTCAGGAAGAGGTTTTATTTGGACATGAAGGTAAGTGAACAAGACTTCTCACCAAGATGGCTCTGGCCTTAGTGCCCCATGCTGACAGCCAGCCATGGTTTGGACTTGGGGCAACAGTGGTGCTAAGATTGTTGGAGAGAGAGCAGGGTAGAGCTCAGCCTAACCACCTATAACTAAGTGACCATGCAGCACAAACCACAGTGACGAGGAAAGGTGGGAAGGCCTTTCAAAGAGGATTCACAAGGTTGTAGAAATACATTTTATCACTGCAGAATGTCGTGCCAGGAATGTGCAGTGTAGATATGTACTAAAAGGAAATATTCAGCCTGCCAGGAGGATCAACTCTACGCCTCGCAGAAAGGAAGGGTTTTTGGATGTCCACTGGCAATCGCAAAGTTGTAGTACCAAATATGAGTCATCAAGTCCTTCCTATTTTGGGGAAGAAATGTCTTCTTTGCAAGACACAATATTTGGTGCATCCTCTCCTGAAAGGTAGAGTAGATTTGCACAGTGCGTTTATCAGTTTATGGACCATCTGCAGCTGTGGAAGAACAGTGTGAAGAACTAGAGTGTTTGGAACTTCCCCCTGATCACCTAAAGCGTGACCTCTTTTGCAAAGAAGGTAGGTGAAGGAGGAAGAGTGTACACGTTTGAGATTTAAATGCATGAAGCATAAAGGTTTCCCAAAGCAAGTTATATGTAAGAGGACTTTTTCTCATCCACTGTGGTGAGGATAAAAGAAGCATTTCTTGTGTATGATGTATCCTAGAAGAGATTTATGTGTATGGCCAGGCTAAACTCGGAGAAAACAACAACAAAGCAAAACATGGTTTATACTGATTGGTCTTCTAGCCCCTCAGATCCTGACAGAATAATTTTCTTTAACTGAATTCAACAAAGTTTCCCTTCATCTGAGTTTTCCAGAAATGCCAATAATGATGGCAGACACATGTGTGAACCCTTCTGCTAAGAGAGTCATAGTTTAACCCTAGTTCTGCTGATAAATGAGCAGGGCAAGTATGCTGAACAATATATATACCTATAGCGTAACAGTATATATGTATATACAGGTATAATGCATACTGTTCAATGTTATTTTTGACATCTGTAATGTGGTTGATGGGACGAAGTGTGCTGTCAACAAGTTCACGCATTGTACCAAACTGGGGAGAGTGGTAGATAAGCTGGAGAGTAAGGCTGCTGTTCAGAGGGATCTTGACATGTTGGAGAAATGGACTGACAAGAACCTCATGCATTAAACAAAAGAAAATGCTAAGCCTTGCATCTGGGAGGGAATAAGCCCATGCAACTGTTCAGGCTGGGGACCAACTGGCTAGCTTTCCAGAAAAGGACCTGGGGGTCCTGGTGGGCAACAAATTGAACATGAGCCAGCAATATGCCCTTGCAGCACAGAAGGCCAACGACATCCTAGGCAGCATAAGTAAGACTGTAGCCAGCAGACTGAGGAAAGCCATTGTTCTGCTCTATTTGGCACTTTAGAGACCCCATCTGGAGTGCTGTGTCTGAGTTCTCCAGGACAAGAAAGACTCTAGCTAATTGGAGTGAGTCCATCAGATGTCGTCAAGGTGGCAGGGGGCTGGAGAAAGGACATAGAGGTTGTGGCTGAGGGAAAAGGGCTTGTTCAGCCTTCAGAAGAGAAGGCAAAAGGGAGACCTCACTGCTGCCTTCAAGTACTTCATATAGACATGTAGCCGGGCTCTTCTTGGAGGTGCACAGTGAGAGAATGAGGCATTATAGACATGAGTTGCAACACAGGGAAATTCCTGTTAGATACTAGAAAAATAATATCACCGTGAGGGTGGTCACACAAGTTGCCCAGGGATGCTGTGAACCCTTTATCTTTGAAAGTGTTCAGGGTTCAAATGGACACAGCCCTAAGCAATCTGATCTATCTGACCCTACTTAGGGAAAGGAGTTGGATTAGATGACCTCTGGAGGTGTCTTCCAACCTAAATTATTTTGTGATGTGTGATTCTGTGATTCTGCAGTGTTACACAGGTCGGTTAGTGTGGAATTAGTGGAATTAGGATGTAGAAGTCACTTGTGGAACTCAGTAAGAAATAAAGGCTTGTGGCAAATGGTTTATACCAAACAAAGAGTTATACTAAGCTCATTTCTATATGTATCAGCTTGCAAAACCTGCCTTTAATAACAATTATAGTGATAATAATGTCATTTATACAAGATACAGTGTATGTCCATTCTTGTGATATAAAAAGAGACTGTTTCACTTCTGAGAGAACTCTTGTGATTAGTTTATCTATCCTAGATAACTAAAATAATATTTGGCAAAGAGAAGCACAGCCCAGCTCTCTTACAGGAGTTAGCTGATCACTGCAAAACAAAGTTGTCTTAATCTTAACTGTTACAATTTTTTGTCCACAAAAATTTGTTTCCCATCACAATTCTGCAGGTATGTATGTGTTTAGTAAACTTTGCTTTCACTGAAATCCAGCTCACTATTTGTGATAGCAAATTGAAAAATACCTGCAAGTACAGATTCTCTAAGAAAGGACTTGCCCTTTATATTTGCACATGGAGCTTAACACAACAGGGTTCAGGATGTGAACTGTGATCCAAGTGATAACCTGATTAAATAAAGAAAAGAAAAGTGAATGGAAAGCATTACAAAATACCAGAAAGCTATTTTCAGACATAGAATTTTGCATTCTTTTTAAAACATTAAGGGAAAGATGTATCAGACAAATATAGTTTTTATCACTTTTTTCAAATGCACTGGTCAGGAGAGCAGACAAAGATGGGAGCAAGGAGCTTGCTTCCATTTTTCAGAAGGCAGAACCAACAGTTCTGCAGGTGTAGCCATCAAGAGGATGATAAGTACATCTCCATCTCAGTCTCTTGAGTACCATAAATAATTCTTTTTCAGCCAACAGCCAAACAGAAAAATTAACAGGAAGTCAATTTAATTTAAAAAAATTATCTTCTTTTATACTCACAATATATTTACATTCTGTTGTTTCAGGGTACAATGCATAAATGAATTAATAATAATAAACAATTTTTCCCAGTGGGCTACAACACTTGGTGCCAAATGCAATTGTCTTATTCTTCAAAAACTTACTTCATTTAACTCAAACTTAATACAAGTGAAATGGAAGAAGAATTGTCTCATTTTATACTGACATATTTAGGGGTTTTTCCCCCTTTCCTTAGGGCTTACTATTTTCTAAATTCAACATAAATTTGGAAAATCTGTTGGTCAATCCTGAACTGGCATTTTCTGTAAAGAAATAAATTACACAAAAATCTTTGCTTTGCCCTTGTTTCAGCTCTGCACGAGCTTTTAAATTCTTTTTTTTCTTCAGTTGACCTGACAACAGCCAGTGAATAATCCTGGATGAGTGAGGTATTTTACTGTCATTTCTGTAGCTAATAGAGAGAATGAAAGTTAGTTATGCAGGTCTGACTTACGATCTTGACATGTGATCAAGTGTAAATAACGATAAGGCTTTATCTGGAGAGAGGCTTTTGGCTTTATATCATATACCTGACCCAGACCATTCCAGCCTTTTAAAATGAGCTTTTATTCTCATGTAGAGATACTTTCGCTGTAAGACTTCTGGCTCTGATCCAGAAAGAATTAGAAATGAGACACTCAAGAGAAGAAAATTTCCTGAACACTCCAAAGTATCAGATGAAGACTAGTTTCGGAGCAGATTAAAAGAAGGATGAATTTTCCATGTACGGATGATCAGGACACCAGATGGGGATTGCATTTCTTACTTGGGTAAACCAAAAGGAATGCTTCCTAAAAACAGATTGCATATCGAATACAACACCAGGTCCCAAGTAGGATGCGTAATGTGGATGTAAAAGGAATGAAATATATCTTAGAAATATAAGGCCAAGGCACAGTCTCTCAATCGATTCAACCATGTGCAAAGCCCTGAGTGAAACCCAAGCAATTGTGAAGCATAAAAATGTCTGGCATCACAGTTATTAACATGCGAGTTGGGAGCCAGACTAAGATTTCATTGCTGCAGCTATACACATTGTTCTTCTTCTCTGTTCTTGCCTTTATTCCAGCTCTTGTCTTGTCATTACCAAAAGTTTTCCCTGTCTATTCTGCCATCCCCTTTCATAAAACAGTCATGTGAGGGAGAACTTCTGCTTTTCAAGGTTTTTGTGATGATTTGAATGACTTGTCAATGCTGCATATCCTTGTCAAACGTCAGACTTCATGTGCACTTTCTCTTTTATTTGTAATCTTTATGCCAGATTGAAATCTCAAGGAGTGTTTCAAGACATAGGTAAGTCTGGATGATATTCCTTGCACATATGCAAAGAGCTTATTATGATCCAGCACAAATTTGAATCGATTTAGTGATGGACAGTCTTGCAGAGCACCTCATAAGATCATTGCTTACATGACAAGGAGGTCTTTAACAGCTTAAGAGGTGGTCTTTCACAGATCACATAAAGAGAAATTTGAACAAGGACATGGAAGGCCACTGAGTTGAGAAGAAGCTTTATGGTTGGAGAGTTATTTAGAAGACAAGCTGGCAGAGGAGGCTGGGCTGCGAGAGGAAGGGACCTTGACTTCTTAAAAAACTCCATGTCAGCTCAGATCATAGAATCATAGAATCATGTGGTTGGAAAAGACCTTTAAGATCATTGAGTCCAACCGTACCTGTCCACTACTAAACCATGTCCCTAAGCACCTTGTCAACCCGTCTTTTAAATACCTCCAGGGATTGTGACTCGACCACTTCCCTGGGCAGCCTGTTCCAGTGCTTGACAACCCTTTCCGTGAAGAAGTTTTTCCTAATATCTAATCTAAACCTCCCCTGGCACAACTTGAGGCCATTTCCTCTCGTCCTATCACTTGCTACTTGGGAGAAGAGACCGACACCCACCACGCTACAACCGAACGATAAGGTCTCCCCTCAGCCTCCTCTTCTCCAGGCTAAACAACCCCAGGTCCCTCAGCCGCTCCTCAGAAGACTTGTGCTCCAGACCCTTCACCATCTTCATTGCCCTTCTTTGGACACGCTCCAGCAACTCAATGTCCTTCTTGTAGTGAGGGGCCCAAAACTGAACACAGCATTCGAGGTGCGGCCTCATCAGTGCCCAGCACAGGGGGAGGATCACTGCCCTGGTCCTGCTGGCCACTCTATTCCTGATACAAGCCAGGATGCTGTTGGCCTTCCTGGCCACCTGGGCACACTGCTGGCTCACGCTCAGCTGGCTGTTGACCAACGCCCCCACATCTCTCTCTGCCAAGCAGCTTTCCAACCACTCTTCCCCAAGCCTGTAGCCTTGCATGGGGTTGTTGTAACCCAAGTGCAGGACCTGGCACTCGGCCTTGTTGAACCTCATACAATTGCCCTCGGCCCATCGATCCAGCCTGGCCAGGTCCCTCTGCAGAACCTTTCTACCCTCAAGCAGACCAACACTTCCTTCCAGCTTAGTGTCATCTGCAAACTTGCTGAGGGTACACTCGATCCCCTCGTCCAGATCATCGACAAAGATGTTGAACAGAACTGGCCCCAACACTGAGCCCTGGGGAACACCACTCATGACCAGCCTCCAACTGGATTTAACTCCATTCACCACCACCCTTTGGGCCTGGCCACCCAGCCAGTTTTTAACCGAGCAAAGAATATGCCTGTCCAGGCCATGGGCAGCCAGTTTCTCCTCCCGGGAGAATGCTGTGGGAGACAGTGTCAAAGGCTTTACTAAAGTCCAGGCAGACAACATCCACTAAGCAGGTAGCCTTGTCATAGAAGGAGATCAGGTTAGTCAAGCAGGATCTGCCAGACAGTAATAGAAGAGTGAGAAGGAGGCAGGGAGTGGGTGCAGAAGTCCACTTTGCCCACATCTGTGTGGTTGTTTCTCTGCATAAGGAGTGTTTGGTATCTGGTGCTCCTTGAAGTCTCTGTGTCTGCTCCATATGTCTGTAAATATAAAGCATTACCCCAATTTTGAGGGCCTGGCACGGTTGGGGCATGAGGCTGCCAATTCTATGAGGAAATGACAATCAAAGATCAGAAAAGCAGGGAGGTCCAAGAAACAGATAGAAGGCAGCATGAAGGCCTGCTTTGGTAGGACTCCAACATTGCAAGTGCCCAGCATAGAAAGCTCTTCCTAGCCTCTGTGCCTGAGTGGTAGCACTTTGGGACTGAAGGACGGGAATGATGAAAAAAAGCCTTTTAAGGGGATTGTGTGCATGTAGAGTGGCAAACAGTCAAAATTGTATTACAGTGTTGTATGGTCTGGAGCATGTACACAATGGTAGGTGGGTTTAGAGGAAAGTGTTGTGAGTCCCATCAGTCCTGCTGCTAAAACCATGCCTGTCTGCAAGAACATCAATTTTTGTTTGGAATGATAAATGGATAAGGAAAGATCAGCTTCTGCGCTTCTCAGCACAACGGAGGATGCATGGGCACCACACACTGGAAGAGAAAGTGGGGAACAAGACATAATTTTGGAAACAGAAAGGGAAGACAAAATGTTTTTTCTATAAGCAGGTGGTGGTAAAGCAGGAGGCACTGTGATGCCCCCTTACCCTCCCAATAGCCTGCATTGGCAGTGACACTAAGAAGATCCTAGGGTGTAGATGGTGAATTTTTCCTTGATTTATTACTAGGAAATGAGACAATGGGTAAATGCTGAGGGCTGAGAGATAGGATATATGTGGTGGCTGAAGAAACTCAGTGCCTACCGTTCCCAAAAGAAATGAGGGATGGGTGAAAGAGAAGGATGTCAGCACCCTGCTGAAGGAAAGGAGACAAAGGAGAACGAGAAGTGCCGTTAAGCTTACAGTAGCTGTCACTGGATGGAAAAAATCCCCAAACAGGTGTGATTCAGTTTCTGGGGAAAATCCTGAGAAAAGACTATAAGTTTTCCTTCAGTCTATAGCTTTGGGTCAGCCAGCCCCTCTGTAACCGAACTTGAGTGGGCTAGGGGATGAAGTGCAGCAGCTGGAAATGAGAAGGGATTTTGTGTAAAGGGTGGTTTTGATTCAGACAGGGATACCACAGTGCCAGGATGCTCTGCAGAGAAAAGCAATTGTTTTGCAGCTGCCCAAGTGAGTCACAAATAAGGGTCTGATCTGAACTTTCCCTCCAGGTTATCTGTGCTGCAGAATTACCTGATAGGAGATTTGTGCAGTGCATTTGGGAATGGACCCGTAATACACTCCTAAAACTGAAACTGTTATTCCCAGGGTATGTGGACCTCTTGGTATATATCAGCTTGCTTGTAAACAGGTAGATTGTCCACGTAAGTGGACAGGTAGATTGTCCACGTAAGTGACCTCCCTGTCCTTTACACAGTGAATAAAGCAAAATGAATGTTGAGGGTACTAAGAGTTAAATCACATTAAAATCTGAATCCACATGCCTTCCTACATGACACGGCCGTAACTTTCTGGAGCTAGCTGGCTATCACATGCCAGTCAGACACTTTCCAGCATGAGTCACTCTGGTTTCCAAATTTGTCTTTCCCAAATAAAAATGAAAAATTCCAAATGTCTTACATTTTTCTATAGAGAAAGGGGACGGAACATCAGGAGCATATAGTTGAAGAATTGTTTTCTATTTCCTTTTACATCCCTAGTCTAGACAAGAGGTACTATGATGAACCTTGGCTTTGCTGCCAATACCAACAGCACTTTGTGGTCTCGTTACCTCACGTCTGGCTAATTCCCAAGGACAGTCATAGCTAACGAGTAGCCCTTTCAATGGTCATTCCAGCAACTCACTTGGGCTACCCTTTGAAACAGCATAGAGAATTCTTAAGAGAGAAGGTCTATTGTACTGAGTAATGTTTCACTCGCTGCGCTTAAACGAGAGGGGCAGTCAGGTTGTAAAGATTTATATAAATGAGAGCATTGTACACTCAAAAGGAGATTGGTATATTTGATCTCAGCTGTTATTGATTTACCTTTTCCACATGATAACATTCATTAGGCAGGATAAGTAAAGGCTGGTGTGCTCCATTTCAATTATCGACAGTTAAAATACATTACACAGGGTGGAACTTCAGTCTAGTTTCAGTGGGCTGAAGTATGAAAACATTTTCCTACCAAGCCATTACATGGGATGACATATGACTTTTTTGCATCCTTTCCTGTCTCCTCACCACCCCACCCCTTTTTATTTTTTACGTCTTTTTCATTGTTGTTGGATATTTGTGTTTCTGGTCAAGGGAACTGTTCCGCCACTTGAAATTTCCTGGTAACTTTTCCGCTGCTGTTGCTCTCTTGTAATGTGTGAAGCACAACAGTGCTGGTAAGACAGTGATCATCCTGCATGACACCTCCAGGCACCAGTGTCCCAAAAGGTTCATAGATTTATTAGAACAACCTCCCTCTAGGTGACCCTGCTTTGAGCAGAAGTTGGACTAGAGGTTCTCTAGATGTGCCTTCCCACCTCAGCTACTCTGACTGTCTGAGCCTCAGCAAGAGGAGTCAATCTCCCCTCCTTCCTTACAATGTAGGTACAGTATAAGGTTGTTATGCTGTATTCTCCCAGAGCACCAAGTACTTTCAAAATACACTTCTCTTGTTTTAGAGGGAAACTAAGAGTAACAACAACAAAGGGCAAAAATAATATCTCCTCAGAAGTAATTACTTTCTCACTGTTGGCTTCACAGGAGCCTAGAGTGACTTGCTCAGATTTAGATACGTAACTGGAAATTTCCAGGGCTAAGTGAGAAGAATACTTCCCCAAATATTTTGATTTTTCAATTGAATGAATGGATGTCTCTCCAAACATTCTTTTCTTCCATTGGATAATGTTTTTAAAACATTAAGAAGTTCCCATAATAAAACAAGCACTTCACTTTAGATGAATTGGTACAAAACACATTTTCTTCTTCCTTATCTTTTTGCTGAAATGCCTGAATATAAAATATACTTGCACATACCTGTGGGCACATTTGTGAAAAAGCTCCATTAACTTTAGGTTCTTAATTTTCAGACTTGCTGAGTGTCCACAGCTCCTGTTAGTCTGTGTTGAAAAGATGAATACTCACTTCAACAGAACATTGTTTTTCAAACTTCAAAATATTTGAATATTTGAAAATGTTGAGCTTTTATATCTATGGCGTATCCAAATTACTTTGATATTGTAGGGATGACCTTAGCTGTTAACATCAGTTTAAAAATTTCAATAGAGACATGTTTCATTGGACCTGTGGAAAGTAATACACTGCGTGTGCCACATAATGTAGCTGGTGTCTGAAAGTGGTAAAATAATACAGGATTGTAAAAAATTACAAGCATTGACTTATACTTTGACTTGTACTTAGAGCTGCAGGTACTGAAATCACAACCTTTTCTTGATTATTTTGCCAGATAGAGAGATGGAAGGGCTTATAATAAGGATTTGCACTGTTAAAAAAACCCCCAACCTTATCTGAATGCACTTTATAAAAAGAAGCCTTTAAGCCATTAGAAACACATGCTTTCCTTGTCTTGAGAGGAGGCAGAAACTCACAGGCATTCCCTACCAGGCTCCTTTTCTTATAGTTTCTTTTCTCTTTTATTATTTTTGGCACTGCGGTGGAGAGCTGGTGACACCAAATTCTGCCTCAGTTGTGCTTCTAATTCTTTAGGCAGAGCCAGGCAACAACAACTTTTTTATAAGAGAAAGGTTATAATGGTGTGCACCGGCATGGAGGTGGTATTCCAGGTATTTTGGCAGTGAGCAAGCTCATAATATATTTGGCCTTTAGCATGGCTTTTCCACTCTCAGCAGTCCATGTTGTTCAAACAGATTCTGGGCAGGGAGCGACCCCCCCGATCCTGGTCACCTCACCTGAGCATCCCCTGCTCTCAGGCCACAGAAATCAGACATTTCTGTGTCAGGTCCATGCAGCTACTATGTAAGCCAGAGCCTTCATTTGAAAGACACAAAGTAGGAGATTGTCACACCCCTAGATACCTTACACTAATGTTGACTATCATGTACCTGATTTCTAGTAATAATTTGTCAGTTTTTATACATCTTATTTCATTATGACATTTTCTGCTTGATTGATATGCTCATGACCAGAAATCTCTTCACAGGAGAATATTTTTATATGGAGATAGCATCACCTCTTTAAAGGTCTACGGGATCTGATCTCCAAGAAGTGTGATGTATCCTGGAAGATTTTTTAAATTCTTTTTTATGAAAAAGGAAAGTATGGGAGAAAGGTAATGTTATGATTTTTAGAATTTACCATACTGCATTGTCATACCATGTATTGTCATGCCATGAGAGGTGTCTGACTGGTGAGCAAAGGATGCTTCCCACTGACTATGGGAAGGAATGGCTAAAGTAAGACTCCTTTAATTAATGAGGACCAGTGTTTATGGGAGATGGTAATGTTTTTGCTTGAGGAAACTACAGCATTAGGAGAAAGAAGTAAATATTCAATATTTTTATTGGTGATACATACCACATACATCGTTTAGCACTGGCAATGAACAGATTTGAGCAGGGCTGGAAATGCTCAGGACTTGACATTTTTCCTCAGACACCTTAGCTCCAGGGAAAGACAGTGTCTGGTAATTTTCCCATAATGTCCTATAAGCTTTGTTTTCATGTCTCAGCCTGGATGCTAGAGCTTTTTGGGGAAAGCATCAGTGAAAAAGTTTTGCAGTCCTCTTGTCACTGAAGCTTTTTGACCTTGTTACTTAAAAAGCAGGAGAGGGTCAGGATGGTGAAGACCTGGAGACCTGTCCCTGCTCCACCCCCATGAGGTAAGGCAGTTTTCCAATGGCTTGGACCAGCGGACTGGAAAGATGACTTGTGCTTTAGTGGACTTGTTTTCCAAACGGGTCAATTCTTTGCCAACATTTTCCTTGCCCTTTAGACCTCTGGTGTGCTTAATTTACATACTGAGTTGGTTTCATCTGTGCTGGACAAAGTTTTTGCCATGCAGTGTATGGATAACTGTATGGCACCTATGTTTTGCACCCAGATCTGTCTCCTGCATTCAGCTACTATAAAAGGTGAAAGAGGTTTAGCGTGAATAGTGTTTTGTCTGTCCCCTCTGCAGTGCACAGGGGAATCAGGGAGGGTTTTTTTCCGGCTGAGGAACTATTTATTTTTGTTGAGCCTCTGTCACATATGTTGTGCAATTGCCTTTCTGGCCTTCCTCCTCCTTTTCCAGTATGTACTTCAGTGGAAGTCTTGGCACACCCTGACAATGTGATGGTGCTTATTACTCATGAGCATATTGTCTGACTTTTGATTGAATGTCAGCACTTCTTTGATCAGGTTCCTTCTGCCTGAATTAATTAAGGGATGAGTGACACACTCCTCCATGGGCCTTGGCTGGCCTTTAGCCCTGTATCTTTGCGAGGAGGTTTATCATGCAATTGAACTGGCGTTTAGTCACGAGGATCTGGGAGGGCGCAGTGAGAGGAGATCAAGATCTTACTACTCCTGTGAGCTGAGCTGTTCCTATCAGGCTACAGGCTCTACCACGGATGCATATGTGCCTGGTTTACTTGAAGTATATACTAGTTTTGCCCCTTCTGGCCATGCAAAGGGAGAATTTTTCATATTTCTTCTCTGTTCCAAGCTGCACTGGCTACTGGTTTTATTTCTGGGTGTTTTTTTTACTTGCTCTATCTTGATTTTCTCTTGCTCTGTGTTTATTTTTAGTGTCCAGCAAAGACCAGACCATGCACAACCTCCAGCACTTCTCCTCATCTCTGGTACCAGATTGCAGGCCTGTGTCATGCCCCATTCTGTATATTTTTTTCCTTTACCACGGAGTATACAGTCACAGGGAGAAACAGGAGAAAAAGGGCTGTCTGGGACCATGGCTTTCCCTTTCTACGGTCATTTTTATCTGTTCTTCCTATTTCATTTTCCCCTCCAGGAACTTGCAGTGTAGGTTTAAAAACAGCTGTGGTGTATTCTTGAAAATTTTATTTTGGATCAAGGAAAACTAGCTGTTTTGAAAAGCTGTCAATGTAAATTACTTCCCACTAGCATTGCTGTAGGTTGTATTTAGTTCAGACAGTTAACTTTTATAAATGACTAGTATCAATTTATTAAACAGTGGGTTCCTGAGCATGTTTTTTTGCCCATGGGCAACTGGCTTGAAGTGGTTATTCTGAAATTTCTGCTTTTTCTTGTTTCCCGTGTGTTTTCTGTAGTGTTGTGGTTTAAAGCATTTTGCAAATCAAACCTAGCCTCTTTCTTTGTTTCAGGTTTCTCTGATGGTGAAGAAAAAACAGGTATGTATGTACCTGCTGGTGCACACCTGTATGTAGGCAGGATTATGGCATAAAATGGTGGGTGAAGCAAGTGTTGTGGTCTTTTGGGTCTGTCACTGGTGCATATTTGTAGACAGTATCTTTTTGTTTTTAAATTCAGGCAAGCTTGTTTCTTCTCATTGCATGGTTTCTCTGAGCTGGGAAAATTTGGGAAAAGGCTTCACATGTCCAGGCTATCTAATATCTCTAGAAAAATACCTTGTTGGTTATCATGGTGATAAAGCTAGGCAGTGGGAAAAAGGCAGTCATAGTCCTAATTCATGATAAAAAAAGAAATTTTGCCAAAATTGACAGCAGAGTAAATCTGGTGAAGAAAACTTGTTCTAAATCTGCTCTGGGTGAAATCTGTTGATGAGTCTTTCTGTTTCTCTAAGCTTTTCCTTAGTTAAATTTGTTAAGTTTTTTCAGCTCTCGAAGGTTAGTATCAAATTACTGCAGAACTGGAGACATCCCTAACCCCAGGCTTTCTTTTCTGCCCTTCACTTCCATCATCTTTAAGTTCACATATCACAACCACATTGCCAGAATCTGGCTTCTCTTTCCTCTGCCTCTCTGCAATAACCTATTCATGCCTTAATCAATTTGCATCTCATCTCTCTAATTGCCTGCTACTGTGGTCTTCCTAAGTCCTTTCTTTCTAATCATCTTCTGCAGTGAAGCTGGTTGAACAATGGAAAAAAAAAGAAGACATAAATTCCACACTTGCCTCTGGTGTAAATCAATGAAACTTCAGTGATCCCACTGTTGACACTAGAATGATGCTGGTTTTACACCAGTCTAGAATATCTGACCCAGAATACGTTACAATTATTTTTTTGCATTTTGATAACTGCTACATAGAAACCTTTCCTGTTTGTTGCTTATGTACATTTTTTAAAATGGATTTTTGTTAATATCTGTTCAGTGAATGGTGACTTTCAGTATGTATTCACCTAGAAACAGGGATAGTACTATGCGGAAAGAAAGAATATTTATTGCTCGTTATTCCTAAATTGTTTGTTTTCTCCTGCTTGAACAGTTTCAGTCATGACCCAGAGCTAGCTGACTAATACTCATAAATAACTAATAGCCAGTATTCTGTGTATATGATGGAAATTTGCATAAATTACAGGACAATTAGCTATGACAACTTCTCAAAATTAAGGAGGTACTTGCCAATGATTCACTGACAGAAAAATACAGCTGAAGCCTTCAAACACTTTATTCACAATGACTGTTTTGTCCAGTTCTTTCCCAGAAAACCTGACTGCTAAAAATGGGTTTAGCTTCCTTCTAGACCAGCTGCCTTTGCCACTATCCAGCTCTTCTATTTAACATTTCTTTTTGTTTGTAGATCTCTCTATTCAGACATTCCACTTACATCTGCCCTCACCCCAGCTCCTCCTCCATTTACTCACTCTGAGGTTTTTCAAAGTAGTGATATCTTGGCATTTTAATGAGGAGCAGGATAGCATTGACATATGCCCCATGTCAAGTATCACAGAATAGCCGAGGTATGAAGGCACCTCTGGAAATCATCTGATCCCAACCCTCTGCTCAGAGCAGGGTCAATTAGAATATATATGTCTTTGTATTTTACTGACTGGAAATGGAGTAGGTTGTGGTATTTCCACACCAGTTTGACTAGAGAGGAATGCATTGTACTTTGGCTGCCTTCACCTTGCAAATGATGTTAATGCAACGCGCTTCTTGGCTTATCTGCCCCAGTTAGCTCTGAACAATCCAAGCCCATCCGGAAGCGCTAAGGGTGCTCCACGCTGCATGCTAACATGGGGGAACCCTGGCACTGTAGCAATACTGCTTTTGGTGCTCAGCAAGCCTGTGTGTCCATGCACAGCACCACAGTCTGTCATGTAGACATGACCAGAGACCTGAAGATGTCGGACGGTCACTCATGTTGCAAGCCCCTGAGTCCATTCCTGTCTTTCTGAATGCTCTTTCATACTGTACACGTCCACCTCATACTATCCTATTTGTATTAGGAAATGTTCAATGGCTGTGTGTATTTTAACAATACATGTGCAAATGCACATGGTATACTGATATTTTAGGACCAGTCTTTTTAAAAGAGTCAACTTAGGCTCTATTTTTGAAACTGCAGTTCAATGCATAGTTAATTGCTGGCCCAGCTGATACCACTTATTTATTTCACTTCCCTAATTAAAGGCACAATCAAGTAATAGGATGTCTAAGTGTCATTGTTTGCACATGAGCTTGATTACAGATGCAAAATATAGAAAGAAGAAAAAAGATTCATAATACTGTGTTTTCCTGCATGCTCTATATTGGGTAATTGAAGCTATCTTTGGCTATGTTATTCTGGATCTTCTGGAGAATATGATATTAAGCAAGAACATGAAAAACAAAGCCTCCACAGATGCTCACAAAAAATAAGCATAGCAAAACAAAATCCCCAATGTTATTTTTATTTCATATCACTACTAAAGAAGAAAGAAAATAGAGTATTAAAGCAGGCTAATCTGGAAACCTGCCTAGACTGGCAAGTTTGGCAGCTGTCATATTTCATGTTTCATTAATACTAAATGAATAAATCTCAAACCTTGATAAAAATTCTGCATTTTTCTTGGAATTCTCTTAAAAGGCTCTCCTTTACAAGCTGGTAGAATATGGTCAAATCACTGGATATCCTTAATGAGCATAACCGCTTCTTGGATTAAGGTGGATAGACATATAAAAAGGGCCTAGATTTGAGAGAACAGTCCCATTTTCATTACTTTGTCATTCAATAATCAGAGAAAGACTTAGTTCTCTCTCCTGCTCCTGGAGATCACTTGGCTGTGCCACTGTCTGATGCTTAGGATCACCCACTCAATTGATTTTTAAGAATTGTCTTTATGCTGCACTACTGCACCACTCTGTATGACCCTGCGCTAAGGAAGAAGAGAGGGTTTCTGTCCATATTTGCTTTCTGTAAGAGAAACATTACATACAGAGGTGGCTGAACTGGTTGTATCTTTGGTTTAGGAAGAAGTGGAAATGATAATGGGAGTTAAGTTTGCTTTGCATTTTCCATTGTCACCATCCTCTTCAGTTCAACGGTCTGTAATTGCTCAGACTGATTAACTTCTGCCTTGGATGTTACTTTAAGTTTCTTTTCCTGTTTCAAGTTAAAGTTGCCCAAAAAGAAGTCAGGGATGTCTTAATGCTTTCCTAGTGATAATAAAATGTTATACAGACTTTTCACTAGTTATCTCTACTGTGTTTAAGCTTTGGTCAAATTGTTTTATCTGGCAAGCATTGAAAGTGAGATCCAAAATGAGTGGTTATTGCTATCCTTGTGAACATCAACCCAACCTTAATTTGTTAGAGTCTCCCAGAAACACCATTTCCACGTGTTTGTCAGAGGTCAACACCAGCATCTCTGAAGACTCCATGTGCATCAGGCATGGGCCAGGCTGAAGCTGCAGCGTCTGTGTGGGGCTGTCCCTGGGACAAAATATTGTGCCTCCCAGGGGGTGTGAGAGTAAACCCAGGGCCTGCGCTGTCTTGTGCTCTCAACATGTCTCCTGGTTGCAGCTCAGAAACTTAGAGAGAGAAGGAGAAAACACAGATGTTTCAGGGAGAGGCTGGCTGGGGGGGAGGAGTGAGGAGGAAAGGCACTAGTTAGGGAACAGAGACAAGACATGCGTTGGGACCAGCGGAAAAGAAAGCAAAAGCAGAAAAGATGGAATGGGGAACAGGGGAAAACTGGACAGGTTGAGGAAGGGATAAGGGCAGGGGCAGGCTGGAAAATGGTGATATGAGGCACAGGATAAAGAGCTTGAAATAAGGAAGGACTGCTGACTCTGTGTCACGTGTATTGAAAATATATTCCTTCTTGTTGAAAGAGAAGGATCACTGTTCATGCTCATGCGCATGGCTGGGCTGTAAACGTGATGTGCAAATGTTCTGATGCCTCCTCAAGGTTATTGATGAAGTTGTTTGTGTTGGGTTTTCGTGGTGAGGTTTTTGTAGCACAGGGGCTACAGGTGTGGCTTCTGTGAGAAGCTGCTAGAAGCTTCCCCTGTGTCTGATAGAGCCAATGCCAGCCAGTTCCAAGACAGACCTGCCACTGGCCAAAGCTGAGCCAGTCAGCGATGGTGGTAGCACCTCTGGAATAACATACTTAAGAAGGGGGGGAAAAAGCTCTGCACAACAGCAATTGCAGCCGGAGAGAAGAGTGAGAATATGTGAGAGAAACAACTCTGCAGACACCAAGGTCAATGAAGAAGGAGGGGAGGAGGTGCTTCAGGCACCAGAGCAGAGATTCCCCTGCAGCCCGTGGTGAAGACCATGGTGAGGCAGGCTGTCCCCCTGCAGTCCATGGAGGTTAACAGTGGAGCAGATATCCACCTGCAGCCCATGGAGGACCCCATGCCAGAGCAGCGGGATGCGCCCAAAGGAGGCTGTGACTCCATGGGAAGCCCACACTGAAGCAGTCTCCTGGCAGGACCTGTGGACCTGTGGACCTGTGGAGAGAGAGGAGCCCACGCTGGAGCAGGTTTGCTGGCAGGACTTGTGACACCACGGGGGACCCAAGCTAGAGCAGCCTGTTCCTGAAGGACTGCACCCCATGGAAGGGACCCACGCTGGAGCAGTTCATGAAGAACTGTAGCCCATGGGAAGGACTCACACTGGAGAAATTCGTGAAGGACTGTCTCCTGTGGGAGAGACCCCACGCTGAAGCAGGGGAAGAGTTGTCTCCAGACCCTTGGATGCAGCCCATCTGGTCCCAAGGACTTGTGTGAGTCGAGAGGTCCCAAGTACTCCATGACTGAATCCTTATCTGATGCTGGTTGTTCTTCCCTTCTTGAACCCTTTCAACAAGTGTGGAGGCCTGGGAGACCTTGTTGGTGAAGACCGAGGCAAAGTGATGAGTATGTCAACCTCATCCATGTCTGCTCTCACTAAATCATCTGCCTCATTCAGCAATGGGCTCACATTTTCCTTGTTCAGCCTTTTCCTACTAATATAGTAGTAGAAGCTCTTCACGTTGCACTTGACATCCCTTGCAAGTCTCAACTGCATTTGAGCTTTGGCTTTCCTATGTTCTTAGTCTACATGCTGGATTGGAAATACTTTTATAAGAGTTGTATCTGAACTTTGCATGGCTCCTTTAAAGAACATTGTGCCTCTTATTTAGTCTTTCGGTATCTACAGCAACTGCGGTAGTGATCAAGGCAGAAAGGTGGAAGACCAAAAGGTACACAGTAGCTGTATGTCCTTTAAAGTAAATGTAATTTGAAGGAAGAGTCACATAGCTCAAAATCAGCCCAGGTAAAATACGCAATCTGTTGATTTGCAGGTTTAACAAATGCTTTTGATTTTTCTCAGGAGGAGAGATGGTTTAATTTTAGTTTGAATTTATTATACAGCCTCTTCAAAGTTGAAACCAGCAATTTCCTGACCTCCCAGCTGCTCTGCCTGTGATCATGGGACACACACCTGCAGATCTTGTAGTCACAGTTCCTGTTAACCTATTTTCTTCTTTTTTTAGTGACACACACACAAAACACAGAACCAAACATTCCTACTCTTCTGCTTGGGAAAAAGGAAGAAGCTCTACATCCGGAAGTATGGCCAAACCTTTTATTTTTTTTCACCGGACAGGAAAAGCATTGAAAGAAGAATGAGCTGGAAGATTATTCTTGCCATGAGCGTTAGAAATTGTACATCAGCATTTTTACAGAAATGGTCCCCATTTGGGGATTTCTGTCCCCATATCTGAGCTCCTCTCAAACTTTCACATGTTAATCCTTGTAACAGCCCTTTCAAGTAATTATGTGTTTGTTATCCTCATTTCACAAACAGTTAACTGCAGTCATTATTTTGAACTGCCTGATTTAATGCTGAAGATGGATTTAGACTCTTTGATTGGGGAAAGCTCACCAGCCTGCCTGCCTCTGGGAGCCACCCGATGCCCTCTGCTCCACAAAGATCCCCCATGGGCCCCATGGGTGTTGTCACCTGCTCCCTTCACGGCCCACTGCATCCATCAGCAGTGCAGGGACAGACCGAAAGGTCCTCTGACACCGCCATCTTGCGAGGGACCTCATCCCATGGAGGTTTTCTAAGCACACCAGAGGCACTCACAAAGGGATGAGGTTGGTTCAAAGGGCAGCAGTTATGTCTCCCTTCACCCAGGGCCACAGCTGGAGAAGATGTGGACTGAGGACTAAGGCACAACATGTGTGCTAGCTCAGAAATGAGGGCAGCAGTGTGGCAGCGGGGTGCCTGAACTAAGTTTCATTCTTTTCTTCTCTTCTTCTAGCAAACAGATTCCTTCTGGATGGTTGACCTGTTTAGCCAAGTCAGCCCCTTTCACTGTATTTTGTACTTGAGTGCTCCAAATGAAGGAAAGAGGGCAGTGGTAATTACTGGGGCACTGGGGCTCCCACAAGTACCACATGCATAGTCAGAGCCATCAGGTTAGGGACACAGCCAAGCTCAGAGGTGCAAGTGAAATCACTTGAGCACTGGGTACTTGCTGTTTTGAATGCTGCATGTCCAGCAGCCCTGATAATCTTGAATTAACCCCCATCAACCTAAGGTAGATGAGGAGAAAAAATCCTAGAATGGGAATCACAGGGACCAGGACAATACAGGGAGAAGGACAATACACGGCATGCAAAATATGTTGGTAAAATCAAGGAGCTGATCTACACACGTGTGCATGTACACACATACACATGTAAAGATATATGCCTATATTTAGTGACATTATGAATACATGAATATTCATTATTGCACCAAATTGTCTACTAGTTTTATTTGACATAATTATATTGATTCCACTTGAGCAACTGGACCATTATTATGACTGTGTGTCAGAGCTAAAAGGAATTCACCAGCTAATTTTCTGTTTATTCATAACTTAGTGTCAAAATACAGATTACTTCTATCTTTTCTTATGCTGAAAACATAGCGGCTAAGCTATTTGAATCCTGGATTTTCAAGCTTGGGAAAGAAAGTGTCCTTATAATACTCAGAAACACTTTGTCACGTCACTTTATTTGAAACTTCTTCTTTGACTAGAATGGGGGAACATGACAACAAGACAGCTTATGAAGACTAGTTTACTGCTATTTTGTTAGCAATCAGACAAATTCATTTTCTGCTTTAAATACCATTTTTTACAAAGGAGAAACAGTGCATCTTTTTTAAAAAAAACTTTCTTTGTGTTTGTTCAAAAATCAGTCAGAGACCTAATATTTTCTAGTGCCAATCCTTTTATTTTTGTCTAGCCAGCCTCATTTTCACAGCTTTTATGTTCTCCACTTCTCTTGCCAGACTTTGAGAGTTGTGAGCTGTTTTTTTTTGTTTTGTTTTGATACCCTTGACACTAAAAGTCAAGATTTCCAGACACTCCTTGCCCAGTGCCAAAGGGTTAAAGAAAAGCGTTTGCTTGTTTGGTAGGTTTTTCCATGCTTTTACGGCTCTGCAAAATGCACGTCCAAAGCAGTAAAAACAAAAGGCACTGACATGGACATTTACTATGATTTTTCCACCTTCGTCATTGTATGAGATTTGCCTCTACACCCATTTTACAGTGGGAGTAGCACAATGAAGATGGCTCTTTAAAAAAAATCTTTCACTGGCCGATCTTAGGATGACCATAGACATTTTGTGTGATTCTGTGTTCCTGTTGCTATGTGGTTTCTTCTTTAAACAAGGGTATGACTGCTGGGTAGCAGAGAATTTTGCAGTGAACATCCACTTCCAGAGCTTTTACATTGTTTTTCGTGGTGCTATGGTTTCACATCAAAATTCTGTTCTTATTAGCTGGTATTCATGGGTCATTTTCATATATGCCTGTTTGATGCCCATACCATTCTATGGACTTATTGGCAGCAGGTGCCCAGGGGTATCATCTGCAGTGTCGAGAGGATGAAAAAGGATGACAAAGTTATGGAGTGTATTGGCATGTTTATTTGCAGTGTCATATTCAATCAAAACTAACATTTATAACCCAGCTCCTTCATGGCTTTCTCTACCACCGTGTAAATGCCCAAGAATAAACATGTCAGCTTGAGATGGAAGATCATGACAGCAACTGAGACAGATTGTCATCTCATCTTCAGGTTGAAAATTAAAATTTCCTAATGTGGTTAAATTTGCCTACAGCTGCGTTTACAGACGGGGAAAAAAACAGACAAATGAGAATATAATGAGTATTAGATTTTGAAATGACACAAAGTATCTTGTCTGCAGTAGAAAAATAATGCCCAGTTGAACCAATACACTTTTTTCATTGCAATCTCAGTCTGGTGTGAGATGATGTTTCTGTACAGCGATATATATTTTACAGGCATTAAGGAGAAGGGAGAACATTTTATTAAGTTTGTGGAGCTGCCTGGCTAATGCTAAAGCCAACAGAAACAAGCATTTGGACTCTTTACTTTTATTCCCCTTTTCTATCTGAAAAAGTAGCCTCCTTGTTTTTTTCCTAATTGCACCCAGTTTGCTGACACTCTCCCAGTTTCTCCAGTAAAGAAATGAAGTAATAAGAACAAATGCCAGGAATAATTTGTCAGTGTCTCCAGCAGGTATGAATGCCATGTGTCATCAACATGCAAGAGATCAGAGAAGTGGCTGTCTAATAAGATGAAAAGAGGTAACAGAAGCAGCTGAGCTAGTAATTATCTCCCTAGCTAGAGCATACTGCAAACTAAACTAGCTGCTTGTGCATTTAGGTCTCCTTGTGCTAAGTATTCCTAAATGGAAATCCTCTGGAATGGCACTTTTTAGGATTACACGCTGCTTTAAGACCTTGTCTTTGTATTACCCCACATGCCTGAGATGACTGCAGTGCACAGCCATTCCAGCCCCAAGCAGGCAGGCAGCCCCGAGACACCATCATCCCTGTGCTACGATGCACAGAACAAGTGTCTGGGCACTATTGAAAATAGTAACAAGCCTACAGTTTTTGCTTTTAAGGAGCTGGGTGGGAGCAGAGATACATTAACAGATGTTTCATTGCATTCACATATTTTCCATATGACAGATCCTCAGACAAGCAGCTGTCGAGTAAGAGAGGGAGAACAATGTTAGCATCTATGCCTTGGATTGGTTTCTTATCTTTTTGGCTCAGGCCTGCTTGTGTTTCAAGCAACACTGCTTTTAAAATTTATTGTATCTTGTATGGTGTTTTAAAAGTGTATGTATGTAGCTCAAATGTGATAATTTTTAAGCTGCATCAGAATTTATGTTCAACTCTCAGACATAACCTTCAGAAGATGGGCCACATTTTTCTCTTCTTACCCTTAATCCCATTGGGCCTGTGCATCTGAGTAAAGGGTGTAGAATTTGGCCTCATCATAATGGTTTCTTCCAAAGAAAGCCTTCTAAAAATAGCTATTGTCTGCATTGTCTCAGTCTCCAATGGCTGTAAATCAATGCAGCTTGATAGCACTGACTTGGCCAGAGATATGCTGATTATTATGCCAGCCAAGAATCTGGTCTGCATATATGTAAATCAAAGTCAATATTAGTCCCCTTAATTATTGACATATTGATATTTATGGTCTCAACCCAGTAACTACCTACCTGGGGTGACAACAAATGATGTCTCCTCTGCTCTTTGAGTTCAATTCAAGAAAATAACATTTTAGTAACAAAAGAGAATTTCTAAAATATTTTGTCTTATTTTTTGCAAAAATCTCAAGATTCAAAAATAACCTGACTTAATATATGTACAAATTACCCTTGGTAGTCATTTCTCATTCTTATGAGGCCCCTCTGATATCGTTTAAATTAATAGCATATGGTAACCCTTTCAGTTTTCATTGCTCATTGGGAAATGAGTCAATGACTATTTAATGTCATCTTATTATGGTTCCCTAGTAACATTAAGTTTAATCAGTGATGGTTACATTTGTTGAGAGAGTTCTGCTTATGTTCTGCTCCCTTCTCACAGGGTAAATTTCCCCAGTCCAGTAATTCTGAGCAGGCACGGAGTGACACATGTGCCAGCTGCCCAGCACATGTGGAAATGCTCAAATTCACAAGTCAACTGTAGTGTATAAGGTATATCATTTGCTAGGACCTTTGCTAAACACTTTCATCATACTTTCTTTCAAAGTCGACTTGACCACATTGTGTCTATCTTTCTTTCTTTCTATATCCCTTAGTATTCTGCACTCTCACATCAGGAGTGGACCTGTGATGCTGTAATCAACAGTCCTGGAGTAATAGACTCCCAAATGTTTGCACTGCATAGAAAATTGGCTCATAGCATTAGTATTAGAAATAACTGCAATGCAAAGACCAGTATAAATATTCCCGCTCCAGGCTAACAGATGTTGTTCAAAAGTTGCTTATTTGATCATAGATACAGCTGAGAAGTTGGTTCAGTAAAGATGATGTATTTAATGCAGAGGGTACTTAGAAGCACACTTCAAGCACTCAGGTCCTGAAGCTGTCATCTCTCAAGTATGTTTTAGTGTGATGATTATAGGAATTAGAGTGTGATGAGGAAGTGATGAGTACTTAGGAGTATCTAGTGCTATTCTGATTTTTAAAAAATACTTATTTTACACTTTTTTTATACTTCATATTTATGGAGGTATTGAATAATCACCGTTTATTAGAAGGCATCACAGATAGGAGAAGGGACCTAATCTGGAACAGAGAATCAGTATGACGATGAAATTTTTTCTCTTTGCATTCTAACTCTCCTACTTAACTGCCTGCAAGGCTATGGGAAACAGCCTTCTAAGTCACCTATGCTCCGTAATTCAAATTTCAATCATTGGGGTGGAAGGTGGCCACAAAAAAATTTGATAGGTGATAGTTGGATGGTGACCTAGCATTTTAGGAATTACTGAAGAGGTGCTTGATTAATGCCCAGCCATGTGACTGCTTCTTTGGAAACTGAAATAATTTTCGGTCATAGGTACAATACATACAAGTTCAAAGGAAGTAGCTAAAAGCCATTAGTTGGGCTCTAATATTCATACACGGTATTGGGCTTTCTTGGATCAATACTGTGTTATCAAAAAGGAATTAAGATTTATGTAGTGGTAAAGGGACCATGCTAGATTTAATGAAGTAATTCTAATTAATGTCTATCAATGATTTCCTCCTGCAAGTCCCATTTTGTAATGCTGGTGCTATAAATTGGCTCTCAGTCCTTTACTAGGAAGATCATACTTTGCAGATCTTAACATACATCAAATGATCAAAATGGGAAGCACAAATAAAGAGAAGAAAATAAATTCATGTATTTCAGTGGTTTTCCTTCATGGCATTCCCTGGAGGAGGCATGGTGGAGAAGATAAGGGTTTCAACTCTTTTTCTGCAATCTTATAATGAATAAGAAAATGGGAAAGGAGGTGGTTATACTTCCAGCTTTTGTTGTTTTCCGACTCAGCTGATACGCGCACTGGGAGCAGCCATATGCCAAACTGAGAGCTTTTTAACTGCTTACCTGAACGGTGGATGCTGCCAGAGGAGAGGTTGTAGGATTAATGTTTTAGCACCTTAACCATTTTAATATGGGCATCTCTCATTTCTGCATTAGGAAAGCCTTTCATTTTCATGATTAGAGCTGTGCTGCAAATGAAGCAAGTATGCAGTTGCTAAGAAATAGTGAAACCACTGAAAAAGAAACCTCTTCAACCTGATGTTTTGCTCTAGTTCACTGCAAGGACTTCTAGATGAATGAGAAAAGTAATTTGACAATACCGTAAGGACCCATCACACAGTAATTGCTGTGCTTTCAGAAGAAAAAGATAAGAGCTAGAGAATTAATATTAGTTTTAGCTTGAGATAGCTTGATTTTACAGTACATAACTTTGATTTCTTTAGAGACTGGCAGAAGGTCAGTCCTTGCATATGAGTGGTTTTCATGATGGAGATTAAACTCTGTAAAAGATTTATTATGTAGGATTATAGGATTCCCTCCATGATGAGGAATTTACTGCCAGTGCAGCTGATAGAAACTTAAAGTGGAAAAAGCTTTCCTTTTCCTTTGTAAATCCTGGCCAAGGTGTTAGGCTTGACGCTGCTGTCTTTGCTAAAGTAAAACTCCTCTGGAGGAGCACATATTGAGACTAAGAGGTTTTACATGTGTGAAGGCTTTGCAGTTGCTTCCTGGTTTATCCTATCATGTAAGACCACTTTTCATGAACTGTGAGCAGAAAGTGACTTTAGTGAAGATTTTAGTGTCAAATGTCCTGCTTGGTGCACTTTATTTAGTGCATCTGAAATTTCGTGTTCACTTTGCTATTTTGAAGGTCCTTTGTCATTGTCATTATAACAAAAACTGTGGTACTTAGTACTGAGTATTTCCATCTCAGTTTGGGAAGGTACCTAAGTATTAGCTTAGTTTGGGTTGCGGATATATGTACTTTCCTGAGTAGGACCAACTAAAGAGCAGTTCACTAACATCAACAAGTCTTACCTGCACGAAGGCCTCCCTGTTGGTGGCCGGTTTGTCTTGTATCGTAAACTCCATTTCATGGGCAAAACAAAGCTGAGTACTGCTTGCGTAATATAATCAATCACCATAAACACCTTGACTTAAAGTGATTATTAGCATGAAGAGAACAGAGGGTTCAAGGAAAGTGGTTTTCCTCCCATTCTTTTATCCTTGTATTTCTTCTGTCTGACAAATGAACATCTCAGCTGAAACCCTGCACGTTGTTTGCCATCCAGTCCTTGAACTGCCCTGTGAGGTCTCTCTGTGGAAACTTCTGTGGTCAAACGCCTCCTTATCTCCACTACAAGAGATCATTTCTCGCCTTCTTCAGAGCCACATTTCCCACCCCCCAGCCCCTTCCCCAGCTACACAATCAGTCGGTTCAGCATTTGAGGGGGTGGAAACCCCATATGTGGAGGAAAAAGGTGGGAACAGTCATAATTTCCTTGTTGTTTTTGTTTTTTGTTGTTTGTTTGTTTTGGGTTTTTTTTTTTGCATTTCTGGTTATGTTTATAATATAAAATTAACAAACAAGTAACCTTATTATGTGACAGTAGGAAGTTTTAAAGCCGCAGTGCCACCTAAACATGACATGAAAATAAATAAAAGAAGTGTTTGGAACAAGTCTCATAAGTTAAAGAGCTCATTCTGCCTTCTGCTTGGTCAATGCATATTTTACACAAGATAAATTAATGGCAAGTTATTTGGGCCCGATTCTGAAATGCTTGAGACTGTGGCATGGTTTTAGATAACCAGGCTAACTGGGCACCTTGGGTTTATTCATTCCCTAGCATCTATCCTGGAGCATAAAACAGGCTGAGTTTGTATTTATTACTACATCCCTGAAAGACATCTGGCCTCAATGGCCTTGCATTCATCATGGGAACTTTTCACACTGTATGATACTGTTAAACTGGTATAAGATTATTAAACTCTCTGTTTTTAAACTCTTTTTGAATGTGCATCTCCTTTCCCACAACTATCTCTGTGAAGCATTTCAGGTCATATTGGTAAAACAGAATTTAATTTGTGCTTTTGTGTAGTATTATTGTCAGACTAACCTTTCATCAGGGATGTAGTGTGGCTAGTTGAATGTATTGTTTAATGAATGAATGTTCTGCCAATAAACACCTTTGTTCAGTCAACCATCTCTTTGAGCAGAGAGAGAGGCATTAATTTTTCCTTGCAGGACAGAGGCAAGCACCATTAAAGCAGAACAAATATAAAGCCACATTTTAGGCTAACTGTACTATGGACTGAGAAGTTTTGTATTCTGATGGATGCAAATCACATTCACAGATTAAAGTAATTTCCTGTGGCCTAAAGGGAACTTTCTGGATCCAGTCATTAAATTTTTGTTTAAGCATTTTCATATGTGGAAAAAACTTGTTTGCTCAAAAAATGTAAATTTCTATCACAGCCCTTGAGAAACACATCTCGTTATATGTCTGGGATTTGTATGTTGGCTGCAGAAAAGCAAGGTAATCATATGAAGTTTGAAAATGCAGAGATCAGCAGAAATTATTTCACTGTATAACACTTACAGAACTGCTCACAATAAGCTTTTGGGAGCTTCAGATGAACAAAATTTTTGTTTGCATCCTAGTCCTGCCATTGAAAGTGTACAGGGAAACTATTTCTACTCTATCAATGATGAATTAAGCAATCCACCCTCCCAACATGCAAAGTGCTATAATTTATGAAACCTTGTCAGCTGTTACCTACATTACAAGCTACCACCTCAACCTGGAATGAATTAGTAGGAAATTGCTGTTTACCAGGTGTTAAAAATGTTTCAGGTAATAGTTGTATTAATACACAGTGGTTTGTGACAGAAGTAATTAGGTTATCTTTTGCCTATCTTTTTCCTTGCTGCCTTCAACAGAAGTGAAATACCTTAGAAATCCCTACAAACTAAACACACCACCTTATAAACACTATTTTAAAAATGATGATTTGTTTCAAAAACATGAATACTTACTGATCTGTTAGAAGAAAAGGAAAAAAAAAACACCTGAATTTTATTTGCTTTAGGAAAAAAATGACATGGGGAACAACTTTCCTCTAATTAAGCGCTCATTAATAACATTAGTTAAAAATGCTGTTATTTTCTTAGAATACCCTGTTCATCTCCTTTTAAGAATTAATTAAAAGCTTTGCCAAATACATGCTTTGCTTCCAAAAAGGAAAACATTTTCAGTCTTTCTGCAGTCTTTTTTTTTTAGCCTATTGAGTAGCGATTTACAGCCATCAAGAGGAAACCTACATTACACATATATGATGCATCTCTTGCAGCTGAATACCTTTTAATGTTCTTTTATTCTTCTGAGATCATTTTGCTGGGACTTTGGAGTATGTAAAAACAGTACTGTTTTAGTAACACCATGCATGAAAAAACCCAGTGCCCCAGATCGACACTTTTCCATGCGCATGCACTGCTGCATACAGTCCTATTGATCCAATAAAAGATATTTTCTCCTTAAGTTCTACATGCTACTTTGCGTATTTGCCACAGGCTCCTAAAAGCATCTGGTCAACTACATTTTGCCCTTTTGCTATGTTCTCCGTGCACTCATAAATTCGTCCATGTGCTCATTTGTGACCAGCATTGTCTTGCGTGAGTTTTCTCTCCTTCCCAGTGACTGTGCACTTTGGCATTAGCTAAGGAGTAGAATGTTTTTCCTCCTTTTCTTTTTCCTGCAAATTGCTGAGGGGGGAATACCAAATGCTCTGCTATAGTTCTCATGCTGGTTTGCATGTGAAATAGCTTCAGAAGTAAGAAAGGTATAGAATAGGTATTTATGAGAGCTGAATCAAGCCTAAGTGTCTACACCAGTCATATAGCTCATATACTAACATACAGATAAAAATGCCTTGTATTTCAAAAGACATTAGGGAAAATTTTGTACTTGAAAGGGCTCCAAATTATACCCATTTCTTTAAAATATCAGAATTTTTCTGCCTAATTGGATTAAGATCAACTTTATTAAAAGATGCCTGAATCAGTTAAGTTTTCTGTGATACAAAGTGAGCTAAAACAAAAACACCAATGATAATAGTCATGGTTTCTATTAACAGTTCACATCTGTAGTTAACTTGAAACAGATGCTTTTCAATACAAGCCATTGTTTTTAACTTGAATGTGACAATATGTTTTGATGTTTTCTCCTTAATTGTAAAATCATGTAATGAAGTCCCTTTAGTATGTGTGTGGTAAATTGCCAAAGCCTCTGTTTTTCCAAAACTCTCTGTTAAAATTTCTCATGGTGCCTTAGTTACGATTGTTCATGACAATCAGATGATTCCCCTTTCAGATCACAGAAGGTCCATTGGGGAATTCTGGAGAGGTCTCAGCAGGACTGGAAACACAAGTATGCATCTCTTAGGTTTCCCTAACACTGGGCAAGAATAGGCTTTCCTGAGTGCAAGGGCTCCCGGTGGAGCTTCTCAAGAAAATCTCCTATGAAATATGTCTCCATTTCTAATGAGCAGTATGAAATGTATTTTTTGATGATAATGTATTAGATCACTGGAAATCAAGTGATAAGGATAATATTTGATTAATTGCAGTGTCTTCTGAACATGGTGACTAGGCAGGTGATTTTCACAGAATGCAGAAGGCTGAAATTGCAAATGACACTTCATCACCCAACAGAAAATGAGTGTGACTAGGAAAAATACCCATGGCTGCTTATTAATTCTAGGTCAGTTTGTGGTGTTTGGTAGCAACGATGAAGATATGAAAGCTAGAAATGGAAAACCGCAAGTAACTTTAAGTCTCCTGACAGCAGATATAACAATAATAATAAAATCTACTACTAAAGATGACACTTCATTGCTTCAGTAGAAATGTGAAGTACACATGACTATGGTGGTTAGAATGAAGAAATAAAAAGGTCTGAAAGCCTGTCCAAAAATCTAAATCCTTTTCAGCTTTCAGAGATTTAGTGGCTGAAATAGGAAACAAAGACATACACAGAATAGATTTGTTGAGCTTAGTCTTACAGAAGAACAGTTTTGTTAAACTTTGAGGAAACTAGACAGGATTTTCTTGATTCAGGAGCTCAGCTGGGAACTTCAAGCAACACAAGAGCAGAGAAGCCCTCTGAATTACGGAGGATTGTGCTATGAGGCTGGGCTGATTGGTGTGAAATCAGCTAGAAAGCCAAAGACAGAGATAGGTGGAGGATTGTTGTGGAGCTCCTGTGTTGCTTGCAGGGCAAAGGAGATGTGATTAGGCAAATGATGATAATACTGGTAAGGATGTTACTGTCCAGGTTAGGCTACCCAAATCATTGCTTCAAATACAAGTGAAGAATGAAACAGTAAAATGTGGGTCAGATATTAATTTACAGAGAGAATATTATACCTTGGCTTCTGTTATTGGAAGGTCACCTTTGAACGCCCATCTACCTGCTGCTTTCAGATAAGCAATTACATGTTTGTATGTCCATGGAAGTGCAAGATTTGGCTTTTTGTGTTTGCCACTGTAATTGGCTGAGTGACTTCTGTTACTGAGGGCAGGACATGAACAGGTCCTTCCAATAAAAGAGATATATTTCTCTATTTTTGTTAAAAGATCTCACCTTTCCATTGAAGCAGTCTATAGGAATACATATGACATATGGCCAATGTGTGAGTAATATGGTAGTTAACAAAAAATCTCAGCACTCATTTGGGATGTATAACATTCGCTTCCACTTGCATTGTGGGTCACCGTTTTACACTGGGTCATATCATTGTTTTGTTTTGACTTCAGGCTGAATTTTTCAAGAGGCAAAATACAGATTTTGGGCTTGAGTGTTTAGGATCAGATTTTTTTTTATGCGGTTAAACGCTTCGATCACTGTGAAAATCTGCCCCTTCATTGTTTTGCCCCAGATCTTAGAAAGCCTTGTGGGATGTGCTTACCTATCCTAACTTATCATAACCACAGGAATACTTTGCCAGCCCAAAGGTCTGCCTAGTTCAGTATCTTCTCTTCAACAAGGTCTGGGCAAGATGGATGAATATTTTCTCAGCCTCTATTTCCAGCTCAGGAAGCTTTCTAAACTGGATGCGGTTTTGTATTTATTAACCCTTGGTGGGTTGCTTTTTCATGTGCTTGCCTGTTCTCCTCTTCAACCTATGTAAACTACTAGGAACCACAAAATCACTGGAGGACTGCTATCCTCTGTGTGACGAACATGTACTTTTTTAATTTTTCATTTTCAGCATGATTTCTACTAGCTCCTTTGGAGGTTTCTCGTTCTTGCATTCAAGAAGCTCAATCCCTATCCTCTTCAGGCCACTCATGGTTTTATAAGCTCCGATCATATTCTCCCTAAATAATCTTGTCTGTAGATTGAGGTTCCTGGTCCTCTCAGCCATTCCTTGTACCATCCACAGCTTTGATCGTAATTGTTGCCCTTCTCTGAACTTCTCTATTTCACTTACGGATGTAGTGGGACAAGGGAACAAGGACTGCACTCAGTATCTAGGGTTTGGGCGGATGAGGGAACTTCCACAGCAGCATAATGATGTTCTCTGTTTTGGTTTCTCTTTCCTAAAACTCTGGGGTTTTTTGACTGCTAATGAGAACTGATCTGATGTTTTCATGAGCCATCTGTGATAGCCGTAAGTCCCTTCTCTATCATTGTAATCATTATTTCTTTTTAGATATGTGTCACTTTATATTGTCTACGCTGAATTTCAGCTGCCATTTGTTGCTTATTGAGTTGGATTTTTTTTTCCCAGTTATCCACAGCCTGCCTTTGCCCTCAATTATCCTGAATAATTTAGTAAACTTGATGAACTTTTGTCTGATAAATTTACTGCTTAACTACTTCTGGATCACCTTAATGCCACGGCTTTTCTTTCCCATGTTTTTGCAGTCCACGTTGCTTCCTAATTCTGCATGAAAGAGTTAGGCTTGAGGTGCTTAATCAGTTGCAAAAAGGTTAATACTGTAAATGAACTCTTGGGGGTTTGGGGAATATCATCTGTTCTGTAAATTTACAATTCTTGACTTTTATTTCCTTCAGGTCAACTTTTACTGCAGCCACTATACGCTAGTATTATAGATCCTTGGGAAAGGTTGCTAGGAGAAATTCCTTGTATGACTTTTTTTTTCTTTTGAATAGCTACTTTTGTTGTTTTCAGTATCACCATCTAGACTTGAGTGCATATTTATATAAGGGACTTTATTATTCTGCTCCCAGAGCTATATGGAATTCTTTTTCAAATTTGCCTGATTTTTATTCACAAACATGCTAATGACATCTCAACATCAGCTTTGTCAAAGCACCACATGAAAATATCTAGATTATTTCTCCATAACTTATTGCTCAAATGACTCTTCCATGAAATTAATGCTGAGTTTCTGCCTGGGTGAGAATTAGGAACAGCGAAAAATGGTCCCATAGTATTTTTTTTCCCATGGAGCGATTCCATTAGAAGTGAGAACAAGGACCTGAAAAGCACAGAAGGGTGGCTTCCTACTGGCACCTGGGCAGGAGGTGTTGAAGAGGAGCTTGGACCCATTGGCAAGGCTGCTGAGCAGGTTAGAGGAGCTCAGAGCAGGTGCAGCAGGCAGGTGGGACATAGCGACCCTGTGCCAATGTCAGTCCTGGGGGCACACTGAGATGAGCTGAAAGCAGCAGTGTTTTGAGGGAGCCTTTGAAAGTGTTCCTGTCAAGCACTGAGCAGCCTGGATACTCCCTACTCTTATTTAAAGTCAAATTGTTTTCCCATCCCATGGACCAGCCTTATCACAGCAATCTTTAACCCTTTGCAGTAGCTTATACACCACATACACCCATTTTAAAAAGGAACAGATAAGGCTTTCCCTGACTGGCAGCCATGCAACCTTGCCGCAGCCTGGAGGTCAAACGGAGCCATTCCTCCCCCGGGCACCATCACTGCTGGCAGAGGTTCGGTGGAGCAGTGGAGTAATGCCTGTGCTCCTCTGCATGCTTGCAGTTACACCCCCAGTAACTGCTCGGGCTATGGGTAAAAGCAACAGAGACCACTGCCCTGTCCTGGAGCTGCATTGTCTTTTGACTATCCAGGCAAACACATTCAAGAGAATGAGTCTGGATTCACTTCTAGCCTGGATTCAGGCTGTGGGACCTGCCCCCTTGGTCCCTGACATGCCCGTGGGGCTTGGATTGAACGGGGACCCGCCAGGGACCTCTTTGGTGGTGGGGTGGGGGACAGGGCTTCACAGCCCCAGCTGCATGGCTGCATAGAAAAGAGTGAACCTTTCTGTCCCCACAGTGAGGGGGTTATTTAACCTTCTGCATTGTGGCCCTGGGATGCAGAAAGGCTTAGTTCTAATTTCATCTCTGCTGCTGATTTGATGGATGACCCTGGAGCAGACGCTCAGTCCCAGCTGACTTCCCACTTAGCACAAACATATAGTAGGCCTTCTTCTAAAGATTATTTAATGAATTATCAAATTAATATTTGTAAAGCATTCTGAAGATGGGAAGCGACCCTCCAAGTGCCAAGCTTCTGCTGTTCTTGGCCTCTTTCCATACCACAGTGTTTGCTACTCTGACGTTTCTCTGCAACACCAGGGTACTCCCCTGTACACCATAGGTAGGTTTTGGGGTTTCTGTTCCTGAATTTGCCATTGATATCTTGTTCTCATGTCATTTAACTGCTCTGCGCTTTATTTTGTCAATGTGTACAGTGGTTATAGAAACATCTAGCGAGCTAACAGGAGTTGTGAAATGGAGGGACCTGATGAACATTGCTGCATGTTTTTATGTGCTCATATGAAAGACAGAAAAAACATGCCAAGTAATCAAAATTTTACTGCTGTTATTGTTTAGTTTGATATTTACTGTTTAGCATGATGGAAAAATATCGCAATATGATAGAGGACAGCTCTAGCAAAGGAAAACCTTCCTCGGTCACTTTGGGCTCACATACCAGATACTTAGCATATAGTGTAATTGATGTGTCTGGCAGAAGAAAAAAGAGAAACAGAGGGAAAATGTGGATGCTGCAATTCTGTTTTCACCAGGCACTGGCCAATAAATTATGTCTAGACTTTGTCCCTCGACCACTATGCAGAAGGTCTGGACTGAACTACCTATAATAAATTAATTGTGGTGAGAAAAAAATCACACTGGGAAAAGAAGCAGGGTCTTCATTTCAGCTTCCCATATAACTTCTCTGCCAATAAACAGCTTTACTATCGTAGCTCAGCCAACAGGCACTTTTTTGAAAACTTGTACCAAAGCCCAGACTTTCTTACAATATCACAGTTCACTGACTTGCCAAATAGTTTCTGGGTAGATAGCACATCTGTATCTGGAATCATCCCAGTAGTTTCTTATACAGCTAGACTCCATCTGAAGTATTTTACATAAAAACCTCTGTAACCTCTTCTTGTTTCAAGCTTTGAAATCAAAAGAATGATGAAATATTTAATTATCTATGTGCCCTGCCCAGGCTTTTTCATTACTTACCTATAGCTGTCTGTGTGCAAGAGGAAAAAAAGGAAGACATTTTCTGAAAACAGGACTGCATCTGGGGGGGTCTGTTTTCAGAAAGGTCAGCCCCAGCTTTCTGTTAAGGTGCTGTAATCCTGTGTCTCATGCTGAGGGGAGACGAAGGATGTGACACAACTCAGCTGAGCCACGAGTGAGCTGGGCAGGAGCCAGCTCCCATCCAGCCTGTGCACGGCGTAGAAACTGATAAATAAAAAGGCCCACAATTTTTAGCGTCTGGCAATTTGCACCTGCCAAATATATGCCCACATTTTTGTGGCCACAAAATGAGTTATAGATGTGAACCTCAGCATGTGCCACTTCTACTATCTGATTTATATTCCCGCTGAGGTAGTCAGAGATGCAAACATGCTCAGGTTTCAGCAATGAAGTGCAGACGTGGATTTTCTGACTAGAGCTTGCTCTTTTGCAAGTGCATCCCACTGCACAGTTTTACTTCAGTAAGATGAGAGAGTGCGGGTCAGAAGTAGGAGAAAATAAAATATATAGCAGCTACTTTATAACTCACTCAGTGTTTGTGCAACTCTCTGCTTTTGCATAGTAATTGTATTCACTCTTATCTTAAATACAGCATTGCTACACCCGTGGGTCTGACCTGTCGCTGTGGCAGACAAGGTGGCAGAGCAGGTTGCCATCCTGACTCAGGATTTTGTGACCCAGGACCTGTTTTAAAAAAACCCACGCATTTCTGTTTAGCAGTAGGCATAAAAATTTTAGCCAAAAGGGTTTAAAATTAAACAGTGGATTTTACATATGTTTAACTTACCTAGAGCCCCACAGTCCTGCCGTGCTCATTAGGCTAGCAGGCTGACCCCTGAGACGTGCCAAAGAGTTTCTGCTCCTCCGTTGCTTCTCCCAAGCAACAGCTCGCTGTCTCTGGAGGCATTCACATGAAATGTTACCGGCATCCTTTGTTCTTCTGTCCTTGGATGGCTGTGGGTCCTTGATTGTTCTCAGACAGAGCCAGAGGTGGGACCATCATCAAAGCTATCAGTTCTGGCTAAGCCTCTTAAAGATTTTTATGTATTAGGGTTTTTTCCAGGCTGAGGCTTGGTGAGTTAGGCCAGTGTAGTCATACAGAAAACATCTCAGTAAACAGGCCAGCACACAATATGAGTAAATTGTTGCATGGCAGAGCCAAGCCTATTATGGATACTCTTTGAAAACAGCATTAGAGCAGTCTATAAGGCATTAAACTTGCCTATTTAGTAATTCATAAACCGGGGAATAACAAAGTTGAGGCATGGTGATTGAACATAAAACCTTTAGTGTGTTATTTGGTGTATCATGTCTTCAACGGGTCTTTAATTACCCATTAACATATTATTTCTCAAAGAATACCCTCCAACTTTCCCTGTGACCACAATTATTCCCATGTGCAGAATTTTGTAGTGCTTTTCATCATTGCATCTTAATTGTTTCCTCTAAATATATAATTGATTTGATTGTTTGTCTTTTTGGAGACATAACATATGAACATTCACACCCCCCCAACATTTTTACAGCTGTACCTTAAAGCTATTTCTCTGAGTAAATTATACACATATCTCTCTAAGCAATGTGTGAAATAGGCTTTTTGATATCTGTTTAAGACAATCCTGTTTTAATTGAAGTTCATAGCACAAATATATTTGAGGTTAATGATTTGGAATTATATTCTCAGGAACCAAACTGTCTTCAACAAAAGTCAAGGAGATTAACACTACTGATTTTCTAGATCCATTGAAAATCCATGCATACATGTTACATATTTTTAAATGACAATTTTGTTTTTATGAAATGTATTATCAGTATTTTTATATTTTAACATCAGTGGCAATGAAGCAACTCAAACATCTTTCAGGAATAAACATTGTGGATGGGACAGGCTCCTGTACTATAGAACGGTATAATTCAGCAGTAGCCTGGCTAACACTGCAACATATGAATATGCTTGCAGAGACATTAAACACAGTTGGTCTCAGTTTGACAGGGCTTCTTGATGAGCAGTGTTCTCACCAAGGTCTTTGAGGATGACAGTGTTTGTTGGATCGTGGGGGAACTGAAGGCCTAAGAGAAAAGCCAGAGCTGTCAGTCTTTGCGTGGGATGGTTGAAGCACAAATGGCAGTGGGAAGTGGTGTGATCAGAGCCATCTTGTGCAGCTCTCCGAGTGCAACAACCAAAAGTGCACGGTAAGGAAGGGCTTGACGTGAGCCACCATAATGTTCTGTAGACCCAGGTCATCTCACCACTGCCATTTATTTTGGCCTTGCAACATCCTCTTTATGGATTTGCTATAGGTTCACCCGTGTGTGTGGTGAACAGGATACATTGGGAGGAGTAAGAATGGGAAGGATAGGGAAAGCTGATCAAGGAAAAACAGAAGAAAAGACTCTTAGGAGAAGAAAACCTGAGAGAAAATGTGTGGACACAGCTGGGTGCTGGGTAAATTATTAGATGATCAGAGAAGTACATTTCAAGTGTTTGGTGAAGGCTTGGAAGAACTCACACCTGGCTTTTGGGGTGCCTCCCTCATAATTTTGGATGCTTGGATGTACTATAACCTGCTGGGTATAACATATGAAGCATGGGGTGATGCAGGATCTGTGAAGCCCTGGGGAATTCCTGAATTACTCTCATGCTTGGTGTGAGAGACTTGGAAATGTGGAAGAGTCATTTACACTGCAATGTTCAAATTAAATATTCCAACATTTTCATACTGATTTTTATTGTCTGTTTTCATGCCCCTTTCCCGTCCTCCAAAATTCCTATTTCATCTTCTCATTCAAATCTGGGACAGAAGTATGTGTGAAATACTGGCATCTCCATTTGAATAGAATTTCCTGGGTTTGCTTTTTAACCAGAACTTCTCAGAAGGGAGAATAAAGAGAATCACTTGGGATGATCTGTGTACCAGTGTGTCTACAGGTACAATCAGAGACCTGGGAATGGAGCTGTGCACATAGCAAAACATATGAAATAAATTAGTGCAAGTTAAGAAGACTTGCCCAGCCATCTTTTCTTTGCTGGAATGAATCTTGTGTATGTTTCCACTAGATCACGCTTTGATTGTCAGGGTTGATTAGATATTTTCTGCTTTCAACTCTGAGGAGATGCTTTCAATAAATTTTTAATATTTTATGCTGGCTCCCATTAGTAATGAAATCTGCCCAGTGATGTTTGGATCTGACTGAAAGCGCAGAATTTGCCTTTTTTCAGTTACTCATTTGTTGTGCAACAAATAGACAAGTGGTTAGTAGCAGAAGGACACTAGAAATGAAAAAGGCCCCAAGTATACACCCAGTCAGGTCACTGAATTTAAATGGATGTTATACTATATATTTAGGTCCCATGTGTATGCTTTGACTGTTGTCACCCATTTCGCTGCATCCGAGTTATGATTTTAACCAACTTTTCACAAACAAGTAAGTGAGCTTTGCATACAAATGCCTGCTATTAAAAAGCTGTGCAGGTTATATAGAAGTGTGTGGGTGGCTGGGTGGAGTGTATGCATTGCATGTAGGAGTAAGCTTATCCCTTCTTGGGTGTCTTCAGGCACCTGCAATTGAAGAGGGCACTGTGGGGATAAGCTTACCTGTTNCTGTGGGGATAAGCTTACCTGTTTTGACCTTCTGAAAGCTGTACTTGCCCCCCTCCTCTGTGGCTGATGCAAACCAGGCTCTTCCTATCTTGCATGTGCATTTCCAGGGTCTCCCTTCAGCCCATGTTGTCTCCTAGCAGTTTACTTCTGCTTACTGGTCCAGCAATATCGTATTCAAGCTTTTAGGCAAATGCCATCCATTTATTACAAATTCCTTTCATTGACTTATTCTAAAGCCTTCTGTTAACTTCACCTCTATATGAAGGACAGAAATTTTCTATCAGAAGCAACTTTTCTTATGGCAATTCTGAGAGCTGCTGTCTCAGTGGGAAAATCTTTGCTCTCCTCTATTACACATCTGCCCTGCAACCCCGAGCTGTTGGACTGGTTGGCATATTAATAGCTATTCACTATGGATGTAACTACTTAACTTCTGGATGGTGATCATTCCCAGTCAGTTCAGAGTTGTAACAACTAGTCACGTTAAAGCAGGGAACTGTTATCCTCAAATGACCCATGACAAGATGAAGTGTCTCAGCAGGGAGATAAGAAATGGCAAAAATAATAGACATAGCAGATGTGTTGCTGATTCGAGTATTATACTCAACTTTGAAATGGAAATAAAGATAGATTGAGAAAAGCAAAAAACTGCATTTTATTTAGATTATCATGTAAAAAAAGGCTGAGAAATATGAGAGCATTTGGAAAGGAATGAAAGGACTTTTTAGCAGAGCTAGAACAACTCATATTAATGAATTAAAGATTTGGGCTAAATTGTAACAGACATAACAAATAGTTAAGACATTAAATAATCATCACCGGGCCTGTTAACAGATTTAGAAACCTTCTGACCTTTGAGAAGTCAAGTTAATCTAATTTGTTGTGTTGTTTGTTTTTTAAAATCAATAATCAACCTTTCCTTTTTTGAAACTATACATTTTAATGAAGTACTGAAAACAGTTAATTACCCTTTGAAGAGATGAGTGGGTGAAATCCGCCTTTCGCAGCTCAAATCTGTGATCATTTTCTTTCATGATTCCTTCAGCATGTCTCAGTGCCTGCTGAATCTCTGAACAATTTGGAAGACTTTTCGTGTACCAGAAAGGTGGTGTTTTCTTGGATTTAAATAATCGTAGGCTTTCAGCTGCTTTAATGCCATTAGCTAACATTTCCAAATGTTTGGTGTGTGGACAGATCAATGGCTTTATTAATTTAAACATATTACTCTCCTCACCCTACCTTATTTCAAATCTGGCTTTTGTTTAAAGCACTCCATAACCTCAGCCTTATTCTAGGTTAAATGTGATATTAATCAAGCTGCGGATAAAGGAC
>VYZW01036721.1:223-10400 GCA_013401315.1 Balaeniceps rex | reverse complement strand
TGGCATCTATTGCTTTGATGAGATCAAAACCACATTTCTGACTGCTGTCTTTCTGAGCGTTCCATGGACTTTGTCCATGATACAACACAGCTCGAATTTGAGAAGCAGCCAAGCAAAAACGTGGTTGGGAATAGGATGCCATTGCCAGAACAACTGATATGGATTCCTGCTAAATTCTTAAGCAAGTCATAGGAATCCCCAGGGAAAAGGTGGCCAAAGCAGTTTCTATGAATAGCTCAGGTAATGACAGCCAGACCCCAGATGCAAGTTTTCTAAGATACCCCTCCGTGTCAATCAATGTATGAGCAGTGAATCTGGACTGAAGGGAGGCTGTTGATCTGTGTGCATATGTAGATCATCAGAGATGAATCTGAGCAGGCAGTCCCATCCTTTGAGAAAGGAGGTGCTATGATGAATGGTCTCTCCCTGCCACTTACAAATGGTCCAGAGGACTGGGGGCCTTTGCTTTACAGATATTCTGTACAATACAAAATTCTGCATTGCTGCATGATGTTTGGAAGACAGATTAAGAAAACAGACAACTGCTTATATATCAGAGATTGCAGTAAGTATTTTTTGGTGATGGTGTATGAAATACAATGTCTTGGCCGTGTTAATTGTTTTCTAAGATGAAAATCTTGGGGGACAAAAAGGAAAACTGAGCAAGCTATGATTTTCAGCTCCTCATCAGCAACTGAAGAAGTTTAAATACAACCTATCTTCATATTAGAAAGAAAGATAAAGGCAATACTGGACAATGTCTGATCATCTCAAATAACAGAACATCCAAATCAATGCCAGTAAGCCAAGAAGAAATAACTTTGCCTATATTTGCTGTAGGGTTATTATGTCTTTGTCAGGTGCTACAGTTTTCAGAGGTATTTTCAAAATGTGTGGAGCTGGCAGTACGGCAGATTTGCATGGCTGGTAATTGGGCCGCTCTCCCATCTACCTCTTCACGTGGCTTTATTGTACTGATTGGAGGCAGCTGCTTCACTTGAATCGATGTGTCAAGGTAAATAGTTTGCCTACCACCGACCCTCTCTGGCCCATACATGGTGGGGAAGATAACTTATAGGATGTGTTTGAGATTATTTGTATTCCTCCATGCTGAATATCTCTGTTGTGGCCTTCCTTCCAGGTCCTTGTATTTCGTGGCATGCTTAAGAAATATCCCTTATGGGTCATTTATGTCAACAACACAGACTGAGGAGTAAGCAGAAGCAATATCTCACTTTAGAATAAATTTGCCTCAGGTCCTTGCTTTGTAGCTCATTTTCCTCTTTAGCAGTGACTTGAGGAGGAGCTTAATGCCACCAACAATCATACGATAGAGTGGCTCCTGCTACTCTTGTTCAGCACATTGTTTTACACAGGTGCATAGGATATGAAATTAATAAAATGATGGCAGAGTTACTACAAAGCTCCCAACAGAGCAAAAGGCATTGAAAGCAAGTCCAGTTTTCAGAGATGTCCTGGAGATCTGAGAGCAGAAGTCCCACCTAAAAAACTTTGCTTACAGGCCACTCCTGTACTGGTAAATCACACAGCTCCAGCAAATAGTCCCGGTTGCTGGAACCTGATTGAATGCTGCTACGTGAGACTGGTCTCTGCCATGTGTTGGCCCTGTCAACTAGCATCTTCCCAAGCAAGTTTAGGCAGAGTTTGGGAGTTACCACAGGCAGGGGGGATTCCCAAAGTGCAGTCTGCATGTGACCACCCTATTTTCAGTGAGTAAGAGAGTTTAGTAGTACAGATGTGGGCTGTTCTGTATTGGTTGACCTCAGTGTCAGGGATGAGTTCTGGACATATCCAAATTTACTGATGCAGACACAGCCAGGGATACTGCAGTGTTGCTGTGCTGAGGACTGGTGTCAGAGAGAAGCACTCACAAACATAAGGTGGGCTACTAAGTCCCCTGGCAAGAAGAGTTCAGCACCTCAGAGCGAATCTAACAAAGGCAAACATGCTGGATGGAAAGAAAATGAAACCAGGCCATAGGAAATACTGAGGGGACAAATGTGTCTGAAACACTGCTTTTCTCATGGGTTTAAGTGCCTATTTGCAATCCTGAGATATGCCATTATGTAAAAGGGCACTGGCATCCCTGGAACTTCATTTACAGATGCTTAAGCCTGGGCTTGCTCTTTTGGTCCTGGGCTTGCTCTTTTCTGTGAAAAATGTTGGTGGTAAAGACTACAGTTTGACTGTAGGCAGAAAGTGGGTGGCCACTCAGGCTGTGGTTCCCAAACTCACCTTTCTCTTCTCTCAAGAACACCCTGGTCAATGCAGCTGCTGGTGGGGCAGGGATGATGCCAGTCTTCACCCATCCTATTGAAGTGGGGCCGCTGTGCCAAACAGCCAGAAAGAGAGCTAACAGGACTGAATGCTGGATGTTCTAAATTTTAATTCTTTGCAAGGTCATCCACAGAAGTCATTATGGCATGTTCTCTGAAGTGGTCTGAAGTATCTTTGTTTCAGGTTTGGAAGGTCACTTCCAGACAGCAACACCAAAACTTTCAAGTGCTGGAGTACCCCTTCCCTCCTGTCTCACTGTCGCTCCATCATGTTCAGTGGAATGAGAGCAGCGGGACCGGGTCAGAGTTAAGGTTGGTTGCCAAATTTCAAAGCTTTCAAGACCTCTTTATTTCATAACTGCAGCATTGTAATAGCACTGCTTTAAATTAGCTGATATGTATTTACTAACTTAATCTTAGTACAATGCAGGGGCTTAAGGGTCTGGGAATATTGTGCAGCTTTGATCTCCATAAACCCTTATTAGCACAGGTACTGATACAATTATCTGCAGGGTCACTCTACATACTTACAGGCTAGCAGTCCAGTCAACAGATTAAATTACCTCATTTATCATCATGTGATCTGTTTCTAATTAGTTCACTCCAGTTAATGGTTTCTTAAAACCGTCTTTTTTGAGTTATTTTTCAGAAACACATAAACCACTTGAAATAACTTCTTGAGGGTGGTTAAATATATTATTTATTTTCTGGCACGTTTCCAGTTATGTGAGTTACACAGACTTCATTTACTTCATGAAATAGGTCATTTCTTTGCTCTCAGAGATGGAGGGCACAGAACTGTGTTGTGGTGATGGTAGGATCTGATAAAAACATTTTTAACACACCCATTACACTGTCCTGGCTCATGGAGTCTGACATTTACATTCTGAAATAAGTCTAAAGCAAGCTGGTTTTATCTCCTTCCAGGAAAGTAAAACCACGTGTCTTACTGAATGACTAGTACTCCGTGAACAAATGTCAAATTAGATTTAAAAGTGCAGGTCGTACTACTAGTATGGATTGGAACAAAGAGAAAATGTCAACTGTTTTGCATGCCAGTCATAAATTGCTGGTCTTAATTAAAGTGTAATAAAAATTTTAATTTGGTCAAAGTGTGTAGCACCTATTGTAAGCCTAATGTTTCATCAGGGAGATTTATACCCTTTGCTTTCTTCCCGGTACTCCAGTAATTGCATCTGGTTATTACTAGGTTTGCTGTTACAAATACACATCTTCTGATGGTCTGTGGGCCAGGATTCACTGTTATTAGGCTTGACCTGGTTTGATTCACTGTCAAGGAAAACCCTTCAGCCTCAAGCCTTTCGGAAAACACTCTGACCAGTGTGCCAGCAGGACCGAAGTGGAATTTAACAAGCTGGGTATACTGGTGTGGAGAGCGTGCAAAGAGCATGAAATTACCAGTCTCAGAAGAAACCGTTTAGTTAAACTGGTAAAGAATGTCTGTCTCAGAAACTCGTAACTTGAGCCCTTATCAAGGACTGAAGTGTTAATAAGTTGTCATACTAGTTTCTGCAAAGTGAGCTTTCACTTCTGAGGGAGAGTAAACATGGAGACAAGCCAGGGTTGAAAATCCCGCTGTACTGTTGCTCAAATCAAATGAAGCCCAAGTTCCAGATATCGTCAGCTCTGCACCACCACTTCCCTTCCAGGTGACATCCTAGGTTGTTTTCCCGAAATCCTTCTTTTCCGGCAAAATTTTAAAGGGAAGGTAATCTCAAAAACTAAGTGGTAGTTAGCACTGGCAGATACCTGCATATAGAGTGTGCCAGGGAAAGATCTGCAGACACAATCTGTACCTTCAGTCTTTCTGTGTAAAATCTTTATGTCCCAGTTTAAATGACAGGACATCTGTGCGGCAAATGCCTGTCATGCAACAACCATAATTTTTATGGGAAGAAGCCAAAGACAGGGTAAGAAAAGGCCAGCACTGGAGGAAAGAAATAATTTGGAGAAGGAGAAAAAGGTTAAAAAAATGTAACTAAGGAAAAGGGAGAGGAAAACCAGTGTTTTGTCTCATCCAAATGTCAGTGACTCAGGCACTGAGGCAGACTCCTGCCCTTGGATGTCCAAGCCTCGCCGGGAGCACATGCAGCCCAGAGCGAGATCTCCCGGTCTCACATATTTCCTGTTAGATCACCAGAAGGTAGAAAATGAAAAAAAAAAAAAAGAGACCCTTTCCCCCTACATTCTCCAGATTTGGAAAAGAAAAATTCCCTATGAATGTCCCTCTCTCTCTCCAGCTACATCTATACTGTTAGCAGAAATGAGGACTCAGAAATGCAGACTTCTGTGGTAAGAACAGTGTTCACATCCCGCTGTTGCCTGGTTGGCAGTCGAAGCTGGCTTTTGTATCTTATGCTTATTTTCCATTGTTAGGAGGAGTTCCTATTGAGGCAATTATTGCTCCCAAGCTCAGAAAAATCTCGCATTTTTTTTGACACCCTCTTTGCAAGGCTTCTTTGTTTCCATGGAGAAATTTTGTGCAAAGCCATTTTTTGTTAGCAGCTGGCACCTCTAATTATAGCTAAGTGGATACTCCCAAAACTGAAATAAAGGTTGCTTTAGCCACCTTTTCGTGTTAAATCCAGTCTTGTCCTTCTGGAAACACCCGGTGCCTCATTCCAACTCAGGTATACCTGCTATGTGTTGGTGCCATGCTGTTTTAGATAGTGACTCATGAGTTAGACTGAAAGGAGATGACATTGTAACACATTCTTTTATATTCAAAATGAGCTTATTCCCTGACCTCTTTATTTTTTTTCATGGAAATTAATTGGCAAAGTGGGGAATGTACGTGTCCTTTTAGAAAAGCCAAGAAATAGCCACAGTCTGATGTCTGTCACAATGGGTAAAGTCATTGAAGGTAGGTCAGTTTTACCCCAGTGTAATGGATATGGTATTTTCAACAGAGTGAAGGGATATTTTTATGTTATAATGATGATGAATGTGAGGTAGTGGTCTCTGTCATAACAGAGTGACTTCTGATCTTTTCCTGTTCCTGAAGTTTTGCTACTGTTGATTCCTTGCTGTTTGCTTCCAGCCCAACGTGGATATGTTAAGGGCTCTCAAGAAGTTTGTCCAACTGTTTAAACTGTTAAATGCTTCATGATTCTCTGGTTCCAGTGAGAGCTATAAGTCTCTTACAGTCAGTACTACAGAGTACTGTAAAACAAATATTATGTCATATTGGCATATACCATACATTTTGAACCCTGCCAATATTGTGGTTTGGTGTGACCCACTGCTTCATGAGCAAGGCTCATGCAGATGTTCTCATCCACACCTCCACCCTGAAGTCTCAAGATTATGCTAAACTTCCATCATGACTTTTTGAATAATAAATAGGCGTATTTTTAGCTTTTACCTGCAGTAAGGTGGCACATACCTGCAAACCACAAATGACCATTTAAATGTGCAAATACAAAAAATATCACCTGATGCATGAAAAGCAAATGCCACAATGTTCATGGAGCATAAAAGCCAGAGTTTGCATAAGGAAATGCTAGCATAAATTTCATAGGGTGAATAATAAATTCCTCACAGTGTATCCAAGACCATCATGCTGAAGACTTGCAGCAATGGGTAATATTTTTATTTTACATTTTTTATCCTTCTTTGGTGTGGAAGAAGCTCTTGTGTCATGAGGACAGGCAAGAAAATAAATTTCAGTAAGTGACTGGAATTGTTTAATTTGTCACCTTAAGGAAGTGGGAAGGGAAAGATAATATCTCAAAAATATTTGAATTACATATATGTCTTAAATCAGTACTGAGGAATAGTAAATTCACAGCCTGGAACTAGAACCATCTTTATTTTTCACAGTGTTTGGGTTTTCCTTGAGGGATGTGGAATTCCTATTTGCACTCTCATGGAAGCTGTTTTTGTAGTTTCGCATCTTCACATATGAAACAGTTTTGAATCACATGCCATAGCATATGTCTAGCCCAGCTGTCCTCTCTGTACTTATATGGTCCCATCACCATAAATCTCTGAGAGGATCACAAGTAAACCCAAAAATTACTCTTGCATACCCATAGCTGGGGAAGCATTTGGTGTCCGCCATTAACTAAATGGGTAAATTGGAGAAGAGAGTTATGAAGTGTTTAGTCTCAAATCAAGCAAGAAGTCTCTGGCTCTGCTTGAAATCGGTCCCCCTGCTGAGTCCCAACCAAGGGCACCTTCTTCATCACACGTTTTTTCAGGAAGCAGAGAATTTGAGTGTGTATTTTCTGAAGTGACATGTACGGGCAATCCTCATGTGGCCACTGGCGTCTTCAAAGATTAAAAAAAATGTGCCTGACATCCTCAGTGCTGTGCAGCTGTATTCTGTACAGCCCTGGGAAGGGCGAGCAGTTCTGGTAAAGGAGACTAAAAAGCAACTATCTCTGTCTTTTTATCTGTCTTTTACATTGTTAGCACCCTATATACTTTCCCCTACCCCACAATAATTTCTAGATCTGAAATTTAACACAAAGACCAGTTCCAGCATATATTTTTGCCCTTTTTATACACTGTGCTATTTTACATGAAAAAAAGAGGGGACTGTTTTGATCAAGGCATTTTTCTCTGACATAGCAAGATGCAATAATGTATCCTCACAAATACCTCAGCTTTCAAATGCAGAAGGCACTCTCAGGTTTATACCATAGAAGGTGCTACTGGGATATTCCAAATTCCCCTCATTCCCAAGAGATCTGCTAATCTCAGAAGAATGAGGCAGGGAGGGAGTTTGCTTGGCCCCAGATTTCACAATGCTGTGATGCACTTGGAGAACTCCAGGACGCAGGCACAGGGCTACAGGCTCCTCTTGCACCTGAGTGTACCACTAGCTGGGCTCAGAGGAAGACCCCAGACTGGCTGAATTAGCATCAAACCACTTCCTAACAGCCACAAACCTTAAATAGCTCCCTCCACCACCCCCACCAGTGAACCTCAGCAGTAGGAAAAATCTGCTAGAGGGAGGAGCACACATCTGAGACCTTCCTCAGGCTGGACAGAAAAATCTCATTTGAATTTATTATTGGCATTTAAGTACATGAAATAACCCTGTTTTATACACTTAGTAGATAGACACATCAAATAGGTGGTGTCACCCAGGCAGTATAATGTAGTTTTGTGGAGAGCATCTCATCCCTGGGACGAGGGGCAGGGGCAGAGGGAAATTTACATGTGCTCCCCCCAGCTCCCACCTGCAGGAATTGCCTGCCCAAAACACAACTGCTTACCAGAAAACAAAACTCTACAAAAATAATCTGGTATAGCTTTTACAATGCCTTCCACCATTCAGATTGTGTTTGCCCTCCAAGATAAGCAATCAGTCAAGCAATGGAGAAGTGGGGTAGGATTCAGGACAAGCGGGTGTCCTAGCCAAGCATCCCTGGCTCAGTGGGTGAGTGCAAGATCATTATTTTATCTCCTTGGACAGTCCAGTGGGGTAAACTCTGCCTGAAAACAAGTTTTGAGATCTATTGACATACTGTGTAGTGGACTGCGCTATACTACCTAATCAAGTGTTTGTACTACATGGTCAAGAACCCTGTTCCTTGACAAATGGCTGAACTATGAAGATGTCCTGCATGTCCCCTGCTGAAAACTTTCTCTTCAGAAAGTCAGCCTACAAATACCGAGTCATATCAAAGAAAGCTATAGCAAATAATGTAAATAGTTGAAAGATATATAATCAAGATATATGGATGGCTGGAATAGCTGCCCCTAGGGAGGGAGTTTCAAGAACAAGGGGATGTTGCTATCTAGCCAGGAAGCTGATTTTGATTTTTTTTTCAGCAGTCTTGGTGCTTAACTGACATTCATGGTATTGTTATTAACAAGGTCTTAGAGTATTTCCCTTTGCTTCCTGAGCACTGCGGTATGCAGGCACTACAGAAGCATTCAAACCTCGCCCTGACGGAACCCGATGGTCTTGAAAATAGCATTAGCAATGACAGACAGGTCAGTTAAAAACCCTTGATGAATGTCTTGAACAGTATCTAATGAACCTAAGAAAGTCATGAAAGTCTGCTATACAGGGAATGGGCTTATGTTGTCCAAAAATATTATTAACACAAAATAATGAAATACAGTATGTTTTCCACAAAGATTTTAATAATGATACTAGACAAATTAAAATTAGTTTTTTTGGTTGGATGTAAAGATTTTTCTGGATAAAAATCTTACTTACCTTCCTTAATCTTTTTATCTGTATTTCTAACACTGGAGGTTATTGAGAGGGACTGGTAGTAAAAATTGTCTTTTCTTTTCACTGTAGTTAAGATTCAGCTTATGCACTCCTCTGTGTTCAGGTTAAACAATGAGCCTCACCATACCATGCTAGAGAGCTTGTGCAGCTTTGCAGTGCTATGGTGTTTGGGCTTGGCTAATTGAAGAGAATCTTTCCTTACCAAATCTTGCATTTCCATCTTCACTCACCCTCTAGTCCCACCTCAATTGTTTTTAAAAAATGTGAGCACATTCATTTTCTTTGTTTCATTTAATAAAGTATTTTCTTTCACCCCATTAAAAAAACCAACTTGAATTAAAGACTAGAATTTAAGCAATATCCAATTTATTCAAAAAACTGGCATTGATTGAAAAGAAGTCAATGATGCAAATCATAAATATCTACACTGAATACATTTTCTTAATTTTCAGATGTCTCCAATCCACAGACTCACATATGCATATGCACCCTATTCACCCTCCCCAATGCAAAATCAACCTCACTGACCCTGTAAGCTGCCACCACTCATACAGGCACAGTTGTAGGTATTTCTGGTATGGCATTGCTCTTCCATTCTCGGTATCAATGTAAAGGTTGTGTGCAACTTCTTTGTAGGTTGCAGGGAGTTACAATTTGGTATTTCTTTACCGATGAATGTGTAAATTGTTTTCATGCAACATCTGTGTGCATGAAATGCAAATGGAGTCTCACTTGCATTTGCAAATGAGACTGGCTGCTAAGGCTGGCTCTATTTGGACTGTACCTAGAATGTCACAGTACCTCCCGATATCCAGAGAGGCTCTAGCTATGTTCCCTGAAGAAAAGGCTGGAGGACTGTTCTGGGACAGTGTGCATGATAGAAAGGCTCCAGCAGGTAATATCTCTAATGCACCATCTGGCGACTGACTCCAGCAGTCAGTGTGGCTGAATAGCTGAGCAGGGACAGCCAGCGAGAATGTCTGACTGCTCTGACATGTGTTTGATTTGGAGGGAGGGAAAATACTTTGCTGTGAATAACAGCTCAGTCCTTTTGGTCAATGACATTTATCTTCAGAGGTTCCCTCCTGGACTCACAGACACATCTGAAAAGCAGAGAGGACCATCATCACATCCTTAAGGCCACCGGTGACCCAACTTTATTTGGACACCATCAGTGTGGAGAGGGATGTGTGCCCACAGTGGTGGCAGCAGTATCTCCTGGCTTTCTGTCAGGCCCTGGGCTCAGAGATGTTCCTCAAGGTTCGCCAGGTCCTCTGACAGGGATACAGCTGCTAAGAAGAGGATTTTCCTTTTCACAGGAAGGAAAAAGGCAACCCGAACAAATTTTTTTTCCTTTTTGGAAGTAGCTTGTGGGACATGAGTGGATCACAGGTTTCACAGGTTGAGAAAGCCCAGCACTCATCTGAAGTTCTCTGTAGCACAAGCTGTCATCCAGTTACTCGAGTAAATTTCCCCTAGCATTTATACCCGCAAGACTCCCACTCAAATCTTTGTGTGCCAAGCTAGCCTGAACAGAGTCAGGGCATGAGCAATGTGACTCACTTTCAGGTGTAAGAAAATAGTTCTTGAAAAGGATTACTATATACAGCAACTCTGGCAAGAGGCTTTGCAGGAGTCCAAGGTCTCCTTCCTGACTTCTGTG
>VYZW01036718.1:35341-46881 GCA_013401315.1 Balaeniceps rex | reverse complement strand
GTTGAGTCCCCATCCCTGGAGGTATTTAAAAGATGGGTAGATGAGGCGCTTAGGGACATGGTTTAGTAGTGGACAGGTATGGTTGGACTCGATGACCTTAAAGGTCTTTTCCAACGAAATGATTTTATGGTTCTATGATTCTATAACATAGGGGTGACGGCCCTGCCATGTATCCTGCTGTTGTGGTGGTGTAAGAAATCAGACAAGTCCAGATGATATTGCACAGTGTAATTTAAGATTTTTTGAAGAATTTGATATTTCTGTCATTTAATTGGAGACACCAAGTAAGTATCAGAAAACTGATATTATTTGAAACAAGACACTTACTATAAGAAGTCAAGAAATTGAAAGATACAGCTGAACCTGCCTCTATTAGGCTCAATAATTTAAAGTGAATCTGCCACAGCCAAGATTGCATTTATGAGCAGTTTAAAATGCATAAACATTAGCACTGACTAGTTAAAACCAGCATTTATTAACTATCATATGAACTATACCCTTTATAAATGATACTTACCGATAGTTTATTTTAAAAGTTTTTTTATTAGTGTGCATGCAGGTTAACAGACAATCTAATTTATACTGTGTAATATTTATGTAATAGTAAATGCCAGCTATATATGCAACATCTGGAATTCAGGCAAGAAATACATCTGCACCAATAGAAATTAAATATTTTACAACTCCATTTGCCTTACGTTTACTTTACCTGTACGTTTACTTTATCTGTCCTTTCTTTTCAGGTTACATACTAGTCTTTCATAACAAACTACAGAATAAGAAATGAGAGTTTAAGAACCTAGTTCAGCAATCTGTTTAAAGATTTCTATTCTTCTGGAGGAATCAGTTACCTGAGCTGGACTATAATTTAGATGATCTCTTTAATAGGACACTAGAATCAAGCTCAACATTGCTGTTGTCTCCTCATTCAGTTTAAGAAAGAAGAAATACTGCTTCCATAACTATTACTTTCTACCATAATTTTCCATGTTTGGAAACTGAGATTTAACTAGAATATCTAATCTGACTGCATACCCTATAAAAGTATTTAGAATATAAATTATATTTCATCCATTTTACAATGAGTTCAGTGTTTTATGGCTGATAATCAAAACTGGTGTTCCTTTTTCCATTCACTAACATTTTGTACAGCAATGCAAGGTCATACTGAAAGCCCATCTAGCTCAATATTTCATTTCTGACAGCAGCAGACATTTATGAAAAAAGTAAGAAGGAGGACAAGCACAGAGTGATACTTCCCACAAAATATTGCATGCAAGATTCAATCTTTTGGTTGTAGACTGCCTTCAGGAAAGAAGATCAAGTCTTATTTAGACATAAAAGGCAAGTTTTATAAAGCTCATATGCACATTCATATTTTAAAAGCTGAAAAACAAAACCACATGGGAATAAGTTCAATTCTGTGGAAGAAAGCTGGGGAATAGTCCAGGGATGCAGCTGTATCACAGTTACCAGAATGACTAGCTTAGCCTGGGGCTGGCAGAGAAGTCACCTACTACTCTGGTCTTCAGGGCAGCAGCCATAGAAAACATGGTTGATTGGGGCTGCTGCTGACACCAACAACTTGCTGGCTGTCCTAACAAAGTGATTATAAGAAATCATATGTCTACTTCTCTCTGAAGTCAGCACATGCCTGGAGCCAGAGTAAGGTACCTGTCTGCACTGTGATGGGTAGCAAAATGGTAAGAGCTCCAGTGACTATGTGAGAAAACTGGCAACGAGACTTGCTGCAAACTGCTCCCGCTGTGATAAGGAGACAAGTAACTTGTCCCATCGACAGTCACTGCCCCCAGAAAAACAACCCTGTGAGCCAAGCATCCCCATCCCCTCCTCCCCTCCACCTTCCACCCCAATTCCACTCCTTAGGAAGGTAAAGAGCAGGGAAGATGGATTTGTTCTTACCTCTGCTGCTAAGAAGCCTAGAAAATATTTGCATATATAGTGTTTCGTATTTACAGTATGAGTGGAGGGGGAAGAAAGATTCCTGTCTTGCTCCAATTAATAGTTACATGACAGAACTAGGAGCAGTTTGTCAGCAAGTTGCAGAGGTTTTCCGAGAGGTTTTACACAAACAGTAAGGAGCATCAATAGAACCAGAGACTCCCGAAGGTGACTCCTTCCTGAAGCAACCCCCACAGGTACTTCCAAGATTTCCAGCAGTAGAATCTGGGCCCTTCTTTTGGGAAAGCCATAGACAGATAGTTTCAGTTCGTTGCAATCTAATCTGTTGAGATAACATTTGGAATTTAACACATTTTAACACAGCAGGAAATCTAACTAATTCTAACGGTCAGAATGACTTTGTTCAGGACTAAGTTGATCTCCTTTACATTTCTTCTGTTGATACATGTCCATCTGTTTGGTAGAAATCTGTAATTATAGTAGATAGAGAGGAGAAAGAAAAAAAAAGTCATAACCTGAGCTTTCACTTAGTATAAGAACACTATTTGATCACATTTTGTATCTCAACATTTCATTTTATGAAAGCCAAAGAACCTAAAAAGTGAAACATGTAGTTTGAACATCTGAATTGTTCCACAGAGTAGAGTGACACTTGCAATTGGGCATTTAGATAAATCAGCCTTAAAGAGAGCTAGCAATCTTTAACACATTTTCTAAAACATGTCATCCCAGGTGGCAGTAAACCACCACTCTTCTGTCTAGGAAACAAATAGAAGATAACACTAAAAACCTTTGAGATGATACCGGTGGGGGGAGGAAGAGGAATACTACCACAAGAGTTTGCTTTTCTTAGAGGACTTGCAACCCATCCTAAAAAGGCCTCAGCTTTATGGTCTTGCCCCGGATACCTCTAACAGAGTCAAACAGTGCAGGAATTCCTAATAATGTTATTATTAGGAATAATAGTACCTAATAATGCTATTAACACCCTGTAGAGCAGATCAAGTAATACTCACAGCCATGGTAGATAGGTACTAAAAAAGTCTTAACTGACTTCAGAAAAGAACAGGAGAAGTAATTTGGGCATTAGCAGGAAAAAATTAATCATAATCAGGAACCCATGTAATGAATTTATACAACTGTCAACAAACTGGAACAGAAGGATCAGCCCCTCAGAGCAGACGAGGCAAGAGAAATGAGTGAAAACATCCAGTTTTAAATGCCATTATGCCCACAAATGAAACAGCTCAAGAAAGTGTTCAGAAAACATTTAATACACAGAACACTTTAGGAGACAGCACTCTGGGTACTTGACAAGGCTGTATGTCAGAGCAGGTTACATGTAACTGGTAGAGGGAGCCTGAGGAGAAGTATAAGGATTTTCCCAGAGAGGCAGAGATGTTAGAAAGCATGCTTAACCAAAAATGCAGAGCAAACGGTATCAAGTTTGGATACCTGGAGAATTTAGCCTAATCTTCAAAAAACACACGTAGAGGGAACAGGTAGAGGCTGGGAAAAAAAGATTTGTCATGCACCACGATCAAATGGAGTTATTGCTCCAGGTCTAAAATTGCATCTAGAGAAAGCTCAGTGGTAGATTAAAGTACCCTACCATGATATTGGCTACACTTGGTGGTCTTTATCAGCAGTGCCCAGTTTCCAAGTGGCTGGAACGGGTTGTATGCACCCTGTTAACTCACGCTTTAAATCACATAAGTCATATACCTTTCAGAGAACACAAACTTGAGCTCATTTCCTATTCCACATACATCAGAATGAAGCAGGTGTATCTGCTGTATCTGTTAGACAGCCCGCCACAAGGTTTACCTAATTGACCAAACATAATACTTACTGATAGCTATTTGCATGGAAAAAGGACAAATAAAAATAAGTAGGCTAAATTTTTCAACAACTGTTAGAATGGTGGGGGTAGCAATAATGGAAGTTTGGAAACATCAAATCAGGTGATAAAATTATTACATTCAGCAGTACGTGGGCAGCTTATGGGTACCACAATTCACTTCACTCCTGTTGCTAACCAGACCATTTTGGGCATTTTTTAAGGCGATGAGCTTTAAACATGAAACAAACCATGTAGCTAGAAGGGTCTGCAAGTAGTGTGCAGTGCTATGAAGTCCTCTTAAAAGTGTGTGGTTTCTTGATTGTGATTTACTTTACCTCTTCAGCTTTAACAGTCCACTGTACCATGGCAGTAATCCAGCCAACATTTTGCAGGTGAAAGGCGCAAAGACAGGAGGTATTTTAGCAATGAATTTTTATCTGGAAGTACTCACATTAAAGTGAATTTCAGTGTTATTAATACTGCAAGAGTCTGAAATTGTGTATCCATAAAATAGTAATGTAACCTTGGTACCAGAGGACAAACTCACTGATGGAAATGTAAATTCACTTTAACTCACATTCTAGCCTCAGTCTGCCAAGTCAAATAGTGGTACTAAATTTGATATTAGAACTGTTCCGATTGAAAGTATCCGCTTATTTCATAGCTGGCAATTTGTCACTACCCATGTGAACTGAATTTGAATCAATAACACACAGGGGAAGAGATATATATCACCTTATTTTTTAATTGAACTGCTGCGTACAAACCTGAACTTGTCCCTAAATGTGTGAGAAAGTACATAAATGCACTAAAATAAAATAAAGTGCAAAGTTCGTATCTATTCTACCAAAAAGCAGAGGATGACCGGCCGCCAGGTAACAAAATTATTGCTCAGGCAATAAATGTAACACCAAGGCAGGCATTAGTATAGTCATCTATAGCCTGTGTGAGGACTCAATGATAAAAAGAATGAATTCAAGGAACAGAAGCCACAAGAAGCAGAATCATTTAAAAAAACCCCAATAGACCAACTGTGTTTTAAACAGTACATTAAACAACTTAGCCAGAAATATAAAGTAAAACTGTAATAGTGAATACTTAGCACTCCACATAGCTGTTTGTACTGTCGCATCATATAAACTGATGTAAGAAGCCATAAATCTGACTGCTTTCCTCCAGAAAGAAAATCTCCTAATATCACTTTAAAGAACAAAGCACAAATTTGCTTGAGCAATGCCTAGACTATATTTCAGGTTTCATGCCTCATATCAGTTCCTTGCTTTGCTTGCAACAAAACCAGACCAACTAAACCTAAAATTTTTATTGCATGGTTACTTTTCACATTGCCTAAACCCACCTAAACAGATTTAATCCCTGATAATACCTTCACATTTCTCCATGTGTCCCCTATATCTAAATTCTACACGGGGAACTGTGAGATCAAGAAGACAGGGTAGCCTCAGAAAGAAAGAAACATTACAGTTATTGCAATAGTACTTCACAGCCATACAGGACTCACTGGGACATGCAAGGAAGCAAATTACACAGATTAGAGAAGTTTGCCAAAGTGCACTTTGCTTCCCAGCCTCCCCTGCCAACGTTAGTCATTCTCATTCCACAGCGAAAAGTTTGTGCAAGTATTTTAGGCCAAGGATTGTTTGCCAACTGGAAATTGAACATTTGCTGTTCAATTATTGATTATTTGAGCCAATTAGCAGATCACCTAAGCCACATGGTATTTTTCTATTTGAATGAATGAACTTGATTAGTGTAAGAAATGTATTTCTTTTTTATAACAGTGTATTACTTGCAGATATTTGCATCTGCTTACTATATCCACGAATAAAACAAAAAACTTCACATGTAGTCCACAAAGGCATTCCAGGGCCATTCCTTCCACAACTGGTCATTCGTACATTGCTGTGTTTTTGTCTTCTGCTCATGGTTTATTAACAAAAGCTGATTCCCGAAATACCTGAATGCAGCTAAAGAACAGAAGAATTGTCACATAGTCGAGGATCCCACCACTGGTCAGTAGCACATAGATGCAGAAAGCAAAGAAGAAATGGCTCTCCTGACATGCCCCCCAAGCTTCAAATAACCAGGGATTTACAGATATTCTGAGCTAGAAAGTTACACAGAGTGTTTAATAGTCATGCATGCACAAAAAGGGATTTGAACATTTAATAGAGGGGTATATCTGTTTTTGATCTCCACAAACCTGGGTCTAGGAGCTTCCCATTTTAACAACTGCAAGTGTGAAAATTTCTCGCCTTTGTTGATAATTTAGTTTAAGTCTGTTGCCTAATTAATTAATTGTTTTCCCTTACTCTGTATTGTGCAAAATCCCCAAATGTTTATCCTGTTTTTTCCATATCATTTATGGCTTTTTTTTTTATCATTTATGCTTTGAGGACCTGCATAATGAAGTCAGTAAATGATCAAAGATAACGCAAAGATGGTGAAGAGGAAGCATGTGGGGAATAAACAGAAGTAATGGAGCGTAGCAAAGAGTGAGTCACGTGCAGAGGAGCCAGTCGGTGACTCATGGTCCACACCTTTATGTTTTGGGTGAAGTAAAATTAATACACTTTAAAATACAAAACACAAACAAATACAAAATTTCCTTGCAAAGACATGCTTTGAACATCACTGTGTACTGCAGATAATCATCTGAGTACCGCTTAAAACACTGGGGCTCGCTCAGTTGCATAATGACATTTATATTCTGTTTTCCTACTGCTCCAACTCAAACCTAACTTTTGCTCCTGGATTTTCACAATGATGAGACAAGACCATATACAGAAATGAAGTTCAGAATTTGCACACTGATTTCTTCCATTTAAGGACTGTGTTACTGTGTACCAATAAGATAAGCAAGGCCACCAGACATTGACTATTTTCAGAATCACAAAAGTCTAGACTGGAAGGGGCTTCTGGAGATCATATGGTTCAACTTCTGCTGAAGGCAGAGCTTTATATTAGATTTTCCAGGGCTCTGTTAAGCCAGGTCTTGATTCTCCCAGATTTCACCACTTCTTTGGGTGGTCTACTCCAAAATTTAACTGTTCTCACAGTGAAAAATATTTTTCTTATATTTTCTTATATCCAGTAAGCCTATAGATTAACAAAACCAAGACTTTTTCCTTTAATATAGTAAGAACAGAATCAGAGATCTCCCCTCCACACAATCCAAAAGTAAAGTGAACTATAGCATAAGTCTTTTTTTTCACTGCTCCTTCCCCTCCCTTGCAGAACAGCTTTCCACATGGGAGATGACATAAAGCTGTAAGTGTCACTGGGGGGAACAGCTGCACTTTCTTTTTTCTGAGTTTGGGATTGATTCCCTCAATTAGAGAAGCTACTGACCTTATCAGTGTATAAATATTTTACTAATTTTCAGGTTTTCCTGTTAAAAGGCATAAGAAAGTGGTTTTCACAGAGTGTAGGTAAGTGGTGGAATTCTTTGCAGCAGGACGTCATGGATGCTGAAACTCTGTTTGGAAGAGAATCTATAAAGTACACAGACACTGTCTAAGCCTCTTACTTGAAATACTTTTATATCAGTGCTGGGAGACAAATTAATAGAAAAATTCCTTGTTCTTTCATTCTGCCCTAGGAATTCGCATTTGGCCACTGTTAGAGAAAAGGTTCTGAGCTGAATGATTGCTTCTCCTGGTTTATTAATGGCCTCCCCTATGTTTTTATGATTTTGTGCTGTTGGTAGAAAATTGAAACAGAGAAACTGCAGCCTACAAAGGCATTCATACTTCCTGTTGTGGTATCTCAAAAGTCCAGGGTCAAATAGAGATTCCCCTCAGTATTAATGTAGGGTCCAAACCCTACAAATGGAGGCCACATCAAAAGAGCACTTTCTCTATGTTTGCTTACTAAATCTAAGAAAGTATTCAAATACAGGTTGAATTCAAATGTGGATATGGGTTTTCTAGTTTAGATCTTGGAAACTACATAAATAATTCTCTTAATATCATAGACTTTTGTTTCACTTACTTCAGAAATTGCTTGGAGTAGGAACATGTCAAAATTATTACCACTAAGTGCATCTCTTTTGCTCTGAAATGCCAAACCTGCAATTTATGCAGAATGCCAGAGCCTTAGAAAACCTACTGATTTCTCTGACACAGCACAGAAGTTCTCCCGCACATTGCTAATTTCTGAATCAGGTGCTAAAAAATTGTGACAGTTCACTGACTATATTGAACTATTTCAAGATGAGCTGTTTAGTCTGAATTGAAATGACGTATTTTCATAAGTTATCTAGGTACTTGCCGAGTATGCGAACAGAATCCAGCATTTTTGTCTCTTGTACTTGTAACAATTTGCTTTATGGATGCACCAATAGACAAATTAAGGCCATATTGTAAGAGGTTTATATTTTGTTTTCCTTTTATGATAGATGGAGCTCCATAGGGAGATTATTTTATTTTCAATGTGATATAAGATTAACAAAGGCCTCTCCCTTTCAAGAAAAAATAGGAAATAATAGCATTGATTTGAAATTGTGCCTAGTGCAGATGGTGATCACACTGACATAATTGCTTCAGAGTTACGGAATAAATTGCAGTCTTAGGGTGTAATATTTGATCAAAATGAAATTGACATTCAAATGCTGGATTTCATCAACAGTTGTGGCTCCAAGAATACTCATTAAAATTCAACCATTATCTTAAGAGATTTTCCTAATTCTTTGAGACTTGTTTTGAGCAAAGTAAAATATAAAAAAAATAAAGCAGTCACAAATTCTTTCCATGGTAGTATATCAAATCTAGCCTCATCTTCAACTGAACATTCTAAACTAGTTCAAATTCTAGAGAGCAAAATGAGCATCTGGTTACTAAGTCCAGAAAGTTGATTTATAATATTAAGTGCTTTTCAAGTAAAAAGTCCAGGAGACTATACAGAGCAGATGCAGAAGGTCCTATACTACTAGTTATTATTTTAGAGTCTAGTAACATTGTTGATTCAATCGTTGAGTCAAAAGCCAAGAATTTGCAGAATTTTCCTTCAAATCATAGAATCATAGAATCATTTAGGTTGGAAAATACCTATCAGATCATCGCATCCAACTGTTAACCTAACACTGCCAAATCCACCACTAAACCATGTCGCTAAGCGCCACATCTGCACGTCTTTCAAATACCTCCAGGGATGGGGACTCAACCACTTCCCTGGGCAGCCTGTTCCAATGCTTGACAACCCTTTCTGTGAAGAAATTTTTCCAATATTTCCAATCTAAACCTCCCCTCGTGCAACTTGAGGCCATTTCCTCCTGCCCTCTCGCTTGCTACTTGGGAGAAGAGACCGACACCCACCTCGCTACAACCTCCTTCCAGGTAGTGGCTGAGAGCGAGAAGGTCTGCCCTCAGCCTCCTTTCCTCCAGGATAAACAACCCTAGTTCCCTCAGCTGCTCCTCACACGACTTGTGCTCTAGANTTGTTGTGACCCAGCTGCAGGATCCAGCACTCAGCCTTGTTGAATCTCATACAACTGGCCTCAGCCCATCAAGCCAGCCTGTCCAGATCCCTCTGCAGAGCCTTCCTACCCTCAAGCAGATCAACACTCCCGCCCAACTTGGTGTCATCCGCAAACTTACTGAGGGTGCACTTGATCCCCTCATCCAGATCATTGACGAAGATATTAAACGGAACTGGCCCCGATACTGAGCCCACTTGTGACTGGCTGCCGACTGGATTTGACTCCATTCACCACAGCTCTTTGGGCCCAACCATCCAGCCAGTTTTTTACCCAGCAAAGAGTACACCCGTCCAAGCCACGAGCAGCCAGTTTCTCTGGCAGAATGCTGTGGGAAATGCTGTCAAAGGCTTTATTAAAGTCCAGGTAGACAACATCCACAGCTTTCCCCTCATCCACTAAGCGGGTCCCACCTTGTTGTAGAAGGAGATCAGGTTAGTCAAGCAGGACCTGCCTTTCATAAACCCATGCTGGCTGGGCCTCATCACCTGGTTGTCCTGTACGTGCCATGTGATGGCACTCCAGATGATCTGCTCCATAACCAGCAAATTCTCATCCATGCAAATTCTCCTATGACACTACAGAAATGAGATAACACTGGAATAGTTTGCTTCCCTACAACTTCCCTTTATTTTACCCTCACTTCAGGTCATTATATTTCCCCAGGAACCACATTTCTCTCTGCAAATAAGTACTGTTTCATCAGTATAAAACAGGTATTGTAAAAATTATGATTGTTTAGCTACAGAAGGTCCTGCGTACTTCATATAAATTAATATATGTAAATTTAAGCCTAAATAAAAACCATGTTTCTATGCTATATGTATTTTCCCTTTCTAAATATGATAACCAGGATGAGACATAAAGGATCAAGTTTTATAACTAATATACTGCATTTGATATTTCATTCTAATTTTCATTATATAAGGGTTAATATGATCACAGGAGTCCTTATTATCTCTCCTTCTTCCAATCTTATTTTCTTATTTGCTTTCCTAGTGCACAGCTATGTCTTAGGCAAGTAATTTCATGGACTTATGCACAGATCCTTTTCCCTTAAAGGTACAGTTAATTTAGGCCCCCTCCCCCCCCTCTCGAAGGTATGTTTGCAGTTACAATTATCCCTTTTATTGTGCATTCGCTTGCACTGACAGTAGTCAGTCCCATCTGTCATTTGCCTCCCAGGCACCTAACTTTGTTATGCTCCTCGAGTTCTTCATAGCCTTCTCATCTCCAGTAGTCCATGTCATCTAATCACACGAGCTAAATGTTATCCAAGCAGTCTGAGGAAAGGGAGAGACATGGATTTCTTGTCTCTTGACTTTTTTTTTAAATATAAAATTTGTTAGTATGACAAAACACATATTTTTTCCTCTCACATTTGTCATTATAATATAAAAGTACAGCTGGCTGAATATGTCTCCACAGTCCTGTCACATTTTGGATATTTTTCCTTAGTTTAGATGTTAGAGCTTCCTGTTCACTTGAGTTTTAGCAACCAGCATGAACAGCAATGAAGTTTCCAGGCACCTGGAGTTTGTTCCACTGCCATCACCACCATTCCATGCTACTGAGCACCAGTGTCCTCGTTTCGGCTAGGACAGAGTTAATTTTTTTCCTAGTAGCTGGTGTAGTGCTGTGTTTTGGATTTAGGATGAGAATAATGCTGATAAAACACTGATGTTTTAGCTGTTGTTAGGTAGTGCTTAAACCAGTCAAGGACTTTTCAGCTTCCCATGCTCTGCCAGGTGCACAAGAAGCTGGGAGGGGGCACAGCCAGGACAGCTGACCCAAACTGACCGAAGGGCTATTCCATACCAGGATGGTGATCTAGCGTCAACAGACGAGGAGAAGGCTGAGGTACTCAACAACATTTTTGCCTCAGTCTTCACTGGCAACCTCTCTCCTCACCCCTCCCGACTTGATGGACCACAAGATGGGGACCAGGGGGGTAAAGCCCCTCCCACTGTAAGGGAAGATCAGGTTCGTGACCACCTGAGGAACCTGAATATACATAAGTCTATGGGACCTGACGAGATGCATCCCAGAGTCCTGAGGGAGTTGGCTGATGTAGTTGCCAAGCCGCTCTCCATGATATTTGAAAAGTCATGGCAGTCAGGTGAAGTCCCCCATGACTGGAAGAAGGGAAACATTGCACCCATTTTTAAAAAGGGTAGAAAGGAGGACCCAGGGAATTACCGACCTGTCAGCCTCACCTCTGTGCCTGGGAAGATCGTGGAACAGATCCTCCTAGAAGCAATGCTAAAGCACATGGAGGAC
>VYZW01036718.1:19437-34639 GCA_013401315.1 Balaeniceps rex | reverse complement strand
AAGAGGGCCACAAAAATGATCCGAGGGCTGGAGCACCTCTCCTACGAGGACAGGCTGAGAGAGTTGGGGTTGTTCAGCCTGGAGAAGAGAAGGCTGCGGGGAGACCTTAGTGCGGCCTTTCAGTACTTAAAGGGGGCCTATAGGAAAGATGGGGACAGTCTTTTTAGCAAGACAGGACAAGGAGTAATGGTTTTAAACTAAGGAGGGTAGATTCAAATTAGATATGAGGAAGAAATTTTTTACAATGAGGGTGGTGAAGCACTGGAACAGCTTTGCCCAGAGAGGTAGTGGAGGCCCCATCCCTAGAAACCTTTAAGGTCAGGTTGGACGGGGCTCTGAGCAACCTGATCTAGTTGATGATGTCCCTGCTCATTGCAGGGGGGTTGGACTAGATGACCTCTAAAGGTCCCTTCCAATCCAAAGCATTCTATGATTCTATGATTCTATGATTCTATGATTCTATGACATCATGCTCACTATATAAGCTGCAGGGAATTGTTGGCCGGGGGGCAGCGATCACTGCTCAGGGACTGGCTGGGCATCGGTCAGCAGGTGGTGAGCAATTGCACTGTGCATCACTTGCTTTGCATATTATTATTATTGTTACTACTGTTACTATTTTACTTTATTTTATTTCAATAATTAAAGTCTTCTTATCTCAACCCATGAGTTTTCTCACTTTTACCCTTCCGATTCTCTCCCCCATCTCACCGGGCAGGGGGAGTCAGCGAGTGTCTGTGTGGTGCTTAGGTGCTGGTTGGGGTTAAACCATGGCAGCCACATGGCATCAGGGATGCACCAGCTGCATGCCCCTATACACAGAAAAAGCATGTAGTAAAAAGATAATCAACTGCTTGTTTACGTGACAGTTACTGATTTATAAATGGAGCCTGTCACTTCAGAAACATAGGGCAGAGTCAGAAACAGCAAGCACTAAAGAGAGAGATAACAGGGTACACGAGGCTGGTGAAGAGAGCTTTGTTAGCAGTGACAGCCACAATAGGAAGCATATGTGATTACTGCTTTTTAATAGTTTGGTCTTTACAGCACAAGATACATGGACTGATGTTACAATTCTGTAATGAGTAGCTTGTCACATACATATTAACTTCTCAGAATTCCTGATTTTGTTAAGCTGTGGGTATGCCTGCCCACAAAACAAAGGTGATTGTTTGCTCAGATTGTCATGAACCTAGTACAGAAAACTGGATGAGTTCATTTTGGGGAAAAAAAAACACCGACAACCTAAACAGATTCAAGCAGACAGGAAAGATTAATAGAAAGCTCTCAGAAATGCAATGTAATTCCTATATATAGGAAGATGCTTAGATGTGTAATCACACTTAACTTTGCTCTAAAAGCAAAACAAAATGACAGGCACTCATTTCATGATAGTATTGCAAAATAGGAGAATCACAACAAAAAATCATAGCTGTCCAAAATGGTTGCAGGCCTTAATGGACAAAATGCATTAGAAGCCTCCTGAATTATTTAGGTGACCTAAACTTTTGTTGATATGGAGCCTCTGATGAATGTCTGTTCAGTCTTTGTTCTTCATTTAATGTGCTTTTGAGGATAATTCTATGGATGAGGTGAAATAAAAGGAGACTTTAAATTAAAATGTTTACTTCTGCTACTTTTATTCTTAATACACAATTACGTTGTCCAGCAAGCCCTGAGTTTGCCCGATGTCTTCAGCTTCCTTTTAAATTTTGAACTTTTTATGATGTCTTATGTTTATCAATTGTTAACAAGCAGCAGGACAGGGGAGCAGAACTGAGTATTTCCTATTTCAGGTTTCATTCTGCAGGTGAATCAGAAAAAGCTTTTAGACAAAACTGTCTTCCTGAAAAGCTAAAAATCCACAGTTTATTATGCCATTAATAGACTTAGGAGTGCCTTCTCTTGTTCTTAAGAGCTTTGACAGTTTTTTTTTTTTCTCTTGCTTACCAAATTCACACATATTTGGTGCTTTACTTGACATAAAAGAATGAAAAAGAAAGAACAAGTGATAACAGTGCCTGGAGTACATCCAGTATTATAGATCTCTTTCTTCACAGTAAAATGCAGGCAAACAGATGTCCTTCAGGTTGTTATGCAAAAACTTCATAATTGCAGTGGAGACATACAGAGCAAATAAAGCAAGCTTAGCTACACTGTTAGTTACATTAGGTTTAAGCTGTAATGCCTCAAATGTTGGTTGAATGACTCAGTCATGGAAAAGGAGGGTTACTACAGACCTCCAGAAAAGATAAAAGCATTTTTAGCCCATAAATCACAGCTTATTTAAAAGTTTCTTTGCAATGAGTATAAACAAGATCTGGAAAGAAAAGTCAGTACATAATCACAAACTTGTGCAATAACTAATTTACACAGTTTTTAAAGATTAATTCGTCACAGTGATTTCTGATTCACTCTGTTTCCAAGACACCTCTCTGCACTAGAAGAGAGAAGACTTACAGCTTAAAACTTTGGCAGCTAAACTTACAAGAGAGAACAAGACTCCATAGCACTCATCAGCGCAGGAAAGCACAGCCAGGGAGTATGGAAGTGCACTATAAACTTGCAGGTTCTTGCCCTAAATCCTGTAGGCTGTGTAGGCACTTGCATGTAAAAAACCTAACAGAAGTTGTAGTTTTCAATCTTTTTACCCTGAAGCATGGTTTTCTGTCACAAACAGCTGTGTGCTAGAAAGCACGAGGGAGAGAAACAGGAAAAAAATCAGAATAGAACTACAGCTTAATTCTAGTACCATGCATATTTAAAGATGTTTACTTTGAAAGTATTGTACAAGAAAAAAATTGGGAAAGCAATCATCTCCAATGTTAAACAGTATAATCAAAAAGTTACCAGATCTCCAAATTTGAGATGTGTAACAAACACGGTAACTCCAATTATGATTCTGATGCAAGAAGATGGTGACTAGAGTTGGGAAAAGAGAAAGCAACATTGAAATCTCAAATGGAACTACCCAAATAATTATTTTTTTAAATGAAACAAAAGAAAACTAGTGTTTTATGTAGACTGGGTATGTTCTGTAGACTGAAGTTTCACTGGCCTTACTACAGGATGAGGTTTTTCAGCAATCAAAATGGTATGTAATCAATGACTGCAAACTAACCTACTCTATGCTCTTAGACCACAGCAGGATTCATTTCTAGAGGCCAAAAGCCTGGGGTTTTCTACCAAATTGTAGTGCAAGCAGGTGTTCCTGAAAATTGAGTGCAACAATAATTGAATTCAGATATAGATAGCCAAATTCTCATTCAAAGCAATGTGAAACATTTCTCTTCCATGTAGCTTTCACCCATCAGAAAAGCATAAAAAAGTCAGTCATAAAACACAGACATAGACAGCATTCACTAAAGTCAAGCGGAAAAGAAGAACCAACAAAAGTAGAACTATTTAGAGTATACAAGACAGTATTGGTATCAAACTCAAAACATAATCTTGATCACACTCTGCTATCTACCTCTAAAAAGTCCTTGATTACTTTCTCAAAAACCAGCCTTTTTATAAACTCTGAAGAGTCAAAGATGGTCATCTATACTCCCCATACATTTCATCTGTACCCAGCCTACATTAAGGAGATTCCATACCTTTTCATTTGGTACGTGAGTGAAGTCTGAAGAGCCCACTGCGATGAAGAATATGCAGTACAGCCAGCATACTTTGGCACAGAACTGGCACTTAACACCTTAATCACCTCCATTATTGGAGGCTACTGTTCAGGTTTATTGAAACTGAATAGTGTCAGATACTGCCAGAGTAATCACAAAGAAAACCAATTGTAAACTTCAACTTAAATGGTTTCCAACACTGTTTCACATGGGATACTCCTGTTCTACTCACTGAAGTGATATAGGTTAACTTCAAACGGCCAGAGAGTCGCAAGCTGATTGCATGATGACTAACATCAAGTAACAGCAATTTTAATTGCTGGATCAGAAAAAGCTAAAAAAAACAATGAACAAAAGACATGGCAGTCTGTTCTCAAATAGAGAAGATAACCCAATACAAGTTGTAATATACAACAGTAATATACAATGGGAGTAATATACAAAGCCCAAAGCCTTATATGGGCCAGCAAACTATAGTTCTTGTAGTTCTGTAAGTTGCTTCTTCAGGATCTGATTTTCCCCTCAGGAAAAGCTGCATGACAACCTGTGTATGTTACAGATGCACAGAATGAAGCCAAGTCCAGACAGACCTTATGGAAGTAACAGAATATTAATCTTTTCTGACATAATTTCTGTGTGTATATATTTACAGTCTTGGAAATTAAGTAACAAAATACAAAGCTTAATCTATTTAAAATTGGATCTAAAAGAGAACTTCACAATCAGAGCTTCTCAGAGAGTTGTGTATGCTTGTCAGAGCTTTCTGAACTATGCTGGAAGGAATCTACAACAAACTGACTGCACTGTTTAGGCTTTGCCTTATGGTTGAACTTAAAACAGCTGGGACCTTGAATTTGCGTTACTATGGGCTGCACCTAATGGATCATATTGAGGCACACTACTTATATTTCGTATTTCTGTATTAAGATGTTCACTTGAATTTATTTTATTTAGGAAGAAAGCTGACATTTGACCCAGAAGACTATTAATCAGATCAGCTGGTGTCTTAGCAAGCTACTCAAGTGTGATGCATATGCTGTTTCAATTTAAACTACAGAATAGATCAAGACAAATTAATTAAATTGTCAGAATGTATTTTCTTTTTACTAGTAGATTTGTACATCAATATAAATAGCTCAAAGAAACTTAGAGTTAATGCAATCATATAAAAGGAACTGTCTTATAAAATCAAACTATTTTCTAACTGAAACAATATCCACTTACAGCCTGATTTTAAGAGACACCAATTAACCTAGCCCAGCTCAGAAAACCTTAGGCTCATTTTCTGTTTCCTTCAGGAATGTTGTCTTTTCCAGGACACATCTTTGTTTTTCCTCGGAAGAGTGAATTGGCACCACACATCTGACATTGCAAAACTGCTGAGGTGGAAGTGACACAAGTAAGCTAGAGGAAATGAAAAAAGATTTAGGAAAATTAAATTTTCTCAACAACTGACATGGTCTGTGTGATCAAGATGTCTAGTAGTTACAGGACAACTTTAGTTGCAGAGAGAATGCATGACCTAACGCTTGTGGTTCTTGTGACATGGTCTCCATAAAAGCTTTCATACCTACAGTATTGAAAAATAATGAAGATGGCGTAATTAGGACTTTATCATCAATGCCATTTTCTTAAAAACAAAACAAGTACTTTTTGCATAGCTTTCTCTTGAAATGAAAAGTTTGCACATGATTATTTTACACATGATTTACATGTATCAGTATACCCTGTGCATTTACGTTATTCTTGTTAGCTGGAGAAATGTGTTGGAATAAGTCTATTATGCCAGAAATTTGCATTTTCTCTTTTACCATCTTTATCAAAATAAAAATAAATTTGCCAAAGAGAAAAGACATTCCACACTCTATTGACTTCATCAGGAGTCAGTGGAATGGCTACTTTGTGGCAACATCCCCTTAAATTGTTCTCCTTTGGCTGTTGAGTTGTTGGTGTTTTACAGCCCTAAAACAATTTCACATCACTACGTGGTACACACTATTTAAATTAAGTTATCAGAATTTATGCTCTTAATCTGATTTGTATTGTATTATCAGATTTTCTCACCTGTCTACAAACAGATTATTTAAGGTAGTAAAGGGGGCTTTCGTGCCACTCCAGAGAGTCCTTTGTTTTAAGGGACATCTGTCATGTTGTTACTTATTTTCCTCAACTTCGACCCTCACTAATCAGCTGGTGCTAGTCAGATATGAAACTCAATGCACTTCAAAAGTTTAAAGGGTATTTCAAAAGAAATTCTGCATTGAACTGGATTGTGAAAGATGCAATATCACCTGAGCAAAGCGGTAGCTCTTAACCAATGGCACCAATCCCAGACCTCACTATATTATTTGGCAACACATTGCATTCAGAAAAATTATACAGCCACATTTCTGTTAGGTTTTTTGGTGTACAGAGTAGTTTAAGATACAGAGTTAACTTGTCAAAAACCTTCTGAATGTGTATGAAAGGTCAGATGAAACCTGTTACCAAAAAACCTTTAAAGCCAGATTCATTTTATCATTCAGCCTCAATCCAAAAACCTCCTTCTGGGAAGGCTAATTCCTATAATTGATGAAGATCTTCATGTGACAGAGGCTGAGAACCATGATTAATTATGTGCCATTTAATATATTGGAACATATTTGTGTCAATGATTGAATACATCAGATTGTTAATCGAAGCCACAACATGCAAATTTCCCTTACAAGGACAGCACTCCTAACGACTCCTGAGAAGGCTGTGTCCAGTGTCTAGCATTTTGGATTTATGGTAGATGACTGAACAAATTCCGTCCCCAGTAATAAAAGAAGCCACATCACAGTTGCACAAGCCCTTCTTTACCTTGGCTTCTTCTGGAATACTGGATTTTGATTTATATTCCATGTTTCTTCCATACATCCTTTTTTACTTAAAGCTTCTGATTTAGTAGTTTGCTGTAGCTCCCCTAATTTAGTGAAACACTGATAAAAGAATTTGCTCATGTAGAGGGTATGGCTCCCAATTTTAATCCCTTCCAACACTCCCTGTATTGAAAGTCCATTTATTCAGTTTTTTCAGTTTCTCTTTTGTGTTTTAAGCTAGATCATGCAAGAAGCACTGAGAACATGAAGCACCAAATCAATGCCTTACAACAAAGGACACACTCATTAGAAGAGCTGTGCAACTGCTGCCTATTCTGCAGGCATCACTGAAGCCACAACACAAACATCTGTTAGCGGGCAGACCCATAGATATTATTCCACGGCAAACCTGCCTCTGGAATAAGCCAAAAGCCCTGGCTGAAACACTGAGTGACACTACAGAAGGTCTGCTATCTTCTGGAAGCATCCAGGCATGTCTTGAGAGAGTAGCCTGGATTAGGCTGCCCTTGCCAGGACAAGTCCCGTCACTTGCTCTCACCACCTTCTTGCTTAAGGAGTGGGATGGTGTCTGGGTAACATAGTGATCACATGAAGGGTGGTTGGGAATGGTGGCAGCCCGTTTTCTGAAGGACTCCTGGGAACAATGCAATCAGGGAAAGACTGTATGGACTGACCTAGCTAGCCACAGACACAACTGAATTAAATCATTGCTAAGCTGTCATGATCTGTTCTGCCAGAGTTGACAGCAGCACACTTTAAATGCAAGTTAAAACTGATAGCAGTCCTTGATTTTTTTTTTCCCGTGTAGCAACTGAAGATGTTTGTGCCAGTTGAACTTACCATACCCACAAAAAAGTATGACCCCGCAGCTGCTCTAAGTCATTGAGTTCCTTTGCCTCTGACAGTTCTGTGCTGATTTGTATCTGCTAAGGCTCTCCAAAATAATTTGAATCACAGAATTGCATAGCTGTAAAGAGAAGATTGAGTAGGCACTGATGATTACACTTGTGGTTATTGTTTTGTCACATGAAACTCTGCAAAAGCATTTCATGAATGAGTCATGGTGAATTATGTTTAAATTACAGATTGTGACTCATTGATTTTCACATTGTTTTATCCTTCCAGTGCTCTTCTATAAGAATCTAAGAGACAAGAAAGAGCCTGCTCTGTCAGGCCTAAAGAGAAGAAAAAGGCTATTCATCTACACCCAACCCATCAGAAGGGCCGAGAATGAGGAGCAGATCACCCTAACCAAGGAAAGAAAATAGTAAACATTTTCTTGCATGTTCAGTATGTCACAACTTGGGGGAGCTACATGCTGGAAAATCTAAACACAGCCTTGTTGAGCAGGTGACAACAATCTTATTTACGGCATCACAGCATCGGAAGCTTATTTTTCTTAGTTGGTCTTGACTGCTTTCATCATTAGTACAAACCAAGCTAGATCAATCATCTCTCTGAAGGAAGAAGCCGAGTTTTATATGAAGAAAATAAGCTTTTACTAGCCACAATTTGCCGTTTTTAACCCTTTATAAATTCCTGGCCTGATTTATTTTTAAAGTATATATCCTTCAACATTACTCTCTACTTTAAACAACACAACTCATGCCAGTATAGCTAGTGTCCCACTAGCCCCATGTTAGCTTGTAGCACCAATGACACTAAGAACATGCAGAAATTGGACCCACCATAGAAAGCGCAGATTAGAGCTAACACAGGTTTGGGCAGTGACTTCTCCTGTTGCTTCCTGCCTTCTGGTGATAAGTGTAACTCATATGGTAGAAGGTGGAGGAGCTGCAGCCTCTTTGCTGCAGTTGGGGTGAGGAACATGCCACCTCTAAGCTTTGTGCCCTGTGCCCTAACTGCACTGCAGCATCCTAGTCTGAGGCTGACTCCATGGCTGTGACGTGCAAGGTACGACTGCTTCTCAGTTACATCCCCACCACAGCTGTGGCTTCAGGCACGGTCCTCACTGTGGGGAGTGCAGCTGAGGAAGAACCCTTTCTCAGCACGTCTGGCCTGGGCTCTGCAACCACCGTAGGGGACATCAGCTCTCAAGTCAAAAAAAAATGCCAGAGACTGTACCTGGCTAACGGTGCTTGAACTGTAATGGAAGAGTTTAATGCTAATGAGCAAATTAATCTCAGTTTTAATTATGAAATCTTCTTCTCCAGTGAATAATCAAAATCTGCAGCTGGTCTAGGCATCTCAGAGCAATAACAAACTGATGAGCCTATCACACGGTCTCTTTTTATGGCATATGGTTCTGTGTTAATTGAAAATAAGAGTATGTGAAACATTACTAACTGCAAGATCAATTTTATGGGAGAAAAATATATATATTTATACATAGCAAACTATATATCTGTTTATAGATAATATATTTAACAATATATAGATAAATAGGAATAGAAAATATATGTAGAGAATATGTATCTATATGTATCTACATATAGAAAATCCATAAGAATAATATAAATTTAGAAAAAAAAAATTGTATATGGGTTACATCACATTTATTCCAGAAAAAAGGCTTCAGTGCGAAGTGGGACATGCTAAAACACCTATATAGTGAAAAGTCAAAGAAGAAAAATGCATCATACTTTGGACTTGATTAGAATGTTTCATTTCAATGGGAAGCTTGTTCCTAATATCTAATAAGACATTAAAATTTTTAATTTAAAAATACACCATGTTCCCAAATACTAGACAATATTTTGTATTTCTTTTCCAAGATTTGGCTTCACTGAGCATTCTGAAATCAACAGAATCATCTTGGTTTTATGCTAGTGTTTTTGATGGATATTCATTTGGTGATCGTTATTACACATGCCTGACAAAAAGAAAAATCTAAGATACCTAGTAAACCAGAGGAATCTTTCAGTGATGGAGTTCAGATACAGGCCAATCCAACCAGCACTAAGTGGCTTAAGGGATACAATACTCCAGTTCAGTACTGGGAAACTGGTAGAACATTTCAGCCTTATAAGTAATCTGTTATTTCAGCCTGGAATCTCAGCCTACTGCTCACTATGTGTGACTTGCTATGAACTTACAGAGCTGCTAAAAGNGCACGTCTGGCCTGGGCTCTGCAACCACCGTAGGGGACATCAGCTCTCAAGTCAAAAAAAAATGCCAGAGACTGTACCTGGCTAACGGTGCTTGAACTGTAATGGAAGAGTTTAATGCTAATGAGCAAATTAATCTCAGTTTTAATTATGAAATCTTCTTCTCCAGTGAATAATCAAAATCTGCAGCTGGTCTAGGCATCTCAGAGCAATAACAAACTGATGAGCCTATCACACGGTCTCTTTTTATGGCATATGGTTCTGTGTTAATTGAAAATAAGAGTATGTGAAACATTACTAACTGCAAGATCAATTTTATGGGAGAAAAATATATATATTTATACATAGCAAACTATATATCTGTTTATAGATAATATATTTAACAATATATAGATAAATAGGAAATACATAGATATATTGATATATAAATTTAGAGAGAGATATATAAAGTAGATATCATTAGATATGTAGTAGATATGTATACATATATATACATATATATACATATACAAATGGATATGCTGGATATACTGGATACCTATTTTTCTATATAGCTATCTATATATGTATATAGATATATCTAGATATACCTATATAAATATAGATATATTATATAGTTATAGCTATACATTTATCTATATAAAATCTTTGAATATCTAGATCTAAATACATGTAGAAAATATATGTAGAGAATATGTATCTATATGTATCTACATATAGAAAATCCATAAGAATAATATAAATTTAGAAAAAAAAAATTGTATATGGGTTACATCACATTTATTCCAGAAAAAAGGCTTCAGTGCGAAGTGGGACATGCTAAAACACCTATATAGTGAAAAGTCAAAGAAGAAAAATGCATCATACTTTGGACTTGATTAGAATGTTTCATTTCAATGGGAAGCTTGTTCCTAATATCTAATAAGACATTAAAATTTTTAATTTAAAAATACACCATGTTCCCAAATACTAGACAATATTTTGTATTTCTTTTCCAAGATTTGGCTTCACTGAGCATTCTGAAATCAACAGAATCATCTTGGTTTTATGCTAGTGTTTTTGATGGATATTCATTTGGTGATCGTTATTACACATGCCTGACAAAAAGAAAAATCTAAGATACCTAGTAAACCAGAGGAATCTTTCAGTGATGGAGTTCAGATACAGGCCAATCCAACCAGCACTAAGTGGCTTAAGGGATACAATACTCCAGTTCAGTACTGGGAAACTGGTAGAACATTTCAGCCTTATAAGTAATCTGTTATTTCAGCCTGGAATCTCAGCCTACTGCTCACTATGTGTGACTTGCTATGAACTTACAGAGCTGCTAAAAGGCTAGTAGACCACTATGGTATGAGGTATGTACTGATGAGCTGCAGGAGGAGATAGCTCTGTCAAAAAAAAGCAACAGCAAGAGAACTTCAAAAAGTTTGCATAAACAGCCAGTGCTCAGGAAGCCAGGTGGCTTTCCAAGGATGACCGACAAGCTGTTTTACAGGAAGCATCAGTCTCTGTTTCCAGTTCTGTTTGCTGAGCTCAAACACCATTACAAGGCCCTGGGAGCTGGCAGGGAGGACCAGACTCCAGCAACCAGGATGAAGAAACAGCATGCTGGGGCAAGTGGTTGTCACCACGCAGACGAACGTAGCCATGGTCAGTCTCCTGGGAGCACCAGAGGCTTGGTTTACAGAGAGTACCCTGCCTGCACAGGGCTAAAATCCAAGTTTTGCAGGACGCCAAGTCAGCTTCCTACATGACAGGTAGGAAGCAGAGCAGGCAGAGCCTTCCTTTCAAGCTTTTTCAACATCAAATCAGTAACCAAGTAGCAACAACTCTTTTCTGTCCTTTTTGATCCTGGAGGGTTCCCCCCTGTTGCCTCTGAAGCCTGGCTGTTTGCTCCTGGCAGTCTCCCAGCTCTATACTGCAATTACCTGCCAAGCTGCCTGACTACTTGAGTAAGCTCAGCTGCTCACCAGACAGGAACGATCTCTCCTATGCATTTTTTGGGAAGACTCCAATTTACCCTATGACTTAACGTCCATCACTTAAAAAAAACGAAAAATAAACTGTTCATCTGTTCATCTCAAAGAACAGAAAGGGGTGTCGTGGTTTAACCCCAGTCAGCAACTAAGTACCACACAGCCGCTCGCTCACCCTCCCCCCACCCCTGGTGGGATGGGTGAGAGAATCAGAAAAAAAAAAGTAAAACCTGTGGGTTGAGATAAAGGCAGTTTAATAGCACAGCAGAGGAAGAGAAAGTAATAATAATGATGATGATGAAGATAAAAGAATATACAAAACAAGTGATGCACGATGCAATTGCTCACCACCCCCTGACCGATGCCCAGCAGCGATCGCTGCCCCCCAACCAACTCCCCCCAGTTTATATACTGAGCATGACGTCATATGGTATGGAATAGCCCTTTGGTCAGTTTGGGTCAGCTGTCCTGGCTGTGCCCCCTCCCAGCTTCTTGTGCACCTGGCAGAGCATGGGAAGCTGAAAAAGTCTTTGACTGGTACAAACACTGCTTAGCAACGACTAAACCATCAGTGTGTTATCAGCATTATTCTCATACTAAATCCAAAACACAGCACTATGCCAGCTACTAGGAAGAAAATTAACTCTATCCCAGCTGAAACCAGGACAGGGGAAAGAAACAAGATGGGCTTTACAACATTAACTGCATGACTATGCATCTATTATCCTTGAAAAAGACTACAAGTAGTGGGCAGAGGGATGAAGGTGTTAGGCACATATGCAATGCTTTTGTCAATACCTAAATTTATATGGACCTAAGTTCTTAAGTAGCTTTCACTCAAACTTAAGCCAACTATGATCAAATTACCACCTTCTTGAGTCTTTCAAGACCTGAGGTCTTTCTGAAAGGGTTATTGCTATCAAGGTAGTCACAGGCATAAGGTAGCATCTCACTACATCTTACCCACCACCTACAATAATGACCTACCAGCTGATATCTTGTTGGAGATGCTCTGCCAGGATTAGCTGCTCATTTCAACATACCATTAAAAAAAAAAAACCAACAAAAACCACAAAACAGATCAAAACAAAAGACAAAGCAAATCCTCTTGAGATCATAAATAAAAGACATACCAAAAGCCTTAGAACCACGAGGCTGACATTTAAGTGGAGAAATAGTTATGCAATATTTTCAGAAGCTTCCCCAGTCCATGCAAGACCTCTATTGTGGGCTAGAACCTTAGCCTGAGCATAAATAGAACACATTTTTTCCAAAGAAAACTACAATTTAAGTTGTGTGGATACGCAAGCATCCTGGGTCAATTCCCATTCTCTCAGAGACAGTGCTGCCGTCTTCAGCAGCTAACGTTCAGAAAGACCTAAGACTTGCTTCTAAAAGGCTTTAATGTATTCAATAATCCTGCTGTAGGAATTTGTTGTTGTCATGATAGGTGTCCTATATAATTGACAAATACATAAATAAAAATACAAAGGATTTCACATTACTCCTCTGCAAGAGACTTAATTTGCCCTGGACATGACAGAACTTGTTCTGTATTTAATATACTGAGTTTCTCAGAATTATCACAGTTAAATTATCTTCTGTATGATGCACTCAAAGAAAGTGAATGGCTATCATCTATAATCAGAAAAAAATAAATAAGGGCACAGAAAACAAAAGAAATTCAGAAGAGGAATATTTTGAAAAATAAAGTGCTCCAACTCAGATAATAAAAGACATCTGGAAATGGAGCATTATATTTTATTACAGAAACATTCAGCAAGGAAAGTAATTATACAAAGAAGAAACAAGACAGAAACATTTAATTGCTTATAGTGTATGCATCTTCTGTAAAGACCAGGGTTAGCAAAATGAGAGAACAATACCTCCCTCATAAAAATGCAAAAAAGTCTCAAGATGTATAATATGCATGTGAAAAACCAGATGTCATTGGTAATGTCACTGAGAGTCAGGTGTCCTAATTATGCCCATCTATATAGTTTATACTTGAAGTTTGCGAGTAAAGTCACAGCATTATGCCCATGATTCAAATGCTGTATATTAAGCCAGCCTTTCCAGGATCAAACTACTTCCACAGAAAACATTTTTCTACCAGAATGCATACACAAAGTTTGAATGAGGCACAAATTATGGACTTTAAGCTGCCACTCAAAGAAGATTTTTGGAATTACCATGCAAGTACGACCTCGATGCTCAGTCACTTAAAACAATTTAAAATAAACACAAAAAAAAATGCCCTCACTGAATAAAGAAAATACTTAAATAAATATTTTTCATAGCTTTTCAGTTGTAATCCTTCCAACCCTTCCTCTCACCAAAGCAAACAAGAAGTAAAAGTGGAAAAGTTTTAGAGAATGGCTTCAAGGATAAAGAACGCCTTCCATACCAGAGTTATTAATTTTGTAAGAAGATACCAAGAAGGGCAATGATAAAACCCCATCTAATCATTAGGAACTGGAGGGCACCAAAATGATTAGCTAGGAGACCAAAACACCCAGGAAGATTCTATTTCACCCACATGTTTTATGTTATGAAACTAGTTAATATAGCCTGATTAGTGCAACAGACTCAATCCTAGTTAATTGTGTTTGCTTGGAAATGCGTTCAACTTTGTGTTTGTATAATCTACATATGTTTTAATTTCACTGAAGGGAACAACTTGACTTTTTGCAAGACTGGATTATAACATAAATAGCAGCATTGTTTCAAACTATGAAACAAAGAAAACTCTACTTATTCCTTTGGGTTTTGTTACCCAGAGAAGTGATATATATAAGATAGTGAAAATATTTTTTGATACAAATTTTGCCAGCATTAAGAAAAATTCTGTGAATTCAGAGATCTTTGCTTTTATGTTCTGTTATTCTCAAAAGTGATTATCTACACTTTTACCAAACAGCTAAACAGATATCAGAAAAATACATATAATGTAAAGAATGCTGTCACATTAAAGAAAGGCATACAGATTAATTATTAAATAAAAATACAAATGATATTTAAATGCACAGCAAACAAATACAACTCTTGACAGAATATAAGGCATAAAACTATCCTAATCAAAATTAGAAGTGTAACATTGCAGGTCATGCAACACCCCCATAGCAATAGTCATAGGGGCTATTGGGCAATTCTTGAAATAAGCCTTCTCTGGCAAATTGTTAAATTTCCAACAAAGGGTTTGTAACTATTTTAAGACAACTATTTGACTTTAGGAAGTACTTTAGGAAGTAGATTTATGTCTTAATAAAATAAAAATTTCTTGCTTTTTTCTTCTGTTTGAAAAGCCTTTTGAAATACATCTGGAAAACAGTCCATTTTATCAAACTAAACACACCTCAAATCCAATAAAAATCATAGGCAATAGGCAAACCAAAATAATTTCCCAAGCCACATAACTCCTAGGAACAATTTCTTTTGATCCTAGATGACAAATGAAAAGCGACCATTAGATCAATATAAAGCGTCTTTGTGTGAGGTAGTATGAATGAAGTATTTTCACTGGCAAGTATTGGAAGTAAACAATCATTTAAAAGAAGCTAAAAAGTGAGGTTACCAGAATTCAGAACAAACAATACTACATTTTTTTTTCCCAAATGGGTTAAAAGGTGAGAATAATGCTTCTATTATACCCACACAAAGCAACTCCCATTTCA
>VYZW01036718.1:4125-16871 GCA_013401315.1 Balaeniceps rex | reverse complement strand
CACATTTGCATCTTGATCACATCTAGCATGCCTCATGCCCCAGATTTTTAGGGTCACAGCCCAGACTGACCTGCTGCCTGCAGAAGCAGTGAGTGTCAAAAGCTCAGACCTTTTCAGCAAGTTTGAGATGTTGTCAGACACAGGAGGATATCAAGGATTTTGTAGAAAAGGAATTATAGCTGGTAAAAGTCACTGCTGAAGGAAACACAGCTTCTGCTGTCCTTCCTGCTCCCCATCTTTGTGTTCTGTTTCAGACATGCAAGTAGCAGAAACTGTCTTGTTTTACAGTGCACAGGTCCTGAAACACTACATTTTCCAGCAGTATTTCTCACCATTGTAAAAGCCATACAGAGTGGGCTACTAATCTACATAATGTAAAGCAATGTTTAAAAAGGCTGCAATTCACTTTTTTAGAAGAGAATCCTCTCTGACTGCAAAGGACAGTCAAGTTGGTTACATGGAAATACCTGTGTGACACAGGTGCTGTGTTTGAACAGGAACTGAAGAGCATTAAGTTTTTTTTAAGAAATGTGAGATGCCTTTCACTTGCCAGACACTTCCTGTTGTGGTAGATGCTTGCAATGATGCAGATGGAATTTGCAAGACACTCTTCCGCAGCTTGGCTGTCCATTCTCATCCTCCTGTTCCTTAAACCTACTTGTTGGGTGCTGCTTCATCTTTAGCAACTTTACAGGACAGGACTATTACTGTGTTAGGACTACCAGCAAAGAGGGCCCCCGTGTGATTCAGGACTCCTAGTTCTTTTAGGACACATGTTACCAATACCTAAAGCACTTCTGTTCAAAAATATACCTTTACAAAAATATACCATACCTTTTAAAAATATACCATTATAACACTTATAACAGTGTTGTAATGGCTTCTGCTTTTAGTTATTATAATAAATCTCCAAACAAGATCTATCAAATAAAGCTAAGCGTATTTTTGCTACAGCAGCCATGCTCTTAAGCTCACCCTTTGATCCCTCTTTTGCAATTCATTCTTTCTCACAGACTGAGAAGGTTGACTATGTCTCCCCATCCACTCCCTTCTGGGATTTGCACAGGAATTTGCCTGTTTTATTTTTCTCAGCTGATTCATGAAGTGCATGACTTGACTTAACAATTTCTCTCCCGTTAAAACTGTCAGGAAAACACCTTCCCTAATAGTTGTAGAATACTTCTTACTTTGGGTGGTATTTGCAGTACTAACCACTACTGATTTACATTAGAAAATTGTCTTCTGGGCAATTTAAAAGATATGCTATTAAAATAAACAAAAAACCATGGATGAATATAAATGCAAGCCAACCCAATGCATTTGGGTTATGTCAGACTTGCTACCCAGCCAGACGAATTTGTTCATGAGCAATACCTGTGATTAAAAGTTCTTAGACCTTGCTGCATCAAAGTGAGTTTTCCTAACACACAGAACCTGCTAGAGTAATTGAAAACTATGTGGGTGACACACTTAAACAACAGCTAGGTTGTGAGAGAACATGATGCTGCTTCAGTTAGGACAGCAGCAGTATTTCAGCTTCATTTTATCAGTATTTATACTACAATGGGTAGGAGACTAGAGGAAATTTCAGCGTTACCTGTTCTAGAAAACAAAGAACAATGTCATCTAATAGAGACCCTCAAAGTTCTCATTACATACTGAGACTGAGCAACACAAATTACAGGACACTTATGTAAATTCAGTTAAAAGGAGATAATGAGTTCTATCAATAAAAATTATACTTCTGCCCTGGAGTTTATTATCCTGGAGCACACAGAACAGTCAAAGAGGTAGGGACTGAGTTAAAACAAGCTCAAAGGTATTTACCTTGTTGCAGCAGATAGCTGAAGTCTGAGGCATTGCCATAACTTGAGCAGATGTTTCCTCATGCTGACCTAAGGAACCTGAAATTAAAATAGGCTTTACTGTGCAGTAGAACTCTCAGTACTCTGAATGTTTTCTTAAGTTCTGTCTCTGTGAAAGCGCAGTCACTCTTTATAAACGCATTAAGAACCAACTTACCTATGTTTACATACAGCCGTTTTCAATGTTAACAAGCACACTTAAATTCTCCCAAGACAGAAGCAACTCATATTAAGTCACAATTCTGCTCACAACTGGTCTCCAAACTGTTGTATTCACTAACGGGAGCCAACAGCTCCAGGAGATGTACAGAACCTGCTACTGAGGGAAAACTCTCACTGAATTGAGTCCGGAGAGTGCACATCACTGCAGCAGAACAGCAAGGACATAACTTGACCATCAGAAATCAGGAAAAAAATTTCCAAATAATCCCTAAGTACTCAAAACACTAAACCATTAGCACTTACAACATCTTCAGACCCATTTTTCAATAAATTTTATTTCCTGCTAGTTTCAGTCTTCTGAACATGAAAGTCTTCAGTTAGGACTAGCTTGATCTCCCCCACCCCATCCCAAATCTCCCATTTAACAATTCTTTTCATACCTAACCAAAGGCTTTATCTCCTAAAAAACCCAAACAACCTTCTGTCTGTCTTAGATGGACTCAGGCAGCTTCCACTCCCCTAAAGATTTTCTCCAGCCCCAAGTTACAGTTCACCCTCTAGCAGGCATTTATTCACCTTGAGTGCAATGATAAGCAGCTGCAAAAGGTGGTTCATTGCATTTCTGTCTTTGATTTTTTCATATGTGTTTACGCATTGTGTCATATAGGCACTAAGAGTGTCAATACTTTCCAGAAGCATCAGATTCACTCTTGGTGCACACTACAAAGGTCTTCTGTGAGTCTGCAGCTGACAAGGACCTCCACGTGAGCACAAATACAGGCACTCATGAACAAGTGCATAAAAACATCAAATTCTGCCCAACTTTCTATGCAGAGAAAAATGTATCCAAGTAACCCCAGATGTGACAATCATTCACCAGGGAGGCTGTGTGTTACTCTTTGGACAGATTCAGCAAACTTTTTTTGCAGATTTTTTTTTAGGGAAGAGATGAAAACAAGGAAGTCACAGTATGATCTCTAGCATCCCAGTCTTTTTTTTTAAATAACTAAAATCACCAGAATGTCATTTTGCCTTTCAAAGACTGCTTAGCCCAGGAAAAATATTTTGCATCCACTCAAATGCAATAATATACAGCAGCTATGCAGGCATTCTCCATTCAATATTTAACATATTTTACGTGATAATATGCAACAGCCAGCATTTATTTTAAATACTTTTTCAAGTGTGCTACTAAACTAACATAATTAATGGCTGAATGGAACGTATTACAGGTAAAGTAACAATGGTTTAAATTTAACTAAAACATGGAAAGTTTGAACTTTAAAAATATTTATTGTACTTCAACATACTGGTTAGTGATGGATTTTTCTTCAAAAAAGCTTAGTTCTCCTTATGTATAATTGCCCTGGTTTTGGCTGGGTTAGAGTTAATTTTCTTCCTAGTAGCTGGCGTAGTGCTGTGGTTTGGATTTAGGATGAGGATAATGTTGACTGATAACACACTGATGTTTTAGTTGTTGCTAGGTAGTGCTTAGGCTAGTCAAGGACTTTCTTTTTCAGCTTCCCATGCTCTGCCAGGTGCACAAGAAACTGGGAGGGGGCACAGCCAAGATAGTTGATCCAAACTGACCAACGGGCTATTCCATACCATATGACGTCATGCTCAGTATATAAACTGGGGGGAGTTGGCCGGGGGGCAGCGATCGCTGCTCGGGGACTGGCTGGGCATCGGTCAGTGGGTGGTGAGTGGTTGCATCACTTGTTTTTTCCTGGGTTTTGTTTCTCTCTCTCTCGTTCTCCTTTTCATTGCAATTTTATTACTATCATTATTATTATTATTTTATTTCAATTATTAAACTGTTTTTATCTCAACCCGCGAGTTTTCTTTTGCCTTTCCAATTCTCTCCCCCATCCCACCGGGGGCGGGGGGAGGGTGAGTGAGCGGCTGTGTGGTGCTCAGTTGCCGACAGACGCTAAACCATGACAATAATATAAGTGACAGATATTAGGTAAATATAATAGACTACCTTGGGCCAAATGTAATTAATCCTAGTTTACATTGTTTGAAATCTTCATTAACTACATTGACTGAAGTGATTGCAAATGTCACCAATACATTTGAGATTCACCTTCAGATTAGTATGGTTTTGAACTTAAATGCTTGTTGCAGCAGAAGGCAACAAGCTAACAGTGTTGGCTCTATTGTAGTTTTCATACCTTTGGGCAGATCTTAAAGACATGACCTCATTTGTAGCCAGCTAACTCATTACCTTGAGGTCACTTTTTCATCCCATACTGCAATAACACATTTAATTCCTCAGAATACTTCTCTTTTGAAAAAAAGTCAGCACAAAATGAACAGAATATAAAAATTTTCAGTATGTAATTTTGCTCTGATTTTCATGTGTACTTTCTTATAACTGGAAATGTAAGCTTTAGGCAACTGCTACATCCTTTTGAAGTTTTCTCTTGTTTAAGCACTGTTTGCCTGAATGACAGCCTTCTTGGATCTTATAAGACCCAGTTTTGTAGGCTATGCATAGATTTCATCTTCTGATTTTAAGACAAGTCTACTCCCTGAAAGGAAGCTGTAATCATAGCTGATCATTACTTTCATAATTGCAGCTGCAGAAGTTAAAGGACTATAGAGCTTTTAGAAAAACATGGCACTTTAAATCCTAATTTAAATCTAAATAATTCCTTTGGGAGGCTTCAAATACAGGGAAGTTTGGCTTTATATTGTTAATAGAAATAGTTCATTGTAACTACTACTTTGTTGAAATCTGTGCTAAAGATAATATGCCCAAAAAACCTAATAAGACAAATGACAAAACTTCAGATTTCAGCAAGTCTAAATTGCAGCTCTTCACTCCATCCAAACAAAACCTATAAAAGATACCTATTTAAGTAAAATCAAATGAAGATCTTAGAGTTGGACGCATATTCAAATGACTTGATGCCATAATGCTTTGTACTGTCATCATTATATTTTGTAGTCTGCACAGTGCAATGACTATATTTTTCTTGAATGCTGATTTCTATCCTGATTATATATATTGACCTTACTGAGGTCATACATCTGCCTTCCAGGTGTTGAATATTTTTGCTCTTCACATTCAGCATTTACTTCATACTTTCCCTGCGGGTGACTCTTCTGCATACATTCAGACAGTGAATTGCGTACACACCTCTTTATATTTTTAGCATCTTTCATTACAACTAATATCAGCTGCCATGAGTTTCACCAAACCAGTTCACCAGAGCACACTAAAAATAACATCCTCAGAACACAGCAATCTGAGATTTTTTGTTGCCTTCATTTCTCTAAATTCCTTTAGACAGCATTCAGAACAGTCACTTTCTTTTAACTTTGGCCTCAATTTTACACCTAAATCCCTTTTGCTTAGGAACATGCCATCAGCTTACAGTACACTCTGAGGATGTTCCTTATGATGTGTTAACTTACATGATTGTTATGAATAAAATAAATTTAATATCATCAACCTATAATGAATAAAATAAATTCAATATCAATCTCTAATGAAGGCCAAAATTTAAGAAATAACTCTTCTCTATTTTTAGTTAGCTGTAGTTATATAACTCTAATTAGTTTTAATTCCATGAGACAAAGGATTTTCTACATGGTATAGCAGATATCCCTTCCAACAAAAATTCCATCAAACTAGTTCCCCATTTATCAGTTTTCTGTTTCTTTCTGGAATTCTCTATGGGCATGTGTAAAATAATGTAGAACCCTTCAGGATTCTAGCTTATTGTAAAATACAGGCTCCTGCAACTATTTTAAAGCTAGTTACGAAGATGTCAGAGCCAACGTCTTTCTTGATAATGCCAGATGAACTAAAAGGGGACAATGGTCAAAAGCTGTTGCTTGGAAGGCTCAGGCTGGATATCAGAAAAACAAGTTCTTCACTAGGATGGTAACTAGTCTACTACTAGACTAGAAAAGTCTACTCGAAGATTTCTGTAATTTCTATCCCTTGGAGATTTTCAGATCTCACCTGGGCAAGACTTTGTGCAACCTGACCCAACTTTAAAGCTAGTCCTGCTTGGAGAAGTAAGGTACAATAGTTCCACATGTCCTTTTCAACCAACTTTTCTATTATTTTATGGACCCATATATAAACAAAAATGCCGCATCTTCAATTTTCAATAGCAAGTGTCACACAGGCACACTGGTCTGGTTAATACCTTTCAAACAAATCTTTGCTAGTTTAAATCACAAGTGCCTCTGAGTACATTGACTAGAAGATTGAAAAAGCTGCAAAGAATATATTTTCCATTACTGTTATCATGCAAAAAGCATCCAGATTTGCAATTCAAATATGAAGACTATAAAGAGCAGGTAGTGTTGCAGCCAGGAGGGGAAACAATCTGTTGGGAGTTGTATGAGCAGGTACAGGAGGCTGTTTTTTACAGACATTATCTGTTTTGGTTACATAGCATGACTTCAACTTCTCCTCTTCCTGAAATCCAAATCACCATAAGTTGCGTTGGCTAGATAAGTTGGGGAATAGGAGAAATCTCTCTGCTGATTATACGTTGGACCATAAACAGCATTTATCTGCATACTAGCAAAAGAATGATTTCTCTTGCATTCTATAAGATGTGAATGGACTTCCCTGAAACTACTTTGAAAAACCTCTTGTCATAGCATGAGAGGGAGAGATATGCAAAAGCTCTGCCAACTTTTAGTACTCAGTTTGATGCTGTTGCTCATTGAAAACAGCATCAAAAAGAAGCTGCTGTCAAAAATGTGTCTTGCCAGAAGCTATGGAACAGTCAGTTACTTTAAACGAGTGAATCCAGAAACAAATTTAGCAAGATTATTACTTCCTTCTCCTGCCTGTAGCGTTGTTGATGCTCCTTTAGTAACACACCTGGTGATGCTCATCCAGGAGTATCCTTCAAACACAACTCATATGCTAAAAGATCGAAAAGGAGATTTTTCTTAGGAATTTTTCCTTGGCATTTAAGTCATCTGAGTAGCTTCTAAACTCCTGCAGTACAGCAAGAATTGTCTACATCCACATGTTCACTTTGGAAACAAAGGACAGGTTTATGCTTTTTTTTCCCTTCCTGTTGTCCAAAGCTGAGCACTGCATATATCACATGAATAAAACATTCCCTCCCTCATTTCTTATGTGCTGCTTGGAAGTTATCTAATACAGGAATCCAATACATTGATTTTATTTATACAGTATTTCCATAGCAGCTGATTTAAAGAACTTACTGTTACTGTAGAGCAGTTCCTTATCTACAGTTCCTCTCTTTAAAAGCATTTTCTATTTAAAAAATCGTGTTGAGAACATTGAACTGTATTAAGAATTTTAATTCTGCTTTCCATGGATTTGTGAGTTTACAGTTTAGAGAGAGTTTGTACTTTATTCTGGTCAGCAACTTGATGCAATCATAAATACAATTTTGAAGCACTCCAGCATTTTGGAAAAAGAAAAAACAACAATAGAGGCTATGCTACCCAGTTCCGCAGTAGCTGTAGGACTCCGCCGCAGGTCATTCTGGAGATCATATTAACTAAACATAGGATTATGTCATAACTAGTTATCATGATTTTAACTTAAGTGCTTTTTATTCCCATGCTAACAGGTTTACATTATAATTTATCTTCTTAGTAGAGATGAACCATTACAGTTCCGCATGAGAGCAATAGCTGTCAAACTGTACTGGGGTACTTCCAACTGTGTCACTTATCTCATTAATGTTGCAACAAGGTCTGTAAATCTGCTTGAAAAAGCATTCAGAAATAGCTGGATTTGGAAGGAAGCTTTAATGTGGATTCTGAGTAACCACCATGCAAAACAGACTTATTTACCACTCATTACCATCTCAATACAAAAATCCAGAAGGGTAACATTGTGAACAAGCAGAGATGCAAATTCTACTTCATTTGCTCATTATGTTGGGAAAGCACATGAATGCCAGTTTACCTCTTTACCAAACATCTGCAGGTTTAAAGTGAGCATCCCCTTATCAAAAAAAGGAAAAAAAAAATCTCCAGCCATATCAGTTTCATCTAACTGTGAATGCTTATCCCCATGTTCAAAAACAAAGCCTTTATCCATTGGAAAGTGTATTTAGCTATAAATTTGAAGTGGGGGCTTCATCCCTCCTCATCTCTGCTGTCTACGCAGTAGCGTTGTAGTGTAAGCTAGTTACCTAGACTCCCCCTCTACAGCCACTGGGAAAGGTACCTCCAGAGAGCAATTGTTCCTGTTTTGGAATGTGAACCATAATAGACCACTGAGAGAGCCTAGACAACTAACAAACCAGAGACCCACTTGACAAGGCTAAAGATAAGTGAAGACGAATTCCATGCAATGAAAAAGAAAAGGAGGAGGATCTGACATGACACCAAAGATCAGAGTTCTGCTTTGCAGGTGCTCTTTTAAGAAAGCAAGCTGTAGCAGAGATTTCACAGGCACGTTGATTTGTTAAACTATACAGATAGCTGGCAAGTATAACCCCATGAATAATCATGAATACAATCATTTGCAAGTACAACACGATATCCATGGAAAGAATTAGTTTTTCAAAGTCAGTCCTCTTAAGATATGCTTGTACAACCTGTTGTGAGTAGAGAGGAACTGACCTCAAACCAGTCATGGAAGGACAGTTAATGTGGTGCCAAGCTACAGAAAATAACTTTGCAGAAGGCATAAGTTGAAAAGTAGAATGAGCTATGTAAAAGTTAAATTAAGGACATTTGAACCACAGTCTTATTGACCTACATCCCAACTACAGCAAAGTATAAAGCTCTGAAAAAAACTAAAAAACCCAGAGCAGAAGGGTTGATTCAAGACAGGGCAACATGAGAAGAGAGAGGTAACAAATGCAGGAACTCCAATTAACATTATATTTTAATTATTGTCTTTAAAGATCTGCTTTATAAAAGAAACAGCATTCAAATTTCTGTAAGATTGTCATGACTAGATCTCTCACCTGAAGTTTGGAGCACAGTAAATTATCCACTTCTTATCCGAAACAACAGTACACCTTTGAGAAGTAAAAATTAATAGTCATACCTAATATGTAGGCATGTTTGTAATAGCACCTATATTTCATTGGAATAAAATAAAACAATATACTTCTGTACCTCCAACTATCTTTCAGCCCAAGTAAAAAAAGGAACAGAGCTTGAAACCTTCACTGCACGTTCTTCTGTTTCCAAAATGAACATCACAGTCTGAGTGTTCCCACACTATATGTAGTGTCTGAGCATGCTGCTACTTGTAGCTGAGCAGCAGAAAATGCTGGAAATTGAAGAGGCTGACAGGTGCTTTGCTGCTTGTGCTCAGGGTCAGTGGTACTGCACGCCTGTGTAACCATGGAAAATACTGCTGTGAGAAACAGCTGTGAGAAGTGTAGGACTACCCACCCCATGCACCACTTTGCTCAGGAGCTGTATTTAAGCTAAAGCATGTGCCCTCAGTCCTTGCTTGGGCTGTCCTGTGGTGTGCATTGGGCTGGACAGGGCCTGACCTGAACATCTGAGTTGGTGATCTGACCTTGGACCTCCCCCATCACTATGAACTTGCCCAGCAATCTGGACCCTCAGCTGACCCCAGCTGCTACCAGACTTGTCCTGCTCACTGTGTTTGGGTACTGGGGGACTGGGCCCTGGTTGGTGAGGCTCTGCCAGCTGCATTGCTGGGTTTGGTTCCCTCTCCCTTCTGGAGCAAGCAGCCCTTGGTGCTCCCTAACAGCAACCTTGGGAGTGACAGGGACTCTGCTTGTCCTCTCAAGGAAAGGACAGACGGAAAGTTGATTTAAGGAGCTGACTGTGCATGGGATACATTAGCATTTTATTTCAGATCAGGTATGATGTTGAAGCAGTCTGCCAGTCATCCTTGCTGCTGTCTGCATTACAGAGCAGCCTCTAAGGGCAGAAACCGAATTCCTCTCAGGAGAGGAGCTCTAAGTGCTAAGAGATTCACAGCCTATGGGACCAGCCTGGAGTGTGCTCACTGCATTGCTCACTATATGATGCACCTTTTCATATGGCAGGGGATGCACACCAAGAAGGAACGAATAATATAAAACATTTTACACAAACATGAAATTGTTTAATATCCCAGCAATGGATATGTAATCTGCATCTATAAAGTTAGTTTGGTAGAAGTCAAAAGTTGCAAGCATATTTCTGACATTTTTATTTACGAGTAAAACTACACAAGTAACAGTTCTTGCACAATTACACATGCTAGTATTCCGGAAGGAAACTTTGGAAGAAATATCACCACAGAAGTCTTCCTAGGTTTTCTGCCATGTTAGAAAATTTCATATTCAACCTCAAGTAAATGACCACGAGTTGTCAGGAGCTTAGCAGTACTCTGTGGCATATGTAAATTGAGCTGAATGGCACCACTGACATGCTCAATGGGCACTCTCACAAATCATCATTTTCAGTGGCACTAATTTGTAACCTTATGGGCAGCCTCAGAAGACTGGAGACATTACCTGCCAGCTAACATTTACTAAAAGGAAAAAGCCTTAACCCTAGATTGGCATACAAAATATGAATAAATTAATTAATTTCAGCCACAAGGAATTAACTCCTTTATTGTCTAGAGGTGGTCATCCTAGATTTTCTGAATGACACCTTGGCTGTGGGACCTGGATAAGGAGTATTTCAGCATCTGTTTTTACATTTCTACAAAGACGCAAAGAGAATTCTAGATCTGTCAAACTATGCTTCCTATTTTTATTTATCCTTTTAGCAATACATAGTTATCATGCACATGCAATACTTAAAGGACTTTTCCTTTTGGAGCTTTTCCAATATGTTCATTAAATTTTGTTTCAAATCTCTTCAAGTGAGGTTTTGAGTATATAATTAGTATTATAAACTTTCTAACAAAGCAGGAAAGATATTTTGCTACAAATCACACAGGAATCTCAAGGAAGTAAGTACACAAAATAATAATCTAGTCCATTTAGTTATTAACGAGAAACATGTGCAGTAAGCAGACACAAAAGTAGTAAACTAGCCCAAAAGTTCACACTGTGGTTTTTTTTTTTTTTTTTAAAGCATTGGGAAATTATATTGGAGACATTAGTAAATTTTTGGGACTTGGTAAAATTTCCTAAATTCACAGAAAAATGAAGATTGTCTTACAAGTCAGTTAAGAAGTAGGAGCCTGATTCAGCCGCTATGAAATAAAATGCAAAGATTTACTATTAAGAAATTGGATTGTGCTCTCAAGAATTGGTATAGGAACATCATGACATTACTTTGGAAAGTGTCTAACAGCTGCTTTAAATATCCTCGGTTTTGCCAGGATTTTTTATGATATTGCAAACAGCTGCTCTTCTAGTACACAGTATTCCTGTCATCTGTCTATCAAATGATTTCATTTCAGCATAAACAAGGAACAGTTTGGTCTCAAAAATAGGACAGCAGTAAATAGGAGAGGATTCACAGAACCTGTTCTCTGTAAAGAAGAAAGATTCATTATTTCTAGCTCATCTGCTTGTAAATTCCTTTCTTGCAGTAACTGTGTTTTGTGTTTGCAATTGGAATGACCTATTCTCCATTGCAATTTGCAGTTGCAGATTGTTTAGACTACGTGCCATATACAAGGTGGGGCTTTTGATGGAGGTGTGAGGGAATCAGCTTTCTTTAATCGGGACTAACTTCTTTACTTGCTAAGATATCATCAAAGGGCAGCGCTGATTAAGGAAAGGGCTTATTTGCTGTAAGTGCTCTGTACTGTTTGAGTGCCCTGAGCTTCATTGCCCTATTGATATCCAAGTTACAGTGACTCTATCATTTCCCTTGCCAGTGCTCTTTTACAGGGCTGAGTTCTAACAGTCTCCCTTGTTAGCAGCATGTAAGATGGTCAGTCTAGTAAATAAATGTATCATTGCCAGTGATGTAGTTTCTGAAAAGTAATGTAAGCCATGGCAATGATTGGGAAGCTAAGGTATGACAAAGTGATAGGTTTATGAGCTAGCTGCTACCACTCAGAAAAGAAATTTCAGAATGATAAAAGGCTTATGAAAAAGTAATTTTATGAAAAAGTTCATAAAGATGTCAGCTCAGTGTGCAGCAGCAGTGAAAAAGCAAATAAAATGCTAGGAATAATTAGGAAAGGAATAGAAAATAGAACAGAGAGCATCATTATGGTACTCTATAAATCTGTATAGCACCTGCAAACAGCGTCTGTGGTTTGGTTCTTCTGTCTCAAGAAGATTACAGTAGAACTGGAAAAAAGAAGAGAGAGGCAAAAAGGATGATCAAAGACAAGAAATATCTTTCATAAAAGGAATGACTAAACAAAATAGGTCTCCACAGCCTAAACTGGGAAGGGGAAGGAAAATGTCATGAGAGGTCTATAAAATAGTGACTGGCAAAAGAGGAGGTGAATTCAGCTTGGCTCAGTGGGGGCACCACATGCACAGTCTTCTCGTCTGGCAACCACTGTCTCAGTGCTCGGCTGGAGACTGAACAAGAATCCCAATGAGTGGTCACGTAAGCATAGAAAACCAACATGCCAGAAAAGGAAAGAAAACACAATACAAAAGTTGGTTAGTACTGGGGGCCTAAACTGATTGCAGGCTGTATCTCTAAGGCATGGTATAAATAATTTATACCTTCTGCCAATTTGTACCTCAGCAAAAAATAATCCCATCACGCTTAACACCCATCATCTTTATTGGTATGATATATTTCAGGGAAAGGTTATCTCCAACTATAATTCAATGCATTTCTTAACAGGTA
>VYZW01036716.1:0-14537 GCA_013401315.1 Balaeniceps rex | reverse complement strand
AGGGAAGGGAAGGGAAGGGAAGGGAAGGTCTCTGCCAACCAGGACCCTGCCAGACCCAGGGGGACCACTCCATCCCAGGGGGACCACACTGTCCCCACCCACAGCAGCCACCCTCATGGGCTTTTCGGGGTGTGCTGTACCACGCAGCGGCCCTCAAGCCTGTACAGGCTTTCCTCCTGCAGGACCACACGCATGCCCGTGCGTGTGTTAAGCGCCTGCTTGCTCAACAGGAAAGTAAAGACGCTGCAGACGGTGGCACGGAAGGACGGACGCCCACGGGAGGAAGCCCCAGGACATATCTATGTGCTCAAAGATCCGCACCTGCACCCACACCAGCTCTGCCCCGACCCCGGGCACAGCTACAAGCGTGAGCAGAGCTGGGCACGTTGAACGGACGCAAGGTCCAAACCCCGATATAACAATGAACCCAGCGTCCCCCGGCAGCCCGTACGTACACAGCACATCCAGGGACACGGTGGGCGAGCTCCGGCTGCCGCCCTCGGTGGTGGCTTTGCAGTGGTAGAGACCCGCGTCCGTGCTGGCCACTTGCTGAAACACCAGGGAGGCGGCCGAGCCCTCGGCGAGCCACTGCCCGTTTCGGTACCAGGTGAAGTTGGGCAGAGCCGGCGAGTCGCTGCTTAGCCGGCAGGTCAGGTTGGCGGCGTGGCCTTCCAGCACGCGGGAGGACGGAGCCACGGCGATGCTGGCAGCTACGAGCAAGGGGAGAGGCAGGAGGCAAAGAGGCTGCGGCACGAGCTCAGCCAGGACGGCCAGCACCGCCCCGGTGGTGTTGGGGGGAACACCCCCCCCGAGGCCGGCCAGCGAGCAAGCGACTTTGCGGCTATTCCAGGAGAAGGTAAATGCCAACTAATCCCGCAACGCTGTGATGGGAACAGCTCCGAGCCGGAGCAGCACCCTGCCGGAGCCCGGCGGTGGGGTACCGGCCACCCCACCAGCCGAGGGATGATGTGCCGGTGGGAGGGGGCCCGTGGGAACCCCCTCAGTAGCGTTTTGCTCTGCATCCCCAGCCCCGCACAGGCAGGGGTCAGCGGTGAATCCCCACCAGCCCCTGGAGCCCTCGCTGTGGCCGTGGGGGAGCCCTCCAAACCCACCAGGAGGGGCTGGGGGGGCCGGCACCCCCGCTGTAACCCCGCTCATGCTCCACCCCAGCACCAGGCGACTTGTGCGTGGCAGCTCTTTGGAGACAGACGCCGTTTGATACCCTGGATTTCATGGTTCTGTCCTTCTGCCACCATCGCCCTTGGTCTCCTGAGCCTGTCTCCTTCCCTGGCATTCCCTTCCCACGCTCCCCCCTCCCAGGATTTTCCCAGATGCCGTGGGGATGCGTGGCATCTCCTCCGCCCTGCCGTTGCCCCCTCCCCACTCACTCTCAGCCCTGAAGTCCACGGCCGCGCTGGCGTTGCCCTGCGGGTTCCCAGCCTGGCACACGTAGGTGCCCTCGTCCTCCAGCACCACCTCCCGGATCTCCACCTTCAGGCTGTTGTAGGACACGGTGGGGTGGACCCTGGGTGTGGGGGCTGTGGGGCAGCCCCACGTGCAGGCTATTACTTCTTCTCCTCTCCATAGGGTCAGGTTGGCCTCTGGGTCACTCTCCACCGTGCACTGGATGATGCCCAGGCGCCCGCCCTGGGTCTCCAGGAGGGAGCTCATCACCGGTTGCCTCGGTGGGACTGCAACGTTAAAACACCTCTGGTGAGAATGTTATGGGAGAACCCCAAGAACCCAAGGGATGGCTGCTTTCCAGTACCACCTGAGCAGCTTTTGGGCATCCCATGACCCTCCAGCTGCCAGACCCCAGGGTCCCACATCTGCTAGACCCCAGGGTCCCACATCTGCCAGACCCCGGGGTCCCACATCTGCCAGACCCCAGGGTCCCACGTCTGCCAGACCCCGGGGTCCCAGATCTGCCAGACCCCAGGGTCCCACATCTGCCAGACCCCGGGGTCCCAGATCTGCCAGACCCCAGGGTCCCACATCTGCCGGGTCTCTGCACGGGACCTGCATGCCCCAGCACCTCTGATGGCACCTCTGTTGTCACCTGGCTTGAGCTCAGGTCCGAGTGCCGGCACCCAGCCCTACCCCAAACCCTGGGGCAGATCTGCAGGGACCCCGAACGGGCATCGGGGGTCCCGTCGTGATGCACGTTTCCTGCCGTGACTGCAGAAAAACACCATTTGGTCAGCACTGAAACTTCCCAATGGTGTTTTTCCTGGTTTGGCATCAGGGATTTTTATTTTACAGCACACAAAATATTTGGAAGGCAAAATCCAACCCGAATGCATTTTTCACAGGCATCATTTCTTGTTCTGAGAAATTGAATTTAATTTCACGGGGCATTTTAAAACTCTTTGGTTCTTGGGAATTTTGGGATTCTCTGAATTTCTCCTCCCCCAAATTCACAGATTTACTTGCAAAAGGGAATTTTCCGCCCTCTCCACATTTCTCCCCAAGAGCTCCTTGGCCGTGTTCAGCGGCAATGGGGGGAACCTCGGGGTGGGAGCAGCAGAGGGGCTTCCCAGCGGGACCACCCATCCCAGAGCCGGGCCCCCCCCCGGTGGCCTGGGCGTTAGCGGGGGGAGACCCCCGGCAGCACTTACAGAGCACACGGAGCGGGACGGCCGCCGACGTGTCGCTGCCGTTGCTGCTCTGGACCCTGCACTGGAAAGCGCCCGCGTCCTCGCCGCGGACGGAGGGGAAGCGCAGCGTCGGGGCCGAGCTCTCCTGCAGCCGCTTGCCGTTCCTGTACCAGGTGTAGAGGGGCTCCTCCACCGCGCCCCAAGCCCCCAGGCAGGTCAGGGTGACGGCGGCCCCTTCCCGCACCTCCGCCGAGGGCTGGATCAGGACCTCTGTGGCTGAAGGAGGGGTGGGAGAGGGACGTCGGGGAGGGAGGGGAAACCTCTGCCGCAAACCTCTGCCCTTCCCCTGGCTCCATCCCCGCGCTCGGCTTCCCTCTAAGGCAGGACCTGAGCAGCCCTTCCCTCACCGGAGGTGTCGGTGGCTGCGTCTTTGGCGGGTGACATTCCCCGGGGACACGGGACATCAGCTGGGATGGCTCCGCCCGAGCTGTTCGCCCCCGCTCTCTGCCACCAGCAGAGACAAACGGGGCCCTCCCTGAGCCCGTGTGGGAGCTCCCACCGCTCCCAGGACAGGCTCGGGCCCCTCTGCCCACCGGCAGGGGACGGGCTGGGCTGGAGGCACCTTGGCCAACTTGAAATGGACCCCCACTGCCTACCGTGGCACCCAAACTCAGCTTTATTTTCCCTGGAATGGGACCCTGAGGTCCATTTTGGTTTCTTTTGACATCCTAAGGGAGGCTTCTCCTGGGCACGGTTTTGGGGGGCTTTCCTCTCCTCCTTTTCCATGGCTGCTGCCTCTGTCACCCCAAACCACCGAGGCTGGGGGAGCCGCGGGGCGCAGAGGGTTAGGGCATGGAGCAGGAGGAGCCGGTCCCCGCTGCGTGCCCAGGCGTGCGCCGCTGGGGGCTTGCGGGAGCAGGGAGGAAACAGCTTGGTCCAACTTTGCTACAGATTTTGCGACGTTTTGAAAAACAAAACTCGGGAGCGCCTCCGGCTCTGCAAGCAGCCCTGACCCCCCCGAGGTGGGCAAGGCCTGCAGGGAGGGCACCGCCACCGCACGGTCCCCGCGGCACCCACATCCCCCGGTGCCACGGGGGTCCCTCCAGCTCTCAGGGCTGCGTGGCCACCCCAGCCCTGCAGAGACAGCCCCAACAGCCCCGGGGGTCCATCGGCGCCCAAGACCCCGGGCCAGGAGCTTGGCACCGGGAGCAGCGGGACTCACCACGGACGAAGAAGGGCTTGGCGGCGCTGGCGTTGCCGTAGGCGTTGCTGGCCGTGCAGCGGTACTCCCCGCTGTCCTGGGGCCCCACGCCGCGGATCTCCAGCCGCAGGGTGTTGCGGGAGGCGGTGACGCCGAGCCGCTGGCGCGGGGCCGCCTGCGACCCGCTGGCCGCCAGCAAGATGCCGTCGCGGTAAAGGGCCATGGTGGCCGGGGGGTGGCTGTCCACGGCGCAGTGGATGATGGCCAGCCGGCCGCCCTGCATCTCCTGGAAGACCATGACGGCGGGGGTCCGGGGGGGGTCTGCGGGAGGGGAGAGGGTGCTGCAGCTCGGGAGGGCTCAGCCCTGCGTCGGCTACCTGCACGTGGGGCACGTCCAGCCCCGGCCCGCAGAGCCGCTCCTCCGCCCCGCTTTCCCTGACGTCGGCTGGTTATATTTCCTCACAGAAATGTCAAAGCCAAACCCAGGGCTATTTTATTTTCCCCCTGACTTGCAAAAGCTCCTGAGCTGTTGTTATCGTAGCTGGCTCCCTGGCAACCTCCCAGCAGTGTATGGTGCGCAACGGATCGGTGGAGGAGTGGGAGATGCTGCAGCGGACGAGTCCCTGCTGCAGCAAATACCATTGACGGTGCCTTCAAATGCGGCTCGTGACCCAAAATCGTTGCATTTATAGCGACTGCTACCCAGGAGGGCTGACCCCCCCTTTCAGCTGGACCCGAGACATTTGGGGCAGAGACTTTGTTTTGACCGGGGTGGTTTTGCGCAGCCCCTGGCACAAAGGGACCCTCGTCTGGCGGGGACCCCCCCGGTCCCCTGGCCGGAGCTGTGGGCACTCACATGTCACACTCAGGCTGATGGCCGGGGACGTGTCACTGCCCCTGTCGTTTGTCACCTTGCAGGAGTAATAGCCGGTGTCGCTGGCGGCTACGTGGTGGAAGATCAGGGTGTGCGCCGTGCCCTCCTTGAGCCAGGCGCTGTTCTTGTACCAGGTGTAGTTGAGGTCCTGGCCCTCCCTGCCGGGGACGTCGCAGGACAAGGTGGCAGCCGTCCCCTCCTGCACCTCGGCCGCGGGGCTCACCGAGATCTCTGCAGCTGACGGAGATGGGAGCGCGCTCAGGATGGCCTCGGAGGCAGGAGAGCGGCCCCCGGCCGCAGACCCCCACACCCCATGGTGTGGGACAGGGTCCGGGGATGGGCGGGAGCCCCTCTGCCCCCCAGGGACGACGATGGAGACGGGAGGCGTTTGGGTTTGCTCCCTGCCGCCGGCACCTTGCCAGCCGGGGTTTGAGTTCTGGCTTTAACACAAAGCCCCAGGGGCAAAGCTCATGGCGGGTGCAGCAGCATCCTTCGCCTCGCACGGTCTGCACGGGGGGCTCTGGGGGGAGCAGCCTGGCCCCATCTGCTCCAGGCCGGGGGGAGATGCTCCCCGGGGGGCTCCCACACAGGCTCCTGGGTGATGCGGCAGTCTGGGGCTTGTCCCTACTGCAGGATCTGATGGAGGGTGCTGGCTCCCCGCGCCCCACAGACCACCCTGGCTCCGAACCCCCGTGAGCTCTGACCATCTCCTTCCCAGTGGCGGCAGCGAAGCCTCGCAGCCGGCTCCGCTCCCCGGACTTGCCTGGAAATCCCTCCCTAACTTGTCTTTGGGGCTGGCCACAGCCCTGCGCCGCGCAGGACGAAGGATGCAGGCATGGCACGGTGGAGGCATCGCAGTCCTCCACCACGGGCTCCCCAGCTCCTGGACCTCCAGCCGGTACTGGCCACCTCGGTGCCAGCCCCTGCCCACCCCAGTCTGGACGGCGCCGGGTAAACTCCCTCCCGCTCCTGCGGCCCCGCTCCTCCTCCAGCAATGCCCCCACCACCCCAAGGGGCCACCGCGGCCGCCGGCGAGCTCCCCTGGCACTTACAGAAGATGTAGAGCGTCAAGGCGGGAGCCACGCCAGTCGCGACGGCGTTCTGGGCTTCACAGTGGTACTGCCCGTAGTCCTCGCGGCGAACGCCCCGGAGGGTCAGGATCTGCTCGCTGCCCACGGCCACACCGTCCTTGTACCAGTGGTACGCCGAGATGGGGGGGTAGCTGCTGCTCACCTCGCACGTGAAGGCGACCGTGTCGCCCACGCGGATGTTCTGCGTGGAGGGGTTGACCGACACTTGGGTGTCCTTAGGTCCGTCTGCAGGGAGGACAGACAGACAGAGACGGGGGGCAGCGGTGAGGCTGGGCAGGACCTGCGGGACCCTGCCGTAGCCCGTCCTGCTGCTTATACGCGAGGGTCTGGTGCGGGGAAAGGAGCAAAGGTCTCCCCCGAGCAGAGGAGCCGGTCCCTGGGCAAGGGGGCAAAGCTGCCGCACCGGCAGCAGAGAGGGGTGGGCGCAGCGGTGGGTGCCAGGACGAGCCGCGGAGCTGGAACCCGGCACTTCAGCGACATTTATGGGACTGACACCAGCCCTGGCCATGGAGGGCGGCGGGGGAACGGGAGAAGGAGGAGGAAACTCTGCTCTGGCTTTTTGCAAGGGGAAGGAGGCAGCGGGGGAGGCACGGCGGGCGGCGGGAGGGGGACCTGGGTGGTGCGGCTGTGGCAGAGGGGCCCCCGTCCCCCTGCCCGGTGCCGCCAGCCCCCGTGCAGAGCCTCCCCACGTACGTTTCACCTGCAGGACCACCTCCCCGGTCGCCTTCCTGGAGCCGTAAGAAACTTCGCAGAGCAGCTTTTTGGAGTGGTCCTTCCAGGAGAAGGAGGTGGTGAGGGTCAGGCGGTGGCTGACCCCACTCGTGTCCAGCTGGACCTGGCTGGACACCATGGAGACCTGGGGATCGTAGCCCTCCCAGCGCAGGGCGACGTCACCCAGCGGGCAGACGTAGGGTGTGGAGCACTCCAAGGTGGACGTTTGCCCCTCGGTTTGCTCCTCGCTGGCAGCAGTGCTCGGGCGCTCCAGGTCATCTGGGGATGGAGAGCAGAGGCTGGGATGCCCGCGTGGGGTGGGCAGGCAGGGAATCGGGGGGGGGTCTCGCCATTATACCCACCCGAAATGCTCAGCGTCACATCCCGCGCCGCCGACCACCGGTCCCCGTTGACGATCTCGAAGCGGAACCTGTAGGGCCCGCTGTCCTCCGGCGTCACCCCCTGCAGCAGCAGGGTGCAGTTGCGAGCAGCGGAGTCCCCCAGGAGCTGGGCACGGCCCCTGAAGCGAGCATCCACCTCCTGCTCCACCGAGTGGTACACCACCGTCTTCTGGTCGTTGTAATCCTTGTACCAGATGGCCACGATGCCGTCGTTGGCCGCCACGTCGTCGGGGTAGCTCAGGGTGCAGGGAACCCACACGCAGGAGTCCCTGACGCCCCGCAGGACCTCGGGGTAGGAGACCCCCCATGAGCCGAGGGCTGTGTCGGAGGGGAGGCAGCGGGAAGGGGGGGTCAGGCGGTGAGCCGTGCCGGGGGCCGCCGTGGGCTGCGGCCCCCTGCTCCCCTCCTGGGACCCACGGGGGCCGCGTCATCTCCTGAGCTGCCTGAACAGGCAGCTGTCCCCCCGCCACCCCATGCCCACCCCATCCCGGAGCCCAGCCCCATCCCTGCCCGTGGGTGCCACGCGCCCACCCATCAGGAAGAGGGGGCACGGGCAGAGCTGCCATGTGGGACCACAGCGCAATGTGGCACGTGCCAGCAGATCCCCGAGCATCTGCCGTGCTGTGGCCTGCGGGAGAGCCAGGACCAGCCTCGGGGTCCCCAGAGCCTGTCCTGCCTGTCCCTTGGGCATCGTGCACGGCTCCTGGCAGGGCCAGGGCGTCAGCGCTCCCGTTCCCACCCTCCTGGTGTAAATCCGGGCAACCAGCCCCTGCAGGGGACAAGACCGTGCCGGAGGGGCTGCGGCAGGGCAGGAGGCAGCGGGTCTCGCCGTGGCACCGTACCTGGGGGGACGAGGCTGGCCAGGAGGACGAGCCACCGGGGCAGGCGCATGGCAGCGTCCCGGGCACTGCCGGGGGTCCCTGGGGGCAGAGGCAGGGCAGGCTCACGCCGCGAGGGTGGGAGGTGGCCGGGCTGCGAGGCCGGCGTTCGGCAGAGGGGACCCTGGCGACAAGAAGAGGTGGCCAAAGGCCTTGAAACACGTTGTACAGCAGCGCGGTCCAGCTTTTCCCACCATACGCCCCCGCGCTGGGCTGCCAGAGCCCTCCCACGGCGTGGGATGGGGTGGTGCAAATGCCGGTGCCCCGCCGGAGCAACCGAACCGCGGGCTGCGGAGGGCTGAGGATCAGGTCCTGGCGGTGGGACCGAAGGACGCAGGTTTTTAGGCTCCGCGGTTTTGATTTCAATAAGACCAGCTGCGGCGAGGAGGAGCGTGGCCGCAGCCCCGAGCCTGGCACAGCCGGCGGCCGCCCCGGGGTCTGCCTCTGATTTTTGGCGTATGTTCAGGTGGGATGGCTTTAACCAGGGATTTACCAATCTTTAGGAGGTTTAATGGCTTTTTGCAGCTCGAGACCGAAGCAAAAAGATGAAATTATTTTTAAATTTAAAAAAATGATTCCGGGATAAATCAGATTTTTTTCTGAATTTTGTTTTTTTTCATGATCATGGAACTCAGTTAACTGATGGATTTCGATTTAGATCTTTATCAATCGATCTAGCTCCTTACTCCCCGAGCCAACCTTGTCCTCCTTCAGCGATGTGCTGCTTCGCTAACACCTTTTTTCCCACCATACGCTTGGAATTTCCTCGCCGCTAATCTGCTCGAGGGAGGGATTTCAGACTCCGAAGCACTCGCGAGAGCTTTAGTTTTGCCCAGGATTTTTCTCCTGGCCAAACTGAAGCACCAAGAGCAAACGAAAGGGCCCCGCCAGCGCCCTGCGAGGGGGTTCCAGCACCCCGGCCCCCCCAGCACTGCGGGGCCGGGGGAAGCCGGGGACGGCGTGGGGGCCAGAAATAGCCGTGGGATCTGCGGTGGCCGCTGGGCTCGGGGCGAAGGAGGAAGGAAGCGCCGGCTCAGCGATGGGGTCGGCTCCCCAGCCCCCCGCTCACGCTGACGCCAAGTTTCGTTTCTTCTGCCGCACTATTCCCAGTTTCGGTTTCTGGGCAGCGTGGCCTCGAGGGGACCCTCGGTGCAGGACGGGGACCCCAGCTCCCCTCCGCCGCCCACCCCGTGCTGCGGCTGGGGAACACGGCGGCACGGGGTGGGGCCCCGGTGCTTGTTTTCAACAAATTCCAACAAAATTTCAAGAAAATGAAAACATCTGTAAAGATTTCTCGACAAAACCGTTCGCGATAGCCTCTGCGTGTGTGTGCACGTGCACAGGCGCAGTGGCGGTCTGCGCCGGCCCCACCGCACGCGCCGGAGAGGAACACGTTACGCGTTATCACCTAATACCAATCGGCAAGAACATTTCGATGCCGTGCGCTGGCAAACGGGGGGAAAGAGGCGATGACCCAGGGAAGGCCCCTGCGACGGTGTCCTCTGCACCCGCAGTCATGCTCAGCCCACGGGACGGCCGGCAGAATCCCCGCGAGGGCTCCTGTGCGCGCTGGCGAGTGCAAGGGAGACCTCTGACCTCTTCAAGCTTTAGTAAACATCACCCGTTGGCACCGAAACGCCGCCGCTGGGGCTGAGCACCAAGAGGGGAAACTTCTGGTGTTGGTCCCGTCGGCCTCCACCATGTCCCAGCGCAGAGCGCAACAGCGATGGGGACCACGGGGCAGCGTCCCCCAGGACGCGGGGTGGCAGGGAGCTCCCTCCGCTTGCCCCCCATGCTCCCACCCACCACACGGCTCCGCGGGGCGGGCAGCCCACCGCGCCGCTGCCGTCCCATCCCCCTGCCTGCCAGACCCAGCGATGGCAGCGCTGGCAGCGGGGAGGGAAGGGGGCAGCCCCCGTACCCCAGCCCTGCTCTGCACCCACCCTGGCACTGATCCTGCCCGGTCCCAGAGGCCAGGAGAGCACCCTCCGCACGGCCTGGGAGGGTGCGCAGTCCCGCACCACCCTCTCGCTGCCGCCATCGTGGCTTTGCCAATCTCTGCCGCCCGGGGACTTGCGCCCAGTCCCGGCTGAGGGGTGCGGGTCGGGTGCATCCCTGGCTCCAAACCCACCCCCAAGCCTGGACCCGGGGCCCAGAGGTGCCTGGGCGACTTCCCTGGCCCCAGCAGAAGACAGACGAGGCTCAACCCCACAGAGATGCTCTCGCCGCCGGCCGCCCCACGGCGAGGTGCCCGTGAGCGGCCCATGGCACCCTGCCAGCCCCGCACAGCATCACACGGGCGCTTCGTCCCAGCGTCACGGGGTGAACCCCAGGGCCGGTCCCTGCCGCGGGTGTCCCCGTCCCAACACCTCCAGCAGAACTCCCCAGGGAGCAGCGGCGTTACCTGGGAGCCCCTGTGCCCGCGTGGGGTCCTGAGCCGCAATGTCCGTGGTCGGCACCTGCCCCTCGCCGCTCGGGGGGAGCTATTTGTCTGGTGCCGGCAGCGAGGAGCCCACAACCGTATCACTTCCTCGTTCAGGGGTTTGTCCCTGCCGCCGCTTTTGGGAAGTGCCCGTCATTGTCAGCTGTTTCTTGCCTTTCACTAATCCGGGGTTGTTTTGGGGCAGGGCCGCGGCGGTGCCCGCAGGAGGGTTTTGCAGCATCCCAGCGCCCCAGGCTACGAGGGTCATGGGGAGGCTGCGTTTTCTTTGCGCGGCTGCAGCCCAACCCGCATCGCTCTCCTGGCACCCCTAGAGCCCCTCAGGGCATCCTGAGCCCCGTGCTGTGCCAGAGCCAGAGCGGGGCGATACCCCAGCCCCGGGGGCACCCACCCACCTGCCCGGTGCACCCAGAGGGGCTCTGGATTTAGTGGAAGAGCCCGCGCTGGCAGCGCAGGTGCCTGCGGGGACGGCAATGCCCCATGGGGATGCTGCTGCGGCCGGCGTGCCCTGGGGCAACCGGCCACCTGGGGACTTTGTTCTCGCTGTTACCTTGTGGGTTTTATTGCAGCATGCCCGGAGCGAGGAGAGGACTCTGCCGGCCCTCCCAAAGGGGGTTCCCAGCTCGGCACCGAGGCCATGCCAAGACACGGGGCGATGCAGAGGCTGCTGCGGCCACCCGGCCAAGCCCACGGGGTTTGCACCGAGGCCGGGGCACCACCCGCTTGGGTTTTCGGGAGGAGGCTCTGGAGCGGCCTGGGGGAACCTGCGTGAGGAGCAACCAGGAGCAAACCGTCCCGTCAGCGTGGCTGAGCCAGGCCTGGGCTGAGCTGGTCTTTGGCTGGTTTGGGGCAGGATCCGGATCCAGCCTCTGCGGCGGGTGCCTGGGTCTAAAGTAAAGGGACCCGGCGCTGCGGCACGAGCCCGGCTGTGCGCTGGATCAAGCTGGCACCGAAATTGGCTCAAGGTCAACTCTCCACCTTGCGTACGTGCACTGGGAGTGTGGGAAACTGCCCTCCGCGACCCCGTGCCGTCCCCTCCCCAGCCGCTCCGTGCCCTTGCCAGGCTCGACTCAGCTGGGTCGGGTGCTGAGCCAGCAGGGCAGGAGCGGCAGCTGCCCGCAGCTGCCCCCGGGCCGTGCCGCCGGCCACCAAGCAGCACGGCCGGAATACCGGTCCCAGACCCCGCCAGCGAGCAGGGAGCCGGGCGGCCGGTGCGGGGAGGCTGTGCCAAGCCTGCAGCCCCTGCGGCGGGGGCACCGCGCGTTGCCAGCTCGGTTCGGGAAGCTGCTGAGCCGCGTTTTCTGACACAGCACCTAGCGAAGAAACCCTGACTTAGGCAAATGTGGCCATATGGCAGCTGGGCCGATGCTGGCTGGTGCCAGAGCTTCTGCAAAGAGCCCGAGCGGCCGTCCGGCCCCGAGGCAGGAAAGCCTGCGGCAGCTCGACCCAGCTCCAGCCCTTGCTCTGCATCAGCTTCCTGAGCCTCTGCTTCCCTTTCGGCCCCTCTGCACCGCTTTCACCGGAGCAGACGCCGTCTCCGCTGTGCCCTTGCACAGCACGGTGCTGGGTGCTGCCGTCCCCACTGGAGATTTGGGTGATGCCAGGCCTGGGTGTCACCCTTCGCTCGCCGGGGACTCTCTAGCCCTGGTGCGAACGTGTCCCCATGGTGGGCAGTGGCGTGAGCCCAGCAGTCCAGGCTGGAGCCACCGACCCAGCTCCACAACACAGCAAGCTCTGCCCCAGCGGAGCCTGGTCCTGCCAGGACGGAGTGGGCTTCTCCCCCGGGGGTCTTGGGAAGGATGGAGTCAGGCTGGGCTTGCAAGCAGAGCTGGGGAGCTCTCCTCGAGCGTGGTGGACAGACCCAGCCCAGGCTTGACAGTGCCTGAGATGATGGGTCCTGTCGAGTCAAGCACTGGCACAGGCTGCCCAGGGGGGTGGTGGGGTCCCCAGCCCTGGAGGTGTCCAAAAAACGTGTGGACGTGGCACTTGGGGACATGGTTTGATAGGCATGGTGGTGTCAGGTTGAGGGTTGGATTGGATGATCTTAGAGGCCTTTTCCAACCAAATGATTCTCCAATTCTATGAGTCCCTCCCAAAGAGCCACTGGAACCCTGCACCCATCTCACAGAATCACAGAATCTTTTGGTTGGAAAAGACCTTTAAGATCATCGAGTCCAACCGTACCTGTCCACCACTAAACCATGTCCCTAAGCGCCTCATCTGCCTGGCTTTTAAATACCTCCAGGGATGGGGACTCCACCACTTCCCTGGGCAGCCTGGTCCAGTGCTTGACAACCCTCTCCGTGAAGAAGTTTTTCCTAATATCCAACCTAAACCTCCCCTGGCACAACTTGAGGCCATTGCCTCTCATCCAGAGCAGCCAGGCCGGGTTAGCCCCCAGCGACACTCGTCCCCCGCTGTGGCCATGTCCTCAGGCTCAACAGCCCGCCTTGCCCCAGCTCCCCAAGCCCTGCAGAAGCTCGGGAGCTCGGCAGACACGTCTGGAGCGAGGTGCTGGCTGGTGGCTCCCGTGCCCACGCAGCATCCCCACCCGCTCGCAGCTTGCACCCCTCCTGCCCCCCGCCAGCCAAGCCACGGGGCTTCCCGAAAACGGTGACGTGGGCAGCAGCAGAGCTTGCTGTCCCCGCCGGACCGGCCGCTCGCGGGGTGCCAGGCACGCGGAGGCTGCCTGCCTCCGTAGCCCTCTGCCCCCAGCCTTCGCGTGGGCAGCGGGCAGCGTCCAGGGCGCAGCCCCATCCAGTTCCTCTTTCCAGGTCCTGAGATGCGTTCCCCAAGGGCGGTGGCCGTCTGCCGAGGGGACCCTTCTGGGGAAGCTGAAACAACTGACGAAAATCAGGGAAATCGGTGAAAATGTGCCGTGTGCCAACAAAACCCACACCTTGTGCCCAGGGAGGGAGGGGTGGCCGTCGCTGCAGCCTGGGGCAAGCATCTTCTGGGGGACAAAGCTCTCCCCGCCTTTCCCCGTGGGGTTCCCCCCCCCATGACGCCTGCTGGCATGGCTCTGAGCCGTGTCCGGCTGCGCTTCCCAGGGCCGGTGGAGGGACAGGGGCCAGGAGTCGGCGAAGCCAAGGGGGAGATGTGGGAGGCAGCTTGCTCCTCGCCCAGGAGGAATGTGGGCTGGCCAGCATACCAGGGCGATAAGGGGCTGCCCGGGGGGGCCATCCCAGGAATTTGAGGTGTGGGCTGTCAGGAGGGAGAGGAGAGGAAAACATCGATGGGAAGAGCGAGCATAACTCAGCCGTTCCGCCCCGGCTGGCAGGGACGGCCCCGCTCGCCGCAGTCCCCGCTGGCTGAGGGCACCCCAACGCCGGCTCCGCAGCGGGAGCAGGGGGCAAAACCCTGCTTCCCCCCCATGAAATTTGCTTTTTGGCTTTTCGGTGGCGGAAGGTGGCTGGAAGCGGGGGGAAGCAGGCGGGAGAGGAGGCGGCGCCGGAGGATGGGGCTGAATCTCCCCGCAGCCCCCCTGAAGCCTCACCTTAACCTTCCTGGGGTGAAAGGCTGAAAGAAAAGGACAAATAAAATAAATAGCCATGCCGCTGGGAGATGGGCTGTAAAACCGTGGCCAAGCCCTGGCGTCGCCGCGCTCAGCGCTGGCACCTGAGTCAACAGAGAGTATTTTTCTTTGGGAGGGGAGGCTGGGAAGCGCGGGGGGCCAGCGCAGCGCTGTCCCGGCCGGGGGGGCTCCTGGGGGGCCGAGTGCTGGGCTGCAGGGAGAGGGGCTGCTCTGGGGGCGGTGGGGCAGCCCCCGGGACCCCATCCCCCATTGGGGACCTCCCCCCCCAGCTCCTCTCCAAGCCCCCCACGTGGCACCGAGAGCCAGGCACATATGGATCCCCTCTGGCTGGAATGCGCTGGGGGACGCCGGGGGGGCTGGGGGGCTGGCAGGTATTTAACTCTTCCCCTCCAGCCCCACGGAGCTTGGTTCAGGCTCGCGGCAAGAGCCGGCTCCCCGCCATCCCCCCCGTCCCTGTCCCCAGCACCGGCAGGCCGCCAAGGGTCACCCAGCCCTGGGAAGCCGGCCCAGCTCATTTCGGCGCTGGGTAAATATTTTCTTTGGCGGTGGGGTAGGTGCGAGGCCCCCGGGCTCCCCCCAAGCTCTGGCCCCAGGCTGGGCTCTGCAGGGTCGGGGGGAGCCGGTGAGGGGGTGCACGGCGCGGCAGCCTGTGCCAGGGGATGGCCCGGCCCTGCTGGTGTCCCCACCCCGCATCTGGGGGGCTCGTCCTCACCCCAACGGTGCAGGGAGGGAGGAGAGAGCATGGCGGGGGGGGAGGCCTCACTCAGGGGGCTGGTTTAGGGGCCCCTGGGATGGGATGGGATGGGACG